>CAUYUJ010015628.1:117306-179806 GCA_963575745.1 Prorocentrum cordatum
AGGAGGACGAGGAGGAGGAGGAGGAGGAGGAGGAGGAGGAGGAGGAGGAGGGTGAAGGAGGCGGGGGGATTTACTTGGGCCGGAAGGCGTGCCTCGGGCTGCACGGCCGCGCGCGTGTGTCCAGCGCGAGCGTGCCTGGGCGTCCGACGATGTGCGCTTCCAGTCCACGCTCCAGGGGTCCCGACCGCCTCCCCGGGGGGGGGGGGGGGGCAGTTTCAGACGCCGCAATCCGGAAGGCTCTTTACTGCCAGTGGCCCCCCCCTTCAGCTTTGGGCTGGGAGTCAAGCTCGTCCCGCCCCTCGTCCTTCTCCTCCTCGTCCTCCCCTCCTCGCCCTTCCCCTCCTTAGTACCTGCTCTGGATTACCCGGGGCCCTCGAGAGCGGCCCAGGGAGGCAAAATTTGGAAAACGCCGCGATTGAACAAGTGTCACGTCGTCGGATGTCTGGGGCATGCGCGATGGGCGCAACCCTCACCGAACGCCACGCTCGTCCCACGCGTTTTTGCTTCGCGCGCACCGCCAGGTCGCGCGGGACATGTTCCGGCGCTGCCCAGGGCTGAAGTACGGCATCAGCGCAGTCTTGGTCTACACAGGACGCCACGCAGCGAACGGGTCTTTGAAAGAAACGGGCCTCGCTTCTTCGTTTCCTCGCTCTCGAGGCCCTCCCCAGCACACGGGGCGGTCAGAAAACGATTCGGGATGAAAGCCTGGCCCCAAGGTTCCGGGGTCCGGCGGACGGTCGGCGGAAGGTGGCGGAATCGGGAGGAGACGTCAACATTTTTTTGTGCAGGGATTTTCTGAGTCGCCCACATGGCATCACATGGCCACGTCCCCTTCGGAATGTGCACTTTGCTCCGTAGCCGCGCCGCTGCCTGCACCAGGTGCTGATCCACCCTGTTGGTCGTGTCACCTTCCCTGCCGATCACGGCTCCCACGACCTCCAGGCTGTCTGCCATGGCATTGCATTGTTGGAGGTTTGGGGGTGAGATCGAAGTGGACCGGAGAGCCCCCCACCGGGAAATCGGTTTCGGTTTCGTGTTCGCGTGCCGTTCGTGCGGGCGAGGCGAAGCTGCGTGGGCGGGCGAGAGGAAAGTCTCCTGAAGGCTGAGGCGCGGCCGGACCAAATGATTCTCCCTCCGGCAAGCGGTGGCCCGCGGTGTCCCGCCGGTGTCCCGCCGGTGTCCCGCCGGTGTCCCGCTTGTGGCTGGGTCCTGGCCGGACCAAATGATTCTCCCTCCGGCAAGCGGTGGCCCGCGGTGTCCCGCCGGTGTCCCGCCGGTGTCCCGCCGGTGTCCCGCCGGAGTCCCGCCGGTGTCCCGCCGGTGTCCCGCCGGTGTCCCGGTGTCCCGCTGGTGCGAAAACGATAGTGAGACCGATGACGAAATCGATTGTGAGATCGATAGTGAGATCGACAGTGAGACCGATAGTGAGATCGATCGTGAGATCGATAGTGGGATCGATAGCGAGATCCAGAGTGAGATCGACAGTGAAATCGGTCGAGTGAGATCGATAGTGAGATCGATCGAGTGAGATCGATAGTGGGATCGATGGTCCCAAGAGCGAGCGGCAACGCAACAGTCACCACTGTTGCCCATTGCTGGCCCCCCTCCCCTGCCAAATCCTTATCACCCGAAGGGTGGTCGTATAGGTAAAGTTATTCAGCTGGAGGTTATATAGGACCTCCTCTCCCCCCATCCTCCCCGCCCTCCCCTTCTCTCCCTCCATCCCGTGCTCCCTCCCCCTCCCCTTCCCACGCCTCCCTCCCCTCCTGCCCGCCCCCCTCAGCTCCTTCCCCTCCCTCCTCTCCTTTCCCCCCCCCCCCCCGCGGCCCCCAGTCGGCCCTGGAACAGTGGGCCCTCCGGGGCCCCTGGGCCGCCCCAGCCCGGCGAGGGCGAGGGCGCTCGGGCGAGGGCCTCTCCCTCGCCGGCGCAGCGCAGGCCGAGGAAGCGCGGAGCGCCCCGCCCCGCCCAGGCGTGCAGATGCTGCTGAGCCAGGTGTGGTGGCCTCCGATCTGCATGGACCTCGTCATCTGGGTGGGCCTCCTGGCCCTCAGGCGTGCGCTTTCCCTGCACCACCGGCACGGGCCGAGCGGTCGAGGAGGAGGAGGAGGAGGAGGAGGAGGAGGAGGAGGAGGAGGAGGAGGAGGAGGAGGAGGGGGTGGCAGGAGGAGGAGGAGGGAGGAGGAGGCGGAGGAGGAGGAGGAGGAGGAGGAGGAGGAGGAGGAGGGGGGAGGATGATGGATGTATGATGATGATGATGATGATGATGATGATGATGATGATGATGATGATGATGATGATTGATGATGATGATGATGATGATGATGATGATTGATGATGATGATGATGATGATGATGATGATGATGATGGATGATGTGATGATGATGATGATGATGATGATGATGATGATGATGATGAGGAGGAGGAGGAGGAGGAGGAGGAGGAGGAGGAGGAGGAGGAGAGGAGGAGGAGGAGGAGGAGGCAGGAGGAGGATGAGGAGGAGGAGGATGAGGAGGAGGAGGAGGAGGAGGAGGAGGAGGAGGACAGGGAGGGTGTTCCTGGCCCAGGGCGGCCCCAGATGCTCCGGGGAAGCCCAGACGGTTTCCACAGGGGGGGGGGGGATGGGCCCCACCTGGGGGCCTTCAGGGTCTGCGGTGGGTTCGAGGCCAGATCAGCTGGCCCAGGGGCATGCCGGATGCTGCAGGAGGGGAGGGAGACCCAGACATCCTGCGTCGTGCTTCTTCGCGCAGTGGCTCCCCTGAGGTCTGGATCACTCCCTGGCGACCGGCTTTTCATCCCGAGTCGTGAATGACGGTCTCAGGGCCCGGCAAGGGCCCCTGGAGGCAGTAAGTAGCAAAAAGCAGCCGCCCATAATTCTTCACCACACGAAGAGGCCAGGGGAGGGAGGCGGGCCGAGGGGGAGGAAGGGAGGGGCGTGGGGCAGTCGACGGCGACACGGCGACACCATGCCAGGGCCCAGGACGGCCATGGCCTGACACGGTGGTGGTGTATATATTGGCGGCGCGCACAGGGGGGTAGGGGAGGCTTCTTAGCAACACCTCTGTTTCGTAGAGGCGGGGGCCTTGTCTCTAGACTAGATGCAGGGCCGCCGCCTTCTACGGAGCAGCCTCCTTCTAAGAAGCCGTCCCCCCTCCCCCTACCCCCGTGTGCGCGCCGCCAAAACAGCACCCCCCGCCCCAAAGCGGCTCTCGCCGAGGCGAGGTCGCCGTTTTGGCGCCTGCTGCACGGCGCATAGAGCTCACGGCATTTCCCGCAGATGCTGTGTGGAGTCGCCTCTGGCCTACGTGGTGAGGCCTGCCGATATAAAACAAGCCCAAATAGACGCCCTACATGCGCACCCGACCCCTGCGGGTCAGGGCCGAGGAGCGGCAGGTGGCCGGCGCTCGCCCTGCCCTGGAGGAGGAGGAGGAGGAGGAGGAGGAGGAGGAGGAGGAGGAGGAGGAGGCGGAGGAGGAGGAGGTGGAAGAGGAGGCGGAGGGAGAGAGGAGGAGAGGAGGAGGAGGAAGGAGGAGGAGGAGGAGGAGGAGGAGGAGGAGGAGGAGGAGGAGGAGGAGGAGGAGGCGGCGCCTCTCCTCGGCCTCGGCCTCGCCAGGCCCCGAACGGCCCCCCCGGCGCTCGCGGGCCGCCAACAGGGCCTCCGAGGGCTTCCTGGCCAGCGTCAGCGCGCCAGCCGTCGAGCTCCAGAGAGGGCTGCGACTTCGGCGGAGCTCCTCCTCCCTCCTCCTCCTCCTCCTCCTCCTCCTCCTTCTCCTCCTCCTCCTTCCCCTCCTCCTCCTCCTCCTCCTCCTCCTCCTCCTCCTCCTCCTCCTCCTCCTCCTCGCCCTCGGCGGCGGGTGGCTGGCGGAGGTCGAGCGGCGGCGGGTCTGCTGGCGGAGGCCAGCGGAAGCTCGGCGGACGTCCAGGCCTCCCAGGTGGGGTCGGAGCAGCTGGGGTCGGCGGGCCGCGCCGCACCGCCGGTGCATTGGCGATGCGGCTCGATGTGGACCCCGATTTTCTCCACGCCGGCGTCGCCGGCGCACCGCCGACTTCGCTGATGCATCGTCGATGCATCGGCGATGCGTTGGCGATGCGGCGCGATCCTCCGACCCCATCTACTCGGACCCCATCTAGGAGGCCTCGAAGAAGGCGGCGGAAGTGAGAGCGAGACGCCGAAGTTGTTCGGTTCAGGATTTGCCGGCTGGCGACAGCAGCCCATGCCTCAGGCAGAGGCAGGGGGGGCCGCCGCCTCCCCAGGCATCCGAGGGACGGAGCTGTGCTCCATCCTGGCGCGTCCTCCTGGCTTGCGGCCTGTGGGAGCCTTGTCTGGGGCCCCCGGGGCCATCGGACATAGATCGGGACGAAGCGCTGCCTCCAGGTCAGGGGTTGGTTGGAAACTTGTGGGGCCGCGGGTGCTTACAAGAAGCGCACACACATCGTCGTGTGTACGTCGAGGGAGGGGAGGGCCCAAAGAGAGCTGGCACAGAGCCCGCCATCTCGCAGGACAGCGTCTGCGTGGCTCCACGCTTCAGTGCCACTCGTGTGCACGTCATCTGAGGTACGATAGGGGGCGTTTGTTCGTGAAGGAATGTGCCCAGGGGGCTTCAGACCCTGGAGGATTCCTTATCTGACGAGGGCGGCGGTGCTATCCATGGCTCATGGCTAACCCGCGATTCGAGATCCGCCCGCTTCCAGACCCTGGATTCCTTATCCAATGGCTCCTTATCCAATGTCACACAATGTCCTCGCCGCAGATCGGTGGCTTTGCGAGGGCGTCGCCGAGCTCGCCGTCGCGCTGCTGTGTTCCCTCCCCCCACAGCGCGCCAGCTGGCTTTGCGATGGCGTCGCCGAGCTCGCCGTCGTGCTGCTGCGTTCCCCTGCCCCCCCCCCCGCGCGCCAGCCGGCGCAGGGCGCCCACGCCTGCAGGCAGTGCTGGGGGGGAGGCGGGGTCGCCGCCCAGGGGGGGGTAGTCGCCGGCTCCGCTCGGGGATCGAGGCTCGAGGAGGTCTGTCGGCGTTCTGAGGGAGGCGCGGGGGGGGGGGGTCCCGAGGGGTCCCCTCCTTTTTTTCGGAGCTGGCGATCCCCGTGATGCAAGCCCCTCTTGGCGCTGCCTGGCTGAACGCCTTTCCTCCTCCTCCTCCTCCTCCTCCTCCTCCTCACTCCTCCTCCTCCTCCTCCTCCTCCTCCTCCTCCTCCTCCTCCTCCTCCTCTTCCTCCTCCTCAAGAGGAGGCCGCGGAGAGGGTCCTTACCATGCTGTGGTCCAGGTGGTCGCCCTACTCTCTGCCCCCCGCCCTGTTGTATCTGGCCACGCGCGTCAGGATTCCAGGTGACGTCCCCTTCGGTTGCCGAGGGAGTAAGGTCCTGTCTGTTGCTCGCCACGCCAGTCAGGTCAAACATTTGAAGCGGTTGAAGGGCTCCGAAAACGTGAAGAGGGGCCGGAGGCTGGATAGGGGGCCAAGCCATGTAGTAGATGTTATCATCCTTTGATCTGTCGGGGACGCCTCCGCACGCTGTGCCTCCTCGTCGCGTGGCACCGTGAGGGGGGCCCGGGGGGCGTTCCTGTCGCGGCGGCGAGCGGACCACAGCGCGAGCGCCCTGCGGAATCCGAGCAGCTCAGCGTGGGCAGCCGCCAGGCTCGCCTCCTCCTTCGGGCCAGATCGGTGGCACAAGCGCGCGAGTGGTTGCACGGCCCGTGCCCACAAGGTGAGTGGACTCCTCCCTGTTCCCTCCTGCTCCCCCCCGAGCTGCCACAGCGGACGTCATACAACGTGCGGCCGCTAGCGCGGTGGTCCCCCTCCTGGGCTGGAGGCCGACGGCCTCTGCCTCAGCGGGCGCCGATCTGCCAATCCGGTCGGCCCGCCCGCTCGGCCCTGTACACCTGGGTCGCTGGCAGCGGGCGCGGGTGGCACGTGCAATTCGGTTCGCTGGCATCGAGGGAGACACATGCATGCATGTTCGAAGGTCCGCGCGGATTTCTCGGATCGGCGCTGGACCCCCTCGCGGCGCCTCCAGCACCACCCCTGGCGCGCTCCGCGCGCCACGGAGGAAGGTCATCTGACAAATCTGTGCACACCTCCGAGCGTTACATGTCACGGTTGGAGATAAGAGGCGGCTTAGGAGGAGGATACATATGGATAATGATGATGGTGATGGTGATTATGATGATGGTTGTGTTGGTAGATGGTGATGATGAGGATGATCGTGTTTATGGTGAGTATGGTGATGGCGATGGTGATGGTGATGGTGATGCTGATTGTGATGATGGTGGTGCTGCTGCTGTTGATGTTGCTGCTGCTGATGATGATGCCGTCGCTGTTCACGAGGAGTCGGAGAGATGGGAAAACAAAAAACATCAGGGAGAGAAACAAGGTAATGATGATTAGGTTGATCACAGTGAGTACAACGCGAAATGATGAGATCTACGTATAGAGGACGGGGGAGGGATGAGGAGAGGATGAGGATAGGACAGGGAGGCAGACTATCCATGTGACACGACAAGGAGATGGGTCAGAACCAAGAAAGGCGAGGAGAAGCAGGAGGTATGAGGAACGAGGGAGGAGGAGTTGGAAGGCATGCCAGGAGGGTGAAGGACGGACTGCACTCGGTGCACGCGAAGCTGTTCCCAGCCTGGACCCCGAAGCAGCCTCGCAGCCTCCTCCTTCCTTCGTCGACTGTAGCGTGCGTGGATGCATATTCGTGATAAGATAGCAGACAGGCCTACATGGAATTCGTGTCGAGGCCCGATCAGTGCTGTTTCCTGTCGCTTATGCGTGTGGGCTGGTCAATGTCCGCAGCGCACGTTGTTATTTCTGACGAAGGCGTGGACTTCGACTTGCTACGTTGTTCGCCCCACGACCTGAAGCTAGAGCTGCAGGTCGGAGTCCAGCGCTGGCAAACCATATGCATTTTGAAGCACCTCCCCGAGGCCTCAGGAGTAGAGAGGCTTTGGCTGCGCTCCTTGCGTATATGCGTCCTTCATATTACGGATGCCGCCATGAGAGGTGCCCTCCGATGCTTGATCGGGCATGTGATGTGGCCGCCTCCGCGGAAATTCGATGCTGGGCACGCTGGCAGCAGCAGCTGCACCTTCTGCGAGAAAAATGCTGTTGGCTCCCTCGGCCACCAGATTTATGGTTGTGATCCAGTGCCGAGCTACCCAGGGGCGCACAGCCAACTCTTCCCTGACGGCGTCCCGGAGCGCAGGCCCGAGCTGCGGGAAACAAGGGGAGTTTGGAGAGGTGGTTCAGCTTTGGGACCCCCTCGAGGTCCTCTACGGGCTCCCGTTGGTCGCCTTCCCCCTCGGCCCCGTCCCCGACGCGCTCCCAGTCTGCTCCTGGGGGGCAGCCGAAGCGCCATGGGGGCAGACCATCTTCGCCGACGGTTCGGGACTGGCCAGTTCCAGTCCCGAACTGCGCAGGCGTGGCTGGTCCGCGGTCGAGCTGGGCCCTGGTGGGCTCCCGTTGCGGGCCGTTTTCGGTGGCCTCCCGGGGTGCCACCAGTCGGTGCCCAGGGCCGAGCGGTCTACGATGTACCAAGCGCTTCGGGTTGGCCCCATTACGCCCACGTGGTCTCCGACCACCTGAGTGCCGTGCGTGAGGGCTCTTCGTGGGATCGGGAGTTGGCCGCGAGCGGTGCGAAGCACGCTAATGTGTGGAGAATGGTTTTCGGCTTGCACGGCGACAGCGACCCGACCCCTACTTGTGAGTGGACCCCTGCCCACCGTGAATTGGACGATGTCGTCAGTGCCGCCTCGAAGACTGAGATCACACATTTCCTTGGCAACCTCTGGGCCGACTTCGTCGCCAGGCTCGCTTCGGAGTCTCACGCAGTCTCGGACACACATTTGTGAAGTGGCAGGCCGCGAGTTTCAAGGACACTACGCTCACCTTTGATTTTTTTCGCGAGAACCTCGCGGGCGACCGCGGGGCTGGCCCAGGAGCTCTCGGCCCCGTTTGCCGTGCCCGTGCGCCCGACCCCAACTAGGCAGAGGAAGGACCCCTTGGCTCTGTCGGACCACGAGTTGTTGAATTCTTTACGCTTCGCGTATCCCCACCAGCCCATCCCACAACAGCAACTCATGCGAAGCATGCCGACAGTCGTGTTTTTCAGGCGTGTGTCCGTTTGGCCCCGCATATCTCCCCTGTCCCTCCTTCCTCCCGCCTCCTTGTACATCCTCCTTGTGGGGGGAGCGGGAGAAGGACGAGGCGGAGGAGGAGGGAGAGAAAGCGCTCCTCGTGATTTGAGTCGTTTGGGGTTTCTCGTCCTGATGTGAGTCGTTCGGGCCCTTCTTCCTGGTGTGAGTCGTTCGGGCTCTTCGTGGTGTGAGTCGTTCGGGCTCTTCGTTCTGGTGTGAGTCGTTCGGGCTTCTCGTGGTGTGAGTTGTTCGGGCCCCTCATCCTGGTGTGAGTCGTTCGGGCCCCTCCTCCTGGTGTGACTCGTTCGGGCTCCTCGTGGTGTGAGTCGTTCGGGGCCCGCGTCGTGGTGTGAGTCGTTCGGGCTCCTCGTGGTGTGAGTCGTTCGGGCGCCTCGTCCTGGTGTGAGTCGTTCGGGCCCCTCCTTGTGGTGTGAGTCGTTCGGGCTCTTCGTGGTGTGAGTCGTTCGGGCCCCTCGTCCTGGTGTGAGTCGTTCGGGCTCCTCGTGGGGCCTCTTGGGGGCCTCTTGGAGCCTCTTGGGGCCTTGGGGGCCTCTTGGGGGCCTCTTGGGGGCCTCTTGGGGGCCTCCTCTTGGGGCCTCTTGGGGGCCTCTTGGGGGCCTCTTGGGGGCCTCTTGGGGCCTCTTGGGGGCCTCTTGGGGGCCTCTTGGAGGCCTCTTGGGAGGCTCCTGGGGGCCTCTTGGGGCCATCTTGGGGCCTCTTGCGACCTCCTCAGAAGCGCAAAGAAGCGCTGCCCCCTGAGAAGGACAAAATGAGCCCAAAACCTTCGTAAAATCAATGATTTTGCTATGAAGGAAGATGAGCGCGGCCCCCTCGGGAGGCCAAAATGGGGCCAAAACCCTCGTAAAAGCAAGGGATTTTGGCTTCACAGAAGAGGAGAGGGTTTTTTCTGGGCCCCCCCGACGGGGCCAGAATCCTCGTGAGGGTCGTCGTTTTTTGGCCCTCCCAGGAGTCGAAGAAGACCCCTCCAACCACCCGCGGGACGCCCTCTCCAGGCCCAGGGGGAGGGGGTAGGGGGAGGGGTAAACCCCTCCCCGAAGGGGAAGAAGGGGGGTTGAGGACAGAGGGGGCTCTCTAAACCACTCACGCCCTAAAGGGCTGGTGGGATTTTCCTTGCGCTCAGTGAATGGCGATGTAAAGTGTGCAGCCTGTATGCTAAGACGCCTGTTTCCCTCGCCCAGCTGCAGACAGGAAGCAGGCTCGTTTGTGGGCCCTCAATCTTCCAGCGCTGGAAAGCGACGGCTCTTCCGCCGATTGGGATGAGGAGAGGTTCACCATGTCCTCGAGGGCGGTGCCTCTGGCCCTTGAGGCCGCTGAGAGGGGTCCTGGGGCCCGAGCTTGGGGATGAGCAGGCACCGCCCTCGACTGTGCTGCACGAGCGTTTCGGAGCCGCCGGCAATGAAATGGAGCAGCCTGGCCGCGTGCCATTTTGCCCCGTGTGCTCTGCGTTCGCTATCCTCCCCAACGGGAATCCGCGAGGCCTCGGTGATGAGTGTAAAGGCCGTTCTGAGCACCCAATTCAGCCACGCAGCTCCAGTTTTCTTCAAAACCTTATTCCAGGGACGAATCTCAACATACTTATACGTAGCTCATAAACCACTAAAATTAATTAGATATGCGGCTCGTGGGCTCCATCCAAAGACGGGCAAGGTCCCTGGCCCGATCTGCGTCTTGGGGAGGGGGGCGTGGTATCGCCACTCGGCCCGCGGCCTCCTGAGAAGCGTGCCGAGGGGAGGAAACATTGCACTGGCCCCCCGCCAGTGTCTGAGGGTGCGAGCGCTGCTGTGAGCCGCGCGAGGGCGACGACCGCGTAGAGCGTCGGGCTCGTTTTTTTCCATAATTGTGCGTCTTGCGGTCCCGACCCGCGGCTCCGCCGGGTTGTCCGCGGAGCCCTCGGCTCCTCGGTCCTCCTGGGTCGCCAGGAAGGAGAGGGGGCCCGAGGGAAGCGAGGCTTTCCCCTAGGGACCCGCTCCTCGTCCCGAGCCGTCTTTCCACGGCCCCGTGTCGCCTCGATGGTGGGGGTGGTGGTGGTGGTGGTGGTGGTGGTGGTGGTGGTGGTGGTGGTGGTGGTGGTGACGATGATGGTGGTTGTGGTCGTGGTGGTGATGCTGCTGCTGATGGTAATGCGGCTGCTGCTGATGAAGATGCTGATGCTGATGGTGATGAAGGTGTTGATGATGATGTTGGTGATGACGATGTTGCTGAAGCTGAGAATGAGGAAGCTGATGAGGATGAATATGACGATCATGATCATGATCGTAATCATGATAATGATGATGATGAGGAGTGTGATGATGTTGATGACGCTGAGGCTGTTGAAATTGATGATGATGATGATGCTGACGATGATAATGACGATGATGATGATGATGATGATGCTGATGCTGCTGATGATGATGATGATGATGCTGATGATGATGATGTGTTTGAGGATGGTGATGATGCTGCTGATGATGATGGCGGGCACGATGATGCTGAATATTTCGATTATGCTGATGACGATGATGATAACGATGGTGATTTTGATAGTGATGCTGCTGCTGATGATGATGCTGATTATGCTGTTGTTGATGGTGACGACGGTGATGCTGATTATGGTTACGATGTTGATGCTGATGCTGATGCTGCTGCTGATTATGATGCTGATGCTTATGACTGTGATCATGATGCGGGTCATGATCCTGATCATGACCATGCCTATGCTCATGATGCTGGTGGTAGTGGTGGCGATGTGATGATGACGATGATGACGATGTTGATGATGATGACGATGATGATGAGCATTACCATCATGCTGATGGTAAGACTGTCTTTATCATCGCATGGACGTTCATGACATCACGGGAGCGTGCTGTCTTTCTCATCGCTCTGGCGTTCAAATTCCACCATGAGCTGAGGGTTTGGTCATCTGGATCGGCACCTCCATCATGCTATAACGCGCGCGTCGAGGTGCTGGCTGCAGCGGCCCGCTCGCTCGCCGCGTGAGACAAAGACACGTGGCTCGAAAGGCTACGTGCGATCATGATGGTGGTAATGCTGATGATGCTGATGCTGATGAGGATTCTGCTGATGATGCTGATGGTGGTGATTATGATGACAATGATGGTGGTGGTGATGATGATGCTGATGAAGAGGAGGGATGAAGCGTGGCCGTCTTGCTGCGAGGATGGGCTCCAGGTGCGCACGAGGGTTTCGCCGTGGGGGGGCAACGGAGCAACTTGTAACTGCTTTCATGTTGAGCCTTGGGCGCATCAACTGGTTTCTCCATCTGGAGCATGGCATGGTAAAGGGCGACCTCGGCAGGGAGTGGAGATTGGACAAGTTTCCCGCCCGCTTCTCTGAGCACATGGTGCGTTCTGGGGTTCGCCGTGCAGTCGAGATCGACGAGCAAAAGAGGCAACGCGCATTCACATATCGCGATGGGCAGAGATTCCAGGCACCTCTCTGCGAGCTCATGTGCCAGGTGGGCACGCCAGGGTGGAGTGATCGCCAGAAGCACGCTTTGAAGGCCAGGGTCAGCAGCGTCTACTGGGAGCAGCGGGGGATCTGGACACATGCCAATGACGTGTCGCCGGCTTGTACCCCTTGCCCCACAGCACGACGTTTCATCGCGGGTTCGAATGCGCATGCGATGCGGCAGCGTGAATTACCTTGACCCGTTGGTGGCCAGATCTTCGGTGCGCCTCATATTCTTTTCTGGCCATGATCGTGAACTTGTCAGTCGTGTTTTTTTTTGACCCCCGTCGGTTGATCCAACGGTTTGCAGAGAAGCTACTGGCCCGTACACGCAGAGTGCGGACTGGTCGGTGGACGGCTTGGTCTTGCCTGCTGGTTCGCATGTGTGCACTTTTTGATCTGGGTATGAGGTGGCATGTCCAGGTTTTCATGTGGCTGGGGCGTTTTGTGATTTATGTCGATGTGACTGGAGAGGCTGTATCTTCACTGTTCGGGGTGGTCTCGATGGATGAGGGTCAAGCTCACGTCAGTCGCTCGCGATGGCGAAGATTTTTCATGTCTCATGTTCACGAGGAGCGCAGTCTGCGGTGGGCCAATCACCTTTCATGTGGACTGCGAGGGCACGCTCGGCTGTGCCAGGAGACTGAGGTCCGGACTGGAGCAAGGAGCATTGGGCGCACGGGTGGAGTGAGATATATGAAAAGGTTCACTTGGCTTGAGAAGATCGACTCTCATTCCTTCTTCAGCGAGGTCAGCCACGAGCGCACCGCGCACAGGGACTGGATTGGAACTCGCACTGCAGATCGACTCGCCAAGGGAGGAGCTGCATCTCTTCGCGCGGATGATGATAGTCTTCTCCTAGTCCAAGGTCTGCACGAAACTGTTGAGAGAGTGGCCGGGCACGCTCGACTCCAACAGGCTGCGCTCAATCATGCGGAAGTGACCGATCATTTTTGACATGAGTGGATGTCACGCGTGGACTTGGAAGCTTGGCTCCCGACCCCCTCCTGCGTTTGCGCGGATGCAAAAGGAGAAAGCGGAGGCCTCGCCTGCACCAGTGGTAAATGGCAATGGAAGATGAAGGTGTCTGGAATTTGGCGGGCACAAGTTCCAACTAGCTGAAGTTCTTGATTCACAGGGCGAGCAAGTGGATGTTATGATTTCCTGCACGCTTTGCGGAAGCAGCGTCTCGCTCACCCACAGGGCTAAGGCGTGCGGATGCTTGCTGTTGAAGGATTGTTGAGGCAAGCCGGAGACAAGCAAGAAAAACATATAAATCGCGTCCTGCGGGGCAAGCGTCCCCTTTACCAGTGTCGAGCACGGGGTTCGCATGGTCGGGTGGCTCCGAGAGCGTCGTAATGATCTGTGGTGGAGCTTCTTCTCTACTGGTGATGTTGCTCTTCCCCATGGTGCTTCGAGGCGCGGAGTGACGCCCCCAGAGCACGTGAGGCCCCCAGGTGTTGATTCGCAGAGAGTTGTTTTTTCCCTGGCGTCGCCGACATCGAGGTTCGGGTCCACGGGGAGTCGACGCGTGACGTGGCTGCCTGTCGCCTCGAAACCCTCCCCGGCGGGCCCCAGGGCCTATTGGCTCCTTTTCTTGGGCCCGCCCGTCGCCTCTCTCGCGTTTTTTTTCTTTGTTCTCTTGCATGTCCGAATGGGGTAATTAGCACCCTTGCGCCGTGCAGCGGGGGGGAGGACAAGGAGGAGGAAGAGGAGGAGGAGGAGGAGGAGGAGGAGGAGGAAGAGGACAAGGAAAAGGAGGAGGATAATGGGGAGGAGGAGGACGAGGAGGAGGAGGAGGAGGAGGAGGAGAAGGAGGAGGAGGAGAAAGAGGAAAAGGAGGAAGACGAAGAGGAGGAGGAGGAGGAGAAGGAGGAGGAGGAGGACGGGGAGAAGGACGAGAGGGATTCCTGAGATCCGTGGGATTGAAAAACCTGGAGAGCCGCTTCCGTCGGAGCCAGCCAGCTTCTTTCACGGCGACCGGAGGTGCCCATCTCTCTGAGCGTTGAAGCAACCCCGATCCCGAAGCAGCCTCGCAGCCTCCATCTTCGGTCCCTCGATCCGAACAGCGACGGCTCTGTCCCCGTGGCGGGAGCCATTGCCTCTGTGTTTCACGCTTTCTCTTCCAGGACCTGCCTCCTCCTTAGAGTTATGATGCTCCAACCTACTTTAGCCATGATCGCCAGGAATAATTTCGAGCGCCCACAAGAGTACCGAAACTCGAGGGTTTTCACGTGCCGGGCCCTGGGAGACACTCGCCCGACATTGTTTCGACACTGTTTCGACACTCTTTTGACGCTCTTCTGGGTGCTCGAAATTATTTCTGGGATGTGGTCCTCAAGAAGGACGGGAACAACATAATCTTAGAGGCAGGCCGACCTGTATTCCATCCTCGGTCCTTCGGTCGCTCGGCCCTTCGGTCCTCCAGAGGGCCTGGGGCAGGAAGACCGAAACCCGGACCAGACCCCGAAGAGGAAGGGGATCCCCAGGGTCGGCTGGGGATTTTCACCTTCGAGGTGTCACGATCAGGCCTGGATCGCCCTCCCTTCTCTTTTGTCTGGTTTGGGTCCCCCTCGTCCTGGAGGAGGAGGAGGAATAGGAGGAGGAAGAATGAACAGGATGACCGAGGAAGGGTTCTCTTCCTCCCTGAGGAGGAGGAGGATGAGGAAGGGTTCCCCTCCTCCCTGAGGAGAAGAATGAGGAGGAAGAGGAGGAGGAGGAGGAGGAGGAGGAGGAGGAGGAGGAGGAGGAGGGGGATGGGGATGATGAGGATGAGAAGGAGGAGGGGGAGGAGGAGGAGGAGGAGGAGGAGGAGGAGGAGGAGGGGGAGGAGGATGACGAGGATGAGGAGGAGGGGGATGAGGAGGAGGATAATGGGGAGGAGGAGGAGGAGGAGGGAGACGGAGGAGGAGGAAGAGGAGGAGGAGGACCAACGATGCTATAACACGCCTTTCCCTCCCGAGTCTCCGCCTCATGAGACCCTACAAGAATTCCTTTCCACTACTGTAGGTGCTCCTTTGACAGATGAGCGCCCCATGGCCCTGCAGTTTCGACGGCAGCCCCGTTGTGCGAAGGAGCTGCCCGTCGTCCTTATTGCTGTGAGAAAAGCGACGAGGGATGGTCATAATATCCAAGGATGCGTTCCGAGAGAGCCCCGCTTGGAAAAAGAGCCGCTTTCATTATGTTCGTGTTTTCAATGTTGAAGCGTCCGGCTATCAAACCTCAGGACGTCTCAGGCGAGAGCGCCGAATTGAAAAGGAACCGCCCTCTATCTGCGTAGCTTCTACATACGTGAAACCTCCCGCCCACGATCCGTGTAACCGTTGGAAGTGTTTAAGGCGAATGCTCGCGGCGCTACGGCGAGAGCCACATCTTGAAATCGCCCCTCAACCCGTGTCGTTGGATATCCGTAAAGGTTTCGTCCTTTGCCGCCGACTCCCTCTCTATCATATGTGGACATTGGAGATGTCTGAGCTATGCTGGGACGTGTCGGTGCTGTCTTGAAGAATTTTGGGAACATGCGAGGACGATTGGCATTCAACAAGCACCTTGAGACTCGAGGTGTTGGCGTTGTTGTTCAACGCTTTGTTTCCATTGCAGAGCGTGAATCTGGCGTAATTTACTAGAGAATGTGGCCTCGGGAGCGCGAATCTGGCACAATAAGCGAAGGATTCTAGCCTCGGGAGCTCGAATCTGATGCCATTTGCGTCGAGCGCGAATCTGACATGGTTTACAAAGGCTTCCAGTTTCGGGGGCGCGAATGTGGTATACTTTATATATTCGGGATTCTGGCGTCGGGAGTGCGAATCCAGCGCAGTTTGCAAGAAGCTCTGGCTTCCGGAGCGCGAATCTGGTGCACTCTGCGAGGGATTTTCTGGCCTCGAGATTGCGAACCTGGTGTGATTTATGGAGGGTTCGGGCCTCGGTAGCGCGACAATTGGTATACTTTGCAAACGATCCTGGCCTCGGGGACGCGACTCCTTACCAGCCTCGAACTTATCCCTATCCTTAAGATTGACACGCCAAAAAGCGATGACAATCTTAGGAATGCGCCCTCAAAAAATAAGGGAATCCGTAAGATTGGTATTGTGATGAGGAGATGCCTAGCATAGGGATAGGGATATGTTCCAGGCTGGTAAACTCTGGTGTAACTTGCCAAGGGGTATTGCCTCGGGGGCGCGAGTCCCAGAGATTTATGCAGCGCGACTTGGATGGGTATCGCACCCCCCTCGCGCGGGCAGTCACGATTTACAGAAGGAAGCAAGTGTAGAATCATAACACAGGGACTGGAAACTGGAACTGGAGCAGGGTGCATGAAAGCCTTCGCCACGCAGCCTGGTGGCTGCACGCGGTGGCCAGTGGATTTTCTCAGCGTCGGAAGTTGATCGTTCAATTTTTCACATACAATTTTGAAGCGGCAAAAACAAGGGGAGGATATCTCAGGCGAAAACGCACTCCCGGTCCTCCCAGCAGGTCCAGTGGTCAGACAAAGACGGGCTGTCGATTTGGAAATCGCATAGAGGATGATGATGAGGAGGATGAGGAGGAGGAAGAGGAAGAGGGTGGGGGAGGAGGAGTAGGTGGAGGCGGAGGAACAGACGAGGAGGGAGGAGGAGGAAGGAATAGCAGGGAGCAGGAGGGAGAAGAAGGGAGGGAGAGCCAGGGTGGAACATGATGATGATGATGATGATGATGATGATGATCATGATGATGATGATGATGATGATGATGATGATGATGCTGATGATGCTGATGATGATGATTGTGATGATGAGGATGAGAAGGATGAGAAGGATGGGGATGATGATGAGGAGGATGAGAAGGATGGGAATGAGGATGAGGATTATAATTAGGATGATGATGATGATGATGATGATGATGATGATGACGACGATGATGATGATGATGATGATGATGATGATGATGATGATGATGATGCTGATGATGATAGTGATGATGATGCTGATGATATTTATGATGCTGATGAGGTTGATGATGATGATCATCATCAGCATACCTAATGATGGCGATGCTGATGATGATGATTATCATGATGCTGATGAACATGGTCATGATCATGGTCATGGTCATGATCAGGATCATGATTGATGATGACAATGATGATGCCGATTATGATGATGACGATGATGACGACAACGATGATGATGATGTTGATGCTGATGATGATGCTGCTGATGATGATGATGATGATGATGATGATGATGATGATGATGATGATGATGATTGTGACGATGATGATACTGGTGATGCTGATGATGCTGACGATGCTGCTGCTGCTGCTGCTGATGATGATGATGATGATGATGATGATGATGATGATGATGATGATGATGATGATGATGATGCTGGCGACGATGCTGCTGCTGATTATGATGATGATCATGGTGCTGCTGATGCTGACGCTGACGCTGATGCTGATGCTGCTGCTGCTGCTGATGATGATGAGGAGGAGGAGGAGAAGGAGGAGGAGGAGGAGGAGGAACATGAGGAGGAAAGGGGACAGCAGGAGCAGGAGGAGGAGGTAGAGGAGCAGGAGGAGGAGGACGGAGGACGCGGACGTGGATGAGACGCAGCCTCCTCGATCCCTCGACTCCCTGGTGTCCCAATCCTCCATGAGGTCCTGAAGCAGCGCGGCGTGGACGCTGGCACGCAGTCGTGCCTGGGCCTGGAGCCGAAGGCGCTGGACGGCCAGTGACGCCAGGGTGCGGTGCGAGTCGCGGGGCCGTCGGCGGTCTCCTGCGGCTTGGCTCCTGCGGCCTGGCTCCCTGCGGCTCCTTCATCCTCCTCCTCCTGCCTCCTCCTCCTGCCTCCTGCCCCCTCCTCCTCCCTCCTCCTCCTCCTCCTCCTCCTCATGCCTCCTCCTCCTCCTGCCTCCTCCTCCTGCCCTTTCCTCCTCCTCCTCCTCCTTTTCCTCATGCCTCCTCATCCTCTTCCTGCTTCCTCCTCCTTATTCTCCTCCATCCTTGTGGTGTCGCGTGGAAGTCCGCGCGCCAGTATCGAGGAGGCGCACCAGCGGTACAAACGCAGAATTTCGGAGGTCCGCGCAGACTTCTCAGATCGGCGCTGGACCCCTCTGGCGGCGCCCCCTGCGCCACCCTTGGGCGCGCCCCGCGCGCCGCAGGGGGGTGGGTCGAGCGCCGATCCAAGAGATCTGCGCAGGCCCTCGAAAGTTTATGTCACGCTGTGTCTTATCCTCGTCATCTGTTCTTGTGGGGGACGATCAATGGAGGGGAAGCATGCGGCCAAATAATTCCAGATGTCTTGAACATGTGTTTAAACTGCTTCAAACATGTAAAAAGCATGTTGAAAACATGTTCATGGCATTTTCAGACATTTAAAACATTTCTATTCTCACAGTATCATACGTTTTCTATTTTTTACCAGGAGGTGGTGGATCACGAGGTGGTGGACCAGGCGCCGCGCCGCCGTCGGCGGACGACGAGCTGGGTGTGGTGATGGGCGCTCTCCGACAACTCGAGTGCTGGCGCCGGCTCTGGGCTCCCGGCGCGCAGCCCGGCGATTGGGAGCTGGCTGGGCCAGGAGGTGGTGGGCCAGGAGCCCGAGGGGCCGCAACGGCAGCCCTCCGACGCCTCGCAGTGGTTCTGGCCGCGCCGACCTCGAGGAGCTTCGCGCAGACCTCCCGGATCTAGACCCTGAGCTCGCTTGGCGCCGGCGCTCGTCCATCTTGCAGCGGGTCTGGAAGCGTTCTTCCTCCCCCTCCTCCTCCCTCCTCCTCTTTCTCCTCCTCCTTCTTTTCCTCCTCCTCCTCTTTCTCCTCCTCCATTCCTGTCGCACCCCGAGTCCAGTTTTGGGGCGGGCCGGGCGTTTCGCATGAGACTTCCTCACCATGTATGACCCTGAAGCTTAAACATTGACAGCTCTTTCACGCATTGAGGGCGGGTGGTTAGAAAAAATGTGGCTCTCGCTATACAACATTGCAAGAGCTTCACGGATTGAGGGCGGGTTGTTTGCAAAATGTGGTTCTTGCTTTCGCGCCGCGCACATTCGTTTTACAAAATTGCAAGAGCTTCACGGATTGAGGGCGAGTCGTTTTCAAAGTGTAGCTCTCGCCTTCGCGCCGCGCACATTCGTTTCAAACATGCACCACTGTTTCACGGATTGAGGGCGGGCCGTTTTCAACATGTGACTCTCGCTTTAGCGCCGCGCACATTCGCTTCAGAAACTGACAGGGTTTCACTGTTTGAGGGCGGTTCCTTTTAAACATGTGGCTCTCGTTTTAGCGCCGCGCACAGTCGTTTTTTAACCCGAAAGAGTTTCGCGGATTCCCATGATCAGCAAACCAGAAATAGTGTGTTGGAGTGATTCAGGATTCTGAAAGTGCAACAGTCACGCTGGTTCGTGGTGTTGAAGTCCCAGGAATGGTTTTCTGGCACGATTCAAGGTCGCCAAGACGCAACTGTCAGGTTTGTCCGTGGCGTTGGGATCCCGACATCAATGTTTTGGCATGCTTCAGGGTCTTCAAACGGTTGTCTTCCAACGAGGCAGTTCCCCCAATGGAGATGAACCGTTGTAGTGGCCTCTGAGGAGGGAGTTTGGCGGGAGGGTTTATTCCAACATCGTTGATGTCTCTTGGGTTTCCACTGGTCCTTCTGCTCCTCCTCCTCCTCCTCCTCCTTCTCCTCCTCCGCCTCCTCCTCCTCCTCCTCCTCCTCCTCCTCTCTCCCTCCCTCCCTCCTCCTCCTCCTCCTCCACAGTTCTCCGCCGCCTCCGCCTCCGCCTCCCTTTCTCCTCTCCTCCTCCTCCTTCTCCTTCTCCTCCTCCTCCTCCTCCTCCTCTTCCCCCTCCTCCTCCTCCTCCTCCTCCTCCTCCTCCTCTTCCCTCCTCCTCCTCCTCCTGCTCCTCCTCCTCCTCCTCCTTCCTCTCTCCTCCGCTCCTCCTCCTCCTCCTCCTCCTCCTCTCTCCCTCCCTCCTCCTCCTCCTCCTCCTCCTCCTCCTCCTCCTCCTCCTCCTCCTCCACAGTTCTCCTCCGCCTCCGCCTCCTCCTCCCTTTCTCCTCTCCTATCCTCCTCCTCCTCCTCCTCCTCCTCCTCCTACTCCTACTCCTCCTCCTCTTTCTCCTCTTCCCCCTCCTCTCCGTACCCCCTCCCCCTCATCTCGTGGGGGCCACCCCGCAGGACCGCTCGCCCATCGCTCGCCCCAGAACGCTCTGCGACGGCGATGGCGCTGGAAGATGCCGACGGCGCGGTGCAGGTCGCCCCAGAGGAGGTCGCACGATTTCTCCGTAGACGCTGGGGCGAGGTGTCTGCGGAGTGCCGTGTGCATGCAGCAGACATCGAGCAGTGGCTCCGCGGGAACGGAGGGAGGTGTCCGACGGGCTCGCAGCGGCGCTGCGGCCATTTCTGGAGAATCTCGGCCAGTGGCGGATCAGCAAGCACGACGTCGAACGGGTAATCCCCGAGGCGGGAATTTATCCATATCCACCGCCTGGAGGGTCAGTTTTCGGAGACTCTGCAGGCGGTGGATATGGACATATTCGGGCCCCCGGGGGCCGAAATATATCCATATCCACCGCCCGCTGGGGCACCAGGACGTCGGTTCCCAGGCGGTGGATGTGGATAAACCCCCGCCTCGCATAATCGCTCGCATTTCTCGCTCGGCCCCGGGGCCCAACGGCATCCCCTACGCGGCTTGGTGCCGCGTTGGGCCATTGGCGTGTGACGCGCTGTTCGACGCGGCGGAGCTCTGATAATCTGTTTCTGGGCAGGCGGCGCTGGAGGCCACTTGCCCTTTCAATTGCGACGGGCATTCTGAGTTCAACCAGGCTATCATGGTGTTCCTCCGAAAGGGTAGCCGCTAGTTTCTGCGTCGGGCGTGTAAAGCACGAGGGGGGAGGACGTTAGACCTCTGAGCTTCGTGAACACAGAGAATCGCCTGCTGGCCAACGCCATGCGGCTCCGTATCGAGCCTGTTCTGGAGCGAGCAATCTCGTTGATGCATCAGTTATTCCTTGCCGGCCGTTCGATGCCGAAAAACGTGGCTGACGTCGACGCGGCGATGCGGGATGCTGCCTTGAGGGACGACGAACCGGCGGCTGTCTTCTACGACTTTCAGGCCGCCTTCTCGCACAAATCCAAATGTCGAACGCTCTGCGGGCTGGGGCTGCCGTCCTCGGTCTGCAGATTTGTAGAGAGCCTCTATTGGGGACATGGCTGCCATCTGTCGGCCTGCGGGCAGATGCACAAGGGTCGTAAGAGTCAGCGCGGGGATTCGGCAGTGATGCCCTCTGTCGCCGCTGCTGTTCGCCGTGGCCGTGGATCCTCTGCTCAGGAGAACTCTCCGCGAACAGTCCACCGTGACGGTGCGAGCCTTCGCAGACGACCTGGCGTCTGTGCTTCCAGACCTGGCGGCGGCCCTCCCTGCCGTGGTCCCGCTCTTCAGCCAGTTCGAATGGGCCTCGGGGCTGCAGCTGAACTTCCGCAAGGTGGTCGCGGTGCCTCTCAGCGACAGATCGCCTGAGCAGGCCGCGCGCGATCTGCGAGTTTCCTTCCCCTTCCTGGGGGCAGATCCAGTGCCAGCACTGGTCGGCGAAGTACCTCGGCTTCGCGCTGGGGCCTGGGAGCAGGGAGCGGTCGTGGCAGGCGGCCGTTGAGAAAGCTATCAGCCATGCCCAGCTATCGCGCTCGGGCCGCAGTTCGCCGCTGTCGTGCGCAGAGTCCACGTTATCTGCGCGCTGAGCTTTCTGCTGCAACTGGAACCGCTTCCGAGTCAAAGGGGGGACCATCGAAGCACGGCTCCATCGCACCCTCGTATGCGGCCCTTTGAGATGGTGCGTCCCAGACGACCGGCACGGCCTCTGGCGGGACTTCGGCTCCCCCAAGGAGTTCCAATATTTGTGGATCGTTAGCGCCGCTGCGAAGTTTCGGGTCTGGCACCGCGAAGCACTGCCACTAGGGGGGATGCAATGCACGGCTCGTCTTCGCCGCTTGGAGGCGCTGGTTCGCGATTCTGGGCGTATTCCCCGCCTCGCGCGGTGGTCCTTATGGTGGCCGACCTCGTACCACCATCGGCTGCGGGAGACTGCCGACGCGTTGAGGAGTCGGGGCATCTCCGTCCTCAAGGCACAAAGCCAAGCGGCTGGCCCTTCGCGGCTATGGACCCGCGTCGCGGAGTCTAGTCTGCAGCGGGCGGGGGCAATTGCTCCTTGCTGTGGAGCGAAGGGTGGCCAGAAGTGCGCATGCGGGCGAAGCTGGCGCACTGGGAGGTCCCGCTCTTCCCGCGGTTGCGCGCGCAGCGAGCCGTGGCCGTGTTACGCCGGCTGGCCACCCGCGCCCCTCCCCGCGTGGCGGCCGCAGTCTGGCGCACTCTCTGTTCGGGGTGGTGCACGGCTGGACGCTTCGGCGGGCGCGGAGCGTGCCTGCTCTGCGGCGTCGAGGACGGGGATTCCGTGGAGCACGCCGCGGTCTGCCGCGCACCTGCCGGGCTCGGCGCGGGGCACCTGTGGCTGCCGTTGCGTCCGAGCCGCGAGGCGCGGCGGCGGGACCTCTTGCTGCTGGCGCCGCTGTCCGAGCCCACGGGCGCTTGCTTGACGCTCGGGGCGTTGAAGCGTGGCTGCGGCTGACCGGCTGTGCTGCCAGTTTCGTCGCAGGCGTGCGGCGGTGAGCGGCGAGGGCGCGGTGCGCCGCGCGCTGGAGCAGGCCGTCAGGGGCAACGGTTCGAGGGCATCGCCGCGCCGCCGCCGTGTCGGATGCGCATTGGACGCGACGTGCAAGGAAGCAAATGAAGGCGTCCTTCCTCTTCCCCTGCCCCCTCTTTTCCTTGCGCGCTCTCCTGGCTTTTGTCGCCGCGGCAGGCGCCAAAGGACAGCGCGTCTGGCCGCCAGTTGGTGACAGCCCCGCGCCTCCCCCTTGGGGGGGGGGCGGGGGGGCGCTCCTCTTCCTCCCCCTCCTCTCCTCCTCCTCCTCCTTCCTCCTCCTCCTTCCTCCTCCTTCTTCCTCCTCCTCCACCTCCTCCTCCTCCGCCTCCTCCCTCCTCCTGCTCCTCCTCCTCCTCCTCCTCCTCCTCTCTCCTCCTCCTCCTCCTCCTCCTCCTCCTCCTCTCCTCCTCCCTCCTCATTCCTCCTCCTCCTCCTCTCCTCCTCTCCTCCTCCTCCTCCCTCCTCCTCCTCCTCCTCCTCCCCTCCTCATCCTCCTCTCCTCCTCCTCCTCCTCCTCCCTCCTCCTCCTCCTCCTCGTCCTCCTCCTCCTCCTCCTCCTCCTCCCCCTCCTTTTCCTCCTCCTCCTCCTCCTTCCCCCCCTCCCCTCCTGCTAGTTGCCCCTGGTCTTGCCCTCCTCCCCCGCTGGCGTCGTCGGCGCCGTCGCTGTGGTCGTTTGGCCTTCCTCTCGTCGTCGTCGTCGGCTGGGGGCGGCCCTCTGCTTCCCTGGGGCTTACGCCCCCCCCCCCCGGGGGTGGCTTCGGAGACACGTCCTTGCCCACGTGCGGGTTTCTGTGACCGGGGCGCCCTCTGCGTGCGGACGTCAGGAGGACAGGTGCAGTTCCGTCGGCGCCTTGCGTTGGCTTTCTTCTCTCCCCCTCCGCGTTCCTCCTTTTTCCTCCTCCCCCTCCGCTCCTTCTTCTCTGGGCGGTCCAGGGCGCGTGGTCGCCCTGACTTTCAGTTGGCATCTCGGTGCCGCCTGCACGTGGCATGGTCGCCCTGACTTTCAATTGGCATTTCGGTTGGCATTCTTCCGGCGCGTGGTCGCCCCGACGCTCAGTTGGCATCTCGGTGCCCCCTGCACGGCCAGGGCGTGCGACCCAGGGCGACCCGGGGCGCGGGGTCGCTCCCCTCTCGGGGGCCGCTCTTGGCCCGCGCTCCCGAGAATTTGCCCGTGGCGCCCGATCGTCGTCGTCGTCGTCGTCGTCGTCGTCGTCGTCGTCGTCGTCGTCGTCGTCGTCGTCGGTAGGGACGCTCCTGGGAGGGCCGCCCAATCGGCGCCCGATCGGCCTATCTCCGCGGATCGCCAGTTAGGTCGTGTGCCCTGGGCGGAGTGCCTGTTTGATGCCGCGCGTGCAGGTTCCCCCCCCTTGTCCTCTTCCTCCTCCTCTCCTGCGCTGCCGCCCCTCCCCGTCTCCCCTCCCCGCTCGATGTTGCGATTCGTTGCGGAGGCTGTGTTCGATGTTGTGGCGCGGGGAACCGCCTCGCGGTTTGAGTTACGATGCCTCTTCAGCATATTGCGTCGCGGATTTATCTCTCCGCTTGGGCGGGGGCCCAAACCTGCAGGCTTCCCTCCTGCAATGCGCATCTCCCTTTGCTGTCGCCCACGGCTGGCGGACCGTGCCATTGCCTGCACGCGCATTGTGCGCAGTGCTCGGCAGTTGCCACTTCGTGGCACTTGCTCGCCTACGACAGGTTGGTTCGTGCAGCGTCGCCCGATGAGTTGGCAGTCTGTTCCTGCAGCGCCTGGATCCGCACCTGCGTCAGGGTAGGTTTCCGCTTCGCGGTTCTGGCTCCTGCATGTTACTCCTCCTTCGTCCTCTTCCCTTCTCCTCTTCTCGCCGATGTTTTTTCTTCTGGGATGCTTTTGTAAATGAAGCCACTGTTTCTTTTACTTCTGGGATGCTTTTGTAAATGAAGTCGCTGGTCATTATGTGCCGCGCATCGCCACGGAGTGCACGGGTTACTCGAGAGGTGTTTCGGTCGTCCCCTTCCTCGTGCCCCTTCTTCTCCTCTTACCAAACAAATTATACGTTTGTATTGTTTGCCACCGACGTGCTTTTCCATACTTTTGGGTTCTGGGGGTCGTTTGTGGGCCTCAGGAAGATTCCAACCCCGACCTCATCACGAAAAATATTTCCCAAGGGAAGGAGTCGCGACCTCAGGGGCGCAGGCTGAACTGATTACATCGTCGGATGTCTGGGTCATGAGTCCTTTTCCTTCTGCTTCTCTCGCTGCTTCTTCCCCTCGTCCTTCTCGTCGTCGCCGCCCTCCCCCTGCGCTGTCCTCGTCCATCCTCCCAGGATCCAGCTTGTGATCTTGCCTCCTGCTTGCGCTGCTCCGGCGCGCACATTCCTGGAGCCCTTCGGACCCCTCTCGGAGAAGCCTCCCGAACAGCGCCGAGCATCTCCAGACGCCTCCTCACACCCCACGCCCGACCTCCGCCCTCCGTGCCCTCCGCGCGGCAGAATGCAGAGAGTGTACAGACGCACCCTCCCAGCTCGACGTCCGCCGAGGCCGAGGTGGTGGTGCTCTCAGGCCACGGCCCCAAGGAGGCCCCGACTGCTCCCCCGGGGGTTCGCTTCTCGCCCCGGGCCCGCTCCTGATGGCCCGCGAGGGCCCGAAGAAGGCCCGCGAGGGCCGGAACCGGGGGCCCGCCGCGGGTGGGAACAGCACACGCCGCCGTCGGGGCTCCGAAACCCGAAGCCCGCAACCCGAAACCCGCAACCCGCAGCCCGGAACCCGAAAAAACCGAAACCCGAAAGCCGAAACCCGAACGAGAAACCCTACCCGAAACCCTAAACCTTGCCCTAAACCCTACCCACCGGTCGTTGAAAGTAGGTATTTTTGGATTCCCAGATTCCAATCTACTTTCAGCGCCTTCCTACTTCAAGAATCGAGTGGTTATCCCTCTTCCTTCCTCTTCAGGAGGCGTGCGGAAACCCAATTTACTTCCAACGCCTTCCTACTTCATGTTTCTACCTACTTCTTCTGACCGATGGGTAATCGCTTGGGAGGGCGCGCCTGCCAGCGCAGAGGGCGCGCCGCGGCGGCGGCGGCGGCGGCCTCGGGCCTGCCCCGCCTGCGGCCGCGCCGCGGGCGAGGCCGCCGTGGCCACCGCGGCAGGGGCTCGGCGGGCCCGCGGGCTCCGAGGGCTCGCCGCGTCCCCGCCCGTCCCCACGGCGCCCCCTGGCCTCGCTCGGGCGTGTGCATGTTTTTCTCGGCGGGGACCCTCCTCCTCCTCCTCCTCCGCTCCTCCTCCTTCTTCTCCTCCTCCCCTCCACTCCTCCTCTCTCCTCCTCCTCCTCCTCCTCCTCTCCTCCTCCTCCTCCTCCTCCTCCCCTCCTCCTCCTCCTCCTCCTCCTCACTCCTCCTTCCTCCTCCTCCTTCCTCCTCCTCCTCGCTCCTCCTCCTCCTCCTCCTCCTCCTCCCCCTTGCTCTTCCTCTTCCTCTCCTCCTCCTGCTCTCTTCCTCTCCTCCTCCTACTCCTCCTCCTCCTCCTCCTCCTCCTCCTCCTCCTCCTCCGCGAGGACCATCCTGGACCATCGAGCGAAAAAAACACGCACGAAAAACCGAAAAGTGCACGGGAACTGGACGTCCGAGCGATGGCCAGGTCCCCCCAGCATGCTTCTACTGCCTGTGCGTTGCCCTCCCAGGGGCGATGCGCGCACCGAGAGCTCTTATGGTATGTGCATCGTGGCGGGCGCTGTCTGGCCACACCGCTCGGGAAACGACACACTGCAAGATGGGTATACTATATGTTTGGGTCGGACGCGCGCCTCCAAGGAGAACATACAGTACTAGTATTAAGTCGGGCCTGTCCCTCTACAGGGGGACTATCCAAAAATAGTCATCAAAATAATCCGGGGACTATGTTTGGAGTATTTTTTGACCACTTGGGAGTATTTTTGGGGGTATTTTCTTTTTCTCACCGAAAATCCCCCTGTGGGGGGACACGCCCGACTTAGTACTAGTATGTCATTGTGCGTCCCACCCCCGCCCGGCCCGTCCGCACCCAGAGGCCCCGAGGCTGAAGCCAGCCCTGTCCCCTGTCCCTCTGCAGGAGGAGGATTCCAAGATGGGCCAACAAGTAGCCGGGGGACGGTTTCTGTCGGAAGCCGGGCGAGGGCTGCTAAAAGCGTGGCTGCTAAAGCGGCCCTCCCGGAAGGAAAAAACAACTTGCCGGAACGAGGCGCGGCGCGCGACACAGTCAGCGGGCTTCTTCCCTCAAGGACGAAGACAGCAGCCATTGCCTGGTTTCCGATTTCTGTCATTTTTGGCTATGTTTGAGCATTTGTTGGCCATATGTCTCGTTTTTCGTCCAAGACCCCCTCGTAGGAGGACATGCCCGACCTAACCCAAGGTTCAGAGGTGGATATACCTCCTACCCTGACACGCCGATTGAGGAATTGGTCGTTTTCGGTTCGCGAGAGGGCGTCGCGGCCGTCATTTTTGCGGGACCACGTCCGTCGCTTTCGGTCCCAGGCCGTTTTCTTTAAAGAGAGGCTTACTAAAGGGAGATTTGTCCACCGCCGAGCATGTCTGGGGCTACTTCTGAGCAGTTGTTGGCTATGCTTGAGCATTTGTTTGCCATCTGCTTCATTTTCTGGTTATTTTTGAGGGCTTCTTAAATGGAGCCTATGTTAGGCTATTTTTGAGCATATTTGGAAATATTGTTTTGTTTGTTTTTGTTGGCAATCTTTTTCTTTTCTCGTCCAAAACCCGCTCGTAGGAGGTCGTGCCCGACCCAACCCAGTGTCCGCGGGCGGCCTGTGTGCTCGGACGGGCCTCGTTTCGAGATGGATACACATCCGTCGCAGCGCGTTCTGGAGCGCTCTCGTCGTGGAAGCCGGCCGATGGAGAGGAATCGTGCTGCCAAGTGATTTCCAGATGTCTAAAACATGTGTCGAACATGTTTTTTCGGGGTTGCACAGACCTCCTACCCTGACGCGTCGATTGAGGAATTGGCCGTTTTCGGTTTGCGAGAGGGCGTCGCGGCCGTCATTTTTGCGGGTTCAGGTCCGTCGGTTTCGGTCAGGCCGTTTTCACTAAGGGGTGGTTTACTAAAGGGAGATTTGTCCAACGCTGATCTTTTAATATGTAAAACATGTTAGACAACATTTTTAGAACAGATGTTACACCTTTTGAGCACACGTTTAATTCAATGATAGGATTGTTAGGGTGTCCACCGTCACGGCATCCGCTGCGCTCTCGGAGCGTGCCAGAACGCTGTGAGACGGCCTTGGCGCCCGATATTCGCAGGAGAAACAGCACCACAAACATGAACTGTTGGCGCCCCGCGCGGATTTCTTGGAGCCATATGTCTCATGTTTCCTCAAAAACCCGCTCGTAGGAGGACGTGCCCGACCCAACCCAGTGTCCGCCGGCGGCCTGTGTGCTCGGACGGGCCTCGGATCGATATACACAGCCGTTCCAGAGCGCTCTGGAGCGCTCTCGGAGCGTGCTGGAACGCTCGGAGACGGCAGCGGTGCTCTTTTTCTTCTTCTTCTTCTAGATACATCCTCCAGACCCGCCGACTTCCGATTTACATCGGTCCGCTTTTTTGTATCGATTCTGCCTTCGCCTTACATGCGCCGCAATTGCCGCGTGGGCGTCTCCTGGGGCGTCGCCAATCCTTGACCCAGGAACGCTAGTTGCGGTGCACAGTCCTTGGGCCCTGGGAGCCGAACAGCCATGCAGCGCACCGCGTTGCATTGGAGCGAGGCCTGAGGGGAGTCCGAACTTGTGCGCCGCAGCGCGGCAGGGGCAGTCCGCACGTGCGCTCAGGCGGCCCAAGACACGGAAATCGCAAATTGACTGGCGGCAGGAGGAGAGGGAGACAGGCGAAAGCGGCCGCGAAGCGGGAGCAAGAGAGGGAGGGCACATGGGAAGTCCGAACACGGTACGGTGCATGAGCGCCGTTCTCGTACCGAGGAGGCCAAGGGCGACCGGACGTTTCGGTTCTCGGGTCGATCTTCGGAGCCTGGCCCCCTCCGCGGGACAGGGCGGGAGGGCACATGAGCCAGAGGTACCGATACCGCTGCCCGTCTTAGAGAGCCCTCGTCGCCACGGCTGGATTCTGTTCGAAATTCAGGTCAGAGCGCACCCCGGCAGAATGCCAGGGGGCATTGATATCGCTACCTTCCTGTTCCCCGAAGGGGGGGGAGGGCGGGGCAAGGGGAGGGGGGGGGCTGGGGAGGCATTTGGGAGGGAGGCAGGTGGAGGTGGAGGCGGGGCAGAGGCCGCTCACTGGAGTGCCATCGCAGGCGAGGATACTGTTCGACCCAGGGGGAGAATGCGAACAACGTAGAAGGACCTGATCACTCGCTGTGATTTTGTTGTGTTTTGGGAGGGGGCAGTGTCCCCCGTCAGTCGATGTCCCCGATCGCATGGGCCTGAGCGTGGTGCCCGCGAGGAAGGCCGGCAGGCTTGCAGTCATGGCTCTGCATGCCTTCGGCAGCGAAGTCGACGCTGCCCAGTCCAGTCAGGCGCATCATCGGCAGTTGATCCTTGCGCCGAGGGCTACCTGAGTATCGGCGGCGCGACCAGGGGGAAGAGAGAAGGGGCGGGCCTTCTCAGGAGGCTCGGAAGTCCCCCGGCCTTCTGAGAAGTTTCAGAAGCCTTCCCCGAAGATACCAAAACCTTCAGAGGGCCTGAGGCCTTCTGAGGAGCCTCGCTGCCTTTTGAGAAGATCCTCTCCTTCTCGCTTCCCCCCCTCGCTCGCCGCCGTGAGTATTTAATGTGTAATCAAATCTGCGGCCGTGCGCACACGCACATGGGCATTCGAGGCGAATCAACGCATTCGGCTTGACTGCGGCGCTGGTGAATTGTTTTTCAAATTTTTGCAGGACCCGCCGCCGTAACTGGCCGACCTCTGTCCTTGATGGTGGTAAAATGGATTCCATCTCTGATGCTGTCACTCATGACCGTTGCGTTGACAGTGCGATCTTGCTGTGTGGCCACAAGATCAGTTCTCGCCGCGAAGCAAGCATTTGGACGGGCAAGGGGCCTGGGTATTTGCTGTGACCCAGGTCATGTAGATAGCGAGGCGAAGATGCTCGGTGGCATTCCCGACGATGACCGACCAATGTTCGTGCAGCGTGCACGCGAAAACGCGGCAGGATACTGAAGTGTCGCAACGCTGAAGCTGGGGGTGTGAAGCCGCTGTGAGGTCCAGAGGATCGAGCCTCGGGTGGGTCGCGCGCGGGTCGTGGGTGTGGGTTGCGAGTGCGTCGCGGGGTGGGTCGCGGAGCGGATCCAGGGCGGGTCACGGGCGGGACGCGTGGCGAAACCGACAAGGCAGGACAGCGAAAATCAAGACCGCGGAACACCATTTCAGCCACTTACCTTGGGTCGACGTAAGACCGCTCTGCCCTATCACCGTGATGCAGCAGTGCACGACCAGCAACGCACATCTATCCAGCGCCCTTTGGATCTGCTAGCGTGTGCTCTTCCTTCTTCCGAAGCGCACCGCGCCATCGGTACTGTTCGTGGGCGGAACGCGTGTCCATGTCCACGGCCTCGCGGTCGAGACTCCTCGGACGCGGCCCCATGGACGGATGGCAGCTTTGCGCGGATGCCCCGCTCGGAGCGTATCCATGTGATCTCATATCTTCCGACGAAGGCATCTATACACCACCACCGTGCCAGGCCAGGGCCATCCTGGGCCCCAGGATGATGTATAGACCCTCCTGGCCTCGGTCAGGATGGCGTACACACCATGCCAGGGCCAGGATGGCCCTGGATGTGGTGGTTTATAGATGCCTTCTGCGTATATTCATGCGATCGCATATCGGTGCCCAGACCGCGATGACATGGACGTGGACATGTTCATCGCGTGTGTGCTGCCTGGGTGCAGGTCCGGCCTGATGCCGTCGACGCCGACGAGGTCAATGCGACATCGAAGGTCGATCAGGAGCGTGTAAGGCGGCGTTCGGCTGAGCGCGATGTCTTGACCCCGCGGCCCCGAAGTTCGCTATCGTGTTTAGCCTTTTCGTCTTTCTCTCCTAGCTTCTCTTCGGGCCCTGCTGTGCGCGCCCCGCCGAGGTGAAGAGGAGGAGGAGGACCCGCGGGTGCACGAGATCATGGAGGAGGTGCTGGAGAAGATCTCCAAGGCAAGCGAGGATGTGGAAGAGGGGGAGGAAAAGGAAGAGGGAGAAGGGTGAGGAGGGAGGAGGGGGCGGAGGATGGAGACGAGGAAGAGGAGCAAGAGGAGGAGAAGGACAACAACATCGAGGGGGGGCGTGATGATGATGCTGATGCTGATGCTGATGCTGATGATGATGATGATGGTGATGGTGATGATGATGATAATGATGATGACGATGATAATGCTGCTGATGATGGTGATGGTGATGGTGATGGTGATGGTGATAGTGATGGTGATTGTGATGTTGATGATGATTGTGTTGGTGGTGATGTTTGTGATGATGATTGTGGTGATAATTGTGGTGACGTCGGTGGTGTTGTTGATGATGCTGATGCTGATGTTGGTGCTGCTGATGATGATGGAGATGGTGTTGGTGATGATGATGATGATGATGATGATGATGGTGACGATGATGATGACGATGATGATCATGACGACGACCATGATGATGATTATGTCGGTAATGATGATGAGTATGATGATGATGACGGTGATGATGATAGTGCTGATGATGATAATGATAATGATGATTATGCGGGTGCTGCTGATGATGATTATGATGATGGTGATGAGGATGAGGATGAATATGAAGATGAAGATGAAGATGATGATGAAGATGAGGAAGATGATGATGAGGTTGTTGATGATGATGGTGGTGGTGATGATGATGCTGATGATGATGATGATGATGATGATGGTGACGAGGAGGAAGAGAAGGAGGAGGAGGAGGAGGAGGAGGAGGAGGACGAAGAGGAGGAAGAGGAGGAGGAGGAGGAGGGGGAGGAGGATGACGAGGAGGAGAAGGAGGAGGACGAGGAGGAGGCGGAGGAGGAGGATGGGACGCGCGGGCACGAGGGGGAGGAATCCGAGTTAGAAGGAGGATGAGGAGGACGGTGAGGAGTATGAAGAGGGGCAGGATGTAGAGAAGCAGCAGGGGAGGAGACGATCAGGAATAGTAGAAGGTGGAGGGAGAAGAAGAAGAAGAAGAAGCAGAATACGATGAAGAAACATTTTTTCACACAAGCTTTAAAGCTGTGGAGACACATCTCTCAACCGAAGTCTTCCCATGGTGCAGCGATGAGGAAGAAGAGGAGGACGAATGCCAAGAGCGGCATCAGGACCACGAAGAGGATTGGCGCCCCTCGCGCCAAGGTGTGCTGTATCGAACTCCGGGGAAGCTGGACGTACGGTCGGGGACTTTGGCTTAGCGTGTCGCGCCGCTGGTTATGGCCCACCATGCCTCGGCGCGACACGCTATCCACGCTGGGGCCCTCAGGCGTCAACGTCCCAAACCGTTCCCGGCCTCTCGCCCCGCGGAGCGTAGCGACACGCGATCCGCTTGTGAGGCATGGCGTGTCGCTGGGGCCGCCGCCGCGACACGCTGTGCAAGAGTTCCCACGGGTATGGGAAGAGGTCTCCGCTCTGCTCTTATCGAGCTCGGCGACCCCTGCACCGCGGCAGAGGACGCCCTCGGCTCTGGCGCGCTGCACCGCCCTGGCCGCAGAGGCAGCTCGGCGGGGCCGGCTCCCACGACCTCCTGGCAGCTCGGCGGGGCCTCGCTCGCCGCGGCCCCCGACGTATCTTCTCCTGCTCATTCGGCCGCTTCGCTTGCCGAGCCCGCCGTTTTCCTGTGCGCGCCTGCAACCAATCCTGGCTCGAGGCCGCGCGGCCTGTCGCCCCCACTCCTCGCTGCTCGGCGTGAGCTCGGAGGGGAGACGGGGTACCGCCGTCTGTCGGGCACGAGTTTGCGTTTTGCTGGTCTCGTGGTCTGTTCCGGAAGGGCGGGGCTGCGGAGCCGTGGCGTGTCGGTAAATTGCAGATCTCGTCTCTTTGAAAGGAACAGTTGCGCATACGCTCAACAGCGCTTCTGCACCGAGCTCGCCAGGCAGCTTACGATTCAGGCTGCAACCTGTTGTCCCAATTGTGTACTTCATGTGCGTTGCTCGTGTTGTTGTGGATTCCCGGTTCGACCGATGCACTTGTTCAGTCTTTCGGCCCCCTCGTGGCTTAGCAACGCGTGGCTGTCACGCCGCAGTTTTGGCCCGTGGGTTTGGCTTGGTTGGGAAGGTTATCGGCCTCACTGCACCTTCCTTTCCCTCCTTCCTATCTGTCCCCTCCCTCCCCCTCTTCCGTGGAGCAGGCATCGAAGTCCAAGTCCGCCAAGGTGACCAAGAGAAAGGCCCCAGCCCGTCCGCTGCTGTTGCAAGTGTCGGATGACAAGTGTGGTTGTGCTATCCGGAATTGATAGAGGCAGTGGTGGCTCGGGGGTCCACTGCGCGGCTGTTCTCCGCATTCTTCTGGTGATGGCCAAGAGTGCTGTGACGGGCCGCTGGTTGACGAGTGTCGGCAGTAAGCTCGCATTCATATTATTGATTTGAGCACGGGGCGTTCTATGTCCAGTGAGGTCCCGCATGCAGGTCGCGACCACTAATTCGAGGTCGCTTGCACAGGAGCGGGGGTATGGAGGTTGATCTGAGATGACCTTAGACTCACCGAGGGAGGATAATCAGAGGATCTGGAAATGCGGGTACAGATGGCTCTCGAGAATTTCAAAGTTTCACGGGTGCTCGCTGGAGCGATGTTATTACTAGCGGACTAAGGACGGTATGAAATCAGCTTTTCCGTCATCGAAGACGCTTGTCCCAGGGCGGCTTGACAGTTTGTATCCTTACGGCGGTACGTGAGTGTCACACCGTGACGGTCTGAACTTTCCAGGTGCCTCCTGTTGCGGAACAGCTTATGTTGTCGAAGATGCCTACGGCAAATCACCGCCGCCCCTTGCCTTCTAGGATACGCCTATGTGGCCAAACTTTTGGGCAAAGTTTGGCCACAAAGGGGGGGGTCTCTGTCAAAACGAGAGGCAACGATGAGGGAACGCTTCCAAAAAGGGGCTCGGCCGTTCCCTACATTTTCATTTCTTGAGTATGGAAAAGGGGCGTCGTTCCTTATTTGGCGTTCCTTCTGGCAGGGGCCTGCCTGTATGCGTTCCCCCAGCCGCTGTGGAAGCCTTTCGGGGCGTAAGCGCCCTCGTCCTCACGCGGTGTGCCGCGGTGGCGGCCCGGGCAGGCCGTGGCGCAGGGTCGCCATGTCAGCTCGCGTAAAACCTGTATCTTTTCGTCGCTGAATCGTGCGTTACTCTCTGGAGGACGGCTCCTGCTAAAAACGAGGCCCTCGCTTGAGACCTCCTCCGAACTCATGGCCAGTTACACAGATGGGAGATCCTTTGTCAAAACGGGGATCTCGCCAGACGCCTCGTTGAACTGCATGATCATACCTTTCAGCATTCCGTATGATTCTCGGCGGCGAGCCCCGGGGGGGAAGTGAGAAGGGACGGGCCTTCTCAGAAGGCTCGGAAGTCCATCCGTCAGAGCCGGACCTCGTGCCAGCGCCTCATCCCCCGTCCGCTGCCGTGGCCCGGAGGCCGCTGCGCGCGCACAGAGCAGCCTCCCTCGGCCTCCCAAATGGGGTCCGAGCAGATGGGGTCGAAGGATCGCTCCGCATCGCCGATGCATTGGCGATGCGGCTCGATGTGCATCCCGAGTTTCTCCACACCGAAGTCGCCGATGCATCGCCGACGTCGCCGATGCATCGGGGATGCAGCGCGATCCTCGGACACCATCTGCTCCGGCACCAATTTAGGAGGCCTCTACTTGGAATCTTTTCCAGCGGTCGCGACCTCACCCAATGGAGCAAGACAGCCTTCGCGGCGCGCGCAAGGGGGGTAGCGCGAGGGGGGTAGCCTTCCGAGAAGGCGGAGGGTCTTTTCAGAAGGCAGTGGCCTTCTCAGGCCCCCGAGGCTTATGAGACGCTCGGCGGCGAATGCGAACCCCACCCACGCCGGTCAACGATTCAGGCAACTCGATGGGCGGCGGGGGTAGCGTTCGGACTTCGTCGAACACGTGGCGGAAACTGAACCCTGCCCCCGCCTCCCGTCGACTCGAGAGAATTAATGGTTGATGGGGTAGGGCTGTGGAAGTCGATGAATGGAGAGGAAGCGGGTTGCCAAATAATTTCCAGATGTCTAGAACATGTATTAAGCACGTATTAAACATGTAAAACACATGTTCAAGACATGTTTAGAGCATTATCACACAAGTTAAACACATCTTAGTAGATTCAAGGATAGGACTGTTAGGGTGCCCATTGTCGTGGCATCCACAAGTGTAGGATGTGGCCGGACGCCCTCTTCGAAGGCCAGAGGTCTTCCGAGGAGGCCTCCTGGCTTCTCAGCAGAGCCCCCCCTTCCTTATCACGAGGCCGCCCGTCTCGCGCTGCCCCCTTCGTGAGCGCCGCCAGCCTCCGAGGCAGCTGCGGACTTTGGTGTCGGAGGCAGTCTGCGAGGAGGAGGAGGAGGAGGTGGAGGAGGTGGAGGAGGAGGAGGAGGAGGAGGAGGAGGAGGAAGAGGAGGAGGTGGAGGTGGAGGAGAAGGAGGAGGAAGGAGAGGAGGAGGGGAGGAGGAGAAGGTGGAGGAGGAGGAGGAGGAGGAGGAGGAGGAGGTGGAGGTGGAGGTAGAGGTGGAGGTGGGAGGAGGAGGAGGAGTGGAGGTGGAGGTGGAGGAGGAGGAGGAGGAGGAGGAGGAGGAGGAGGAGGAGGAGGAGGAGGAGGAGGAGGGGAGGGGAAGGGAGGAGTAGACGTGGGCGAAGGACCGGGAGAGGTGCGCGCGGAATAGCGTTATAGGTATATTTACTGTTCCCATCCTCGACGAGAGGGATGAGGATTGTGTGTGTGGATTTCGTGGCAGCGGCCATGAGATCTCCCAGACTTCACAGTCATCTCTCCTTCGTCTTCCCGTGCTTTCCCAGCCCTCCCCCCTCGTCCGCGCACTTACCTTGGGCCATGGTGCGCTACCCACCTCTCTCTCTCTGGCCCCCTCTTCGGCGTACCCAGAGGGTCGCCGCGGGCCCGCCCGGCGGAAGCTGGCGGGAGGTCGGTTGAAGGCGGCGGGAAGCATTAGACGCCAATCGTTTTTGGATTTGGTGGCTTGGAATCGGACATCCCGCGCGCTGAATCCATCCCTTCTGATCGAGTGCGTGCGAGAATTAGGGTGTGGCAATCTCTCGTGCGGTGGCACAGCGTGAGGTGGCGGCGGGCGCGTGCAGCTGCAAAGCATGGGTGTATCTAGCGGGGAGCCCAACAATTCTTGACGCTTCGCGTATCCCCACTAGTAACTGCCGGCAAGCTGCAGTCGCCCTTCCCCGTGCCTGGGGCACGGCAGACGCCTGTCGGCGGGATCAGTGAGTCTCAGTGAGCTAGTCGCCCCGCAGTTTGGATGCACCGGGTCATCTCCTGGAGTGAGGATATATAGCAGCGGGCCACGGCGCGCCACTTTGGCACAGGCTGTGGTAGCAGGGTTGGGACCTGAGCAAGGCACGCTCGTCAGTCAGTGTACCCTATGGTGGTTCTACCGTGCGTGTCGGTTGTCCGCCCCTGGCACCTTCCATTTCTTTTCGGCGGAGTTCTCCAGTTGCCCTTGTGGTAATCGATGAGCACCGGGTGCTCCGTGAGTGGGGGTTCCTTCTGCTTGTCTCGCCGCCTCTCGCTCCGTTCGCTCTGCCTGTAGGTAGTTCCCCTGCTGCCTACTGCTGAATTGGCCGTCGCGGCTGCATGGGTACAGGCCCCGTGCGTGCTGTGGTTGGCAAGTGGTCGCTGCTTGCGGGCGCCGTTTGGGCGGCTCCTCGCTTGCTCGCGCTTCCGTCCGCCGCTCCCGCTGCCTTCGGCTGGTCTGGCCTCTGCTACTGCACCGGTGCAGGCTGTGCGTGCCTCGCGGCCGGCTGCTTGTGTCTGTTTCTTCCCGAGGTGGCGCCGTCAGGGCGACTCCTCGCTGCATGTGCACTCCGCGCGTTCTCGCGCTAATTATCTTGCGCTGTGCCCCAGCCTCGGTCCTTACGCCCTCTGGACTTTTTCTTGCGGGCCGCTAATCAAGAAAGTATCCCCACCAGTCCGTCGCCCGGAAGGACTTCCTGGTGTGCGCCGTCCTGTGAGCGGCAGCGAGACTCGCCTCCTGTTTGCCTCCCTCCTCGCTTGGTCATTTCTCTTTTCGCCTTCTTCTTTCTGTGCGCTAATTTAGACCGTTGCCCCTGTCCTGTGCTTCGCTCCTGGACGCCGTCCGACCTTTTCGCCGCGGCCGCGATTGGCGATTTGCCCTACAGTAGGTTCGCATCGTGTCGACCAGCGATCGTTCAAGATTGAACGATCCCCACGGTGTCAGGAAGCAACGCCGGGGTCGGCACGACACGAACGTGCCGTAACCATGGAGGTGCAAGAACAGCCAGGGCTTGAACCAAACGGTGTTTCGGCGATTCGTGGACCATTTTGCAGAGGTAGAACGAAAACATCACGATGGAAAACGAACAGAAAACGCTAACGGCAAACGCTGTTGGGTCGAGTTCTGACGGCATCCAATGGAACAAGGATGGGGGCGGGGGCATCCGTCCCGCCGAGGCTCGGCCTCAGCCTGCGCAGACCCAGGAGTCGGATGCCTTCTGTGGGATCACTCGGTACGGGGAGCCCCTTGGCAGCCTGCTTGGGCCAAGTTGAGACCGTCTTGGGCCCACTCTGGAGGTCGTTCGGGCCCTCTTGGGGCCTCCTCTAATCAGGCTTGTTGTGCATCGGTGTTTCGTTTCAACTTGATCGCCGTGGCTGTCTTTGACGTGGCGTCGTCGACGCAGGATTGCGGAGTCCAGGAATATCATCATTGTTTTGGACGCCCGTCGTGGGAAAATGTTGGGGGCCTTAGGGGCCCTCTTGAGGCCATTCTGGAGGTCATCGATCCAAGAAGTGGGCAGCGCCGATGAGTCCCCCCACCCCCTCGGGGGTTCGAAGGGCCGCCTCTTCGGGGGCCGCTCTGGGGCCGCTCTTGAGGCGCTTTTGGGCGCTCTTAGGGCAGCCGTCTTGGAGTCATATTGAGGCCTCTCGGGGGCGAAATCGAAACATGCACGGGGAATGGACGTCCGAGCGATGGCCAGTGGAACGCATGGCGGCCAGGTCGAGAGAGGATCACCCTTGGGAGGCTTCGGGGCCACTTGGAGCCGTCTTGGGGCGGTCTGGTGCCCCTTGGAGGCAGTAGCTTTCTTGAGCCATGCAGGGCGGTCGTTTGTGCCTTCATGGAGGCCATCTTGGAGCCATCTTGGACGCACGACCCCCTCACCCCGCTTATGTCCAGGCCCAGCGGAGGGGGGAGGTGGAGGGGTACCCCACCCCCCAGAAGAGAAGTGGGGTGGTGGTGGAAGAGGATACGCCTCAGACCATCTCGGCCCCAAAGGGCTGGTGGGAGTACTCCTTCCTCGCGCAAGCTGCGAGCCTCCCTCTTCGCCCGTGGACTCGAATGCCAGGTGAAGGCTGCCATCAACAACGCCCTCGAGAAGCTGGAGGCATGGCCCATCTTGGTCGTCGATGTGGCTGCCGTGCCCGTCGGCCTCGCTACCTCCACCCCCAGTCACAGCCCTCCTGTACCGCGTCGTCGCTCCTTGGACGGAGCACTGCTGCTCCTCTCGCGTCACAGCTCCTGTCCCGCCTCCGCCTTCCGCTCCCCCCCTCTCCGCGTCTCCGGTGTCCTTCGTCGTTCCCTCTTCCCGCTCGCCTTCTCTCCTCTCTCGCTTTCTGTTCTCCCTCGTCCCCTCGTCGTTTCCTCTTCTCTCTCTCTCTCTCTCGTTTTCTCGTATCTCTCGCTTTCTGTTCTCTATCGCTTCCCCGAGCGGTGCCAGGTGTGCAAATGTTGCCACTTCTCTGCGCTCCTCAGGGGCCCTGCCAGGCGCCCGCCCGCCGTCGTTTCCCTGCGTCCCCAGGGGGTCTGGCAAGGTGGTGTCTTGCGCAGGCCAAGCTGTTGCCCTCGCCCTCCCTGGTGCTTCCAGACTCGCGTGCGTCGCCGTCCCTTGTCGGGTCAGCGGGGTAGTCTTACGCCACCCCTCCACCTCCGCCTCCTCCGCCTCCTCCGCCTACTCTTCCTCCTCCTCCTCCTCCTCCTCTTCCTCCTCCTCCCTCCTCCTTCTCCTCTTCTTCCTTTTCCTCCTCCTCCTCCTCCTCCTTCCCTCTCCTCCTTCCTCCGCCTGAATCCTCCTCCTCCTCCTCCCACCCTCCTCCTCCTCCTCCTCCTCCTCCTCCTCCTCCCTCCTCCTCCTCCTCCTCCTCCTCCTCTCTCTTCCTCCTTTCCTCCTCTCCTCTCCTCCTCCCTTCTCCTCCCCCTCCTCCTCCTCCTCCTCCTCTTCCTCCTCCTCCTCTTCCTCCTCCTCCTCCAGTGAGATCTCACGCAAATCGAACTATGTTGCCCTCGCCATCCCTCGGCCCTCGGTGCCTTCAGACGCAGAGCCACCGTCGTCTCTCTGCGCTAGTGGTGGTCCGGCCCGGTGATGTCGGTTTCGTTCCTTTTCTGTTCCTCCCCCCGCCGCTAGTGCGTCAGTGCTGGGTTTTCCACAGTTTTCCCAGCGTGAGGGATTGCGTGTCCCATGCGCCTGCCCTCTGAGAGGACCGCCCTTCGGGGCTGGAGTGCGTGCCTCTCTGCCTGCCTGTCTGTCTGTCTGCCTGCCTGCCTGCCTGCCTGCCTGTCTGTCTGCCTGCCTGCCTGCCTGCCTGCCTGCCTGCCTGCCTGCCTGCCTGTCTGTCTGTCTATATATCTGTCTCTCTGTCCACCTGCCGCACCTTTTTTGTGCCCCTCTCGGGCCGCCCAGGCTCCGGCGCGCATCCTCGGTCTCCGGTCCTCGCTGAGGTTCTTTGGCGGCACGGCAGGAGGAGGAGGAGGAGGCGGAGGAGGAGGAGGAGGGGGATAACGCTACAGGCAGTGCTTCTGAGGTTTGCCTAGCGTCTAGAAAGGAGGAGGAGGTGGAGGAGGACTTGGGGGAGGGGATGATGATGATGATGATGATATGATGATGATGATGATGATGATGATGATGATGTGATGATGATGATGATGATGATGATGATTGATGATGATGATGGAGGAGGATGAGGAGAGGAGGGAGGAGGAGGAGGAGGAGGAGGAGGAGGAGGAGGAGGAGGAGGAGGAGGAAGGACAGGAGGAGGGGAAGGGGAGGAGGAGCAGGGGGAGAGGAGGAACACGGCAGAGAAGGATGGGGAGCAGAGGAGGAGCAGCGGAGGAGGAGGAGGAGGAGGAGGAGGAGGAGGAGGAGTAGGAGGAGGGCCAGCAGGGGGATGGGGAGGAGCGGGAGAAAAGGAAGGGGGCAGATAGACGGGAGGGGGAGATGAAAGGGAGAGGATAAGGAATGGAAGGAGAGGTGGGAGCGGGAGCGGGGCTCACAGCCTGGGACGACGAGCTTCGAGCGGCGTCGAGTGGGACGTCTACGGCGAGCTTCGGCCCGAGCGCCCGCCCGTCAGCCAGGCCCACTCCAACGATCTCCCCATCCCTGTCCTCCTACCTCTCTTCTTTCCAGCAGTGGCAAGTTGTCCGATCTCCCCATCCCTGTCCTCCTACCTCTCTTCTTTCCAGCAGTGGCAAGTTGTTTCCTACCTCTCTTCTTTCCAGCATCCTTGTCCTCCTACCTCTCTTCTTTCCAGCAGTGGCAAGTTGTTTCCTACCTCTCTTCTTTCCAGCATCCTTGTCCTCCTACCTCTCTTCTGTCGAGGCTCTTCTTCCTACCTCTCTTCTTTCCAGCATCCTTGTCCTCCTTGTCCTCCTACCTCTCTTCTGTCCTGGCGAGTCGAGGGATGCCAACATGGACCACGGCGAGTGGCCTGGCGACGAGCCCCGCTTCCATGCAGACCTCAGCACGCGCTGTCGCCCCCGTGAGGCGGCATCCGTGGCCTCGTGTGTCGGGGGCACCTTTCCCGATGCCTGTTAGCGTTACGTCGGACCTGTCCCTCTACCGGGGGGATATTCAAAAATAGTAAAAAATAGTATGGGGACGATTTTTTGATTATTTTTGACCATTTGGGGTATTTTTAATTTTTCGTCCAAAATCCCCTTGTAGGGGGACAGACCCGACTTAATGCTAGCGGGCGCCCGGGAGAGGGAGGACGGTCTCGCGCACGGCACGCTCTTGCCCCGACCGGTCCCGCCTGCGCCCAGGCCCTGGGCGACTCCGCGAGCCGAGACGATCTGAAGGATTGCCGCCTCCGTGCCCGCCCACACCTGCATTGTCCTCCTTTCCTCGCATGCCTCGTCGACGAGGTACACATGGTTCATTTCTAAGTATTCTAAAGTTCTTTGATTTTGTTGGGGGCCAAGATCCTTTTATTTCCAAGTGTTCCATTCTGATAGTATATTGAGCACGATGAAAAATGAACGACGTGTACGCGAGGCTCAGGAGTGCCAGGGTGGTGATCAGTCAGACGGACTTGCATCGACCAAATTCTGAGCCTCGGTCGGCGTTGCAGAAATCTGGCCTGCGGCATGTTCGAGTGCTGCTAGAAGTGCCCCCGGCCCAAGGTGCCCCCAGGAGTTCCAAGGAGGTCGCCACGGCCTCCAGAGCGCCCCTCGCGAGTCCCAGAGGGCCTCTGGGGCGCCCACATGGAACGAGCCAGGAGCATCTCTGGCACCCCCCCCCCAGTGGTACGTGGGGCTCACATGCGGCTGCATAGCCATGGTGGGCAGTTCGATGGCACGTATGGGGTGGCTCTCCGCCGGAGCGGCCTCCGGAGCGCGGCTCTCGTCGGGGGGAGAAGTACGGTGACCATAACCGAGATGTCGCGGGATCTTGTCGACGCCGATCTTTCGGAGGAGGAACAGGTACCCATACCGCTACCCTTCCCTTCGATTTCCCATTTTGGGCCTCCTGGGGGGCCCTCGTCGCCACCGCTGGATTCGCCTGGAAATCCTGGTCAGAGCGCACCCCCCGCCAGTATTCTCTCAGAACGCACCCTGGACCAATATTCGGCCAGTCTCTGGTGGAAATCCTGGTCAGAACGTCCGCGGAGCAGCGGCATCGGTTTATTCTGGTTTCCACAGGCATAGTCCAGGCCAGCCATCACCGATTCGTGAGGAGGGTCCATGAACGCACGATGACCTATGTGGACGATGGCCAGGATCGACACCGACGTTTCCAAGTTCAGTCATGGTCATCGTCCTCGCTTTAGCTCCCACCATCTCGGGGGGCTTTGTACAGTCGGGGCCCTGAAGAAGGAACGCTTTTCGTTGGGGAGGGGCTCCGTGTTCCTCGATCGTTTCACAGCTTGCCTCAGGTTTTCCCGAGGTTTTCGATGGGGAATCGAAGTTTAACTTATGGGAAAGGAGGGGCCTCGTTCCTTATTTAGGGTTCCTTAGGTCAACGCCCCGACTGTAGAGGGGGGGGGGGGGGCAAACCAAGTCACGCAGGCCGCTGATGTCGCGTCGCGTGCAGGGATCGGCAAGCCGCGCTCCAAAGGGCACTCTTGCCTAGTGTTAAGTCTTGCCTGTCCCCCTACAGGGGGATTTTCGACGAACAATAGTCTGGGGACTATTTTTTGAGTGTTTGTTCACCTTCTTGGGGTATTTTGGGTGGTATTTTTTATTTTTCGTCGAAAATCCCCCTGTATGGGGGACACGCCCGACATAAGCCTAGTGTCGCCCGCGCTTGCCGGTGTGGCAGCCGACACTGATCAGTGTACGCCGTGATGCTCGACGTGCCGAGGGCACAGATCTGGGCTGCCTGGCGCCTTCGACGGGCACTGCCACGGGGGCCCCTGGTGGCGTCACCCCCGCGGCCCTCCCTCGCTGTTCCCGTCTTCGGTTTGACGTGACAAGGAAGCAGATGTGGAGCAGGAGAAGGAGAAGGAGGAAGATGAGGAGTAACAGTGCAGTCGACCCGCACAGTAAGGTGGCGCAATGTTCCCAAGGGTACCCTTGCATCCTTGCCTCATCGGTCCATCCTGCGCCACTTTCGTCGGCTGCGCCCCGCTCGAAAGCTACGAAACGGCCTTCCAAGCCCTTGCATCCTTATCGTGCGTCCTTATGATGTGGGTCGACTGTACGATGATGTGAATAAGGAAGAGAAGGAGCATGAAAAGGCAACAGCAGCTGCAGTGGGAGAGGGGATCGCGGCCGGGCAGAAGTGGCCGCGTGCACAGGAGCGCCTCCGGGACATGTTGGAGCTCGAGGAGGACGAATCACCCAAGTCCAAGAAGGGCAAGGCTGTACTTATGCTGCTCATCTCCTCTCTCTCTCTCTCTTTCCCTGTCCCTCTGTCCTGGGCCTTGACGGTCGTGCCTTTGTCGGCCTCTCGAGAGCCATTTCGGACTCCCAAGGCAGCCGGAAACCTGTCCAGGGATAACAAGCGGCCTCGGGTAAGGGCGAGGAGGGCTCTGGGGACGCCGGATGAAGGACGTGAGCACGAGGACGTCGGATGTCTGGGGTCCCTGTCCCCCCCTTGCCCCTTCCGGCTTGTCCTCCCCTTTCCGCTCTTCCTCCTTCCGCCTCTGCCCCCCCTGCTGCTCTTTCCTTCTCCTGCTCCTCCTGCTTCTCTTCCCGCCTCTGCTCGCCGCCGTTCTGGCCGCTCTCTCTGTGCTGCCTCTCCTGCTGCTGATGCTGCTGCTGCTGATGCTGCTGCTGCTGCTGCCCGTATCGCTGCTGCCGCTGCTCCTTGTCCTCGTCCTCCTCGCCTGCCTCGCCGCCGGCCGCGCAGGGATGCGGAAGGGGGGGGGAAGTCGGGGCAAGGGCGGGGGGGACGGCCACGCCCGCCCGATCCTCACCCTCCTGATTTTCATTCTCGCCATCCTCGCTCTCCTGGCCCTCCTCCTCCACATCCTCACCCTCCTGCTCCGCGCTCGCCTGATCCTCGCCCGCGTGGCCTCCGCTCTCCTGATCCTCCCCCTCGCGAGCCTCGCCCTCCTGATCCTCACGCTCATGCTCATCGCGATCATTTTCCTCTCACCCAGAAGCGCACGCCCTTTCTTCTACATGCAGAAACTCCCGATCAACCGCAGAGCGGCTGGCTAGTTATCATCCAGACGCCGACAAGACGAACCACTTGATAAGCACAGTCAGGCGGGGATCTTTCGAGACCGCCAATGGCTCTCCAGGGACGGTCTTCTCCACGGCGATCTTTGCCAGGAAAGCAGGGTATTGGGGCCCGCGCAGAGCTTCGACGGGAAGTTAGGGACCGAGCTGAACCACAGCATCATGCGAGGGGCTCGAACAGCTTGGCGGTCTGTAAGCGAAGCGTGGCACCAGCCTTCACTCGCAGGTACCTGCACACTTGATTTCTTCGCTTTGTGTACAACGCGACACTGGTGGGGCTGACCGCGCTCTTGTTAGGTCGGGCGTGCCCTCCTACAGAGGGACTTTGGGCGACAAATGAAAAACACCCAAACAATAATACCCCCAAAAGGTCAAACAATATTCAAAACATAGTCCCCAGACTATTCATTATTGTTTGATTATTGTTGGGGTATGTTTTTGATTCTTCGTCGAACTTTCCCTGTGGGGGGACAGGCCCGACTTAACGCTCGTGCTCAAGGCAGAATTTATGCAGACATTCGGCACGGCCTGGGTGAGGTTGCCGAGAGGTCTCATGCGCGGCAAAAGCAAATCAGCATTACTGTCAGCGCACCCGCGCCATGAGCAACAAGCAAGTATTTGAACATTGGGGCATCAGTGACACATCCACCGAGCTGAGAAGACAACGGCTAAGGAGGTGGCAGGAGGTGGCCAGGCGGCCAGAGAAGAACTAGCAGCTGCTCATGTTTTTTTTTGCACGACCGAATTCGACAGACCGCTCGGACGTACTCGCCTCGACCCAGGCGGCCATTTGAACCGTCGCAGTACCCCGTTGGTGGGGCAGTGCTTGGTGGACTTGCAGGCGCTTGCGCACGTTGACGGTGAACTCGGGCGCGTTTGACGGGATCGAGTGATTGCTTTGCAGGCATTTACTTAGACAGATATGGCACCAGCACGTGTCAAAACGACGGCAGCCGCATCTCGCAAAGAGCCCACCGAACACGATATGCGCAGGTACGCACGTGCACGGGCATTGGCGGGCTTATCAGAGGAGGAGGCGTTTGGCGACGACACGTTCATAGATCAGCACGTGCACAGGGACACAGACAGCGAGCACAGCGCAATCATCGACGAATGGATCTGCACCCACCGTATGGACGATGACGCACCGTGCGTGAGCGCATTTCAGACGGCACGGGCACTCACAGCATGCGTTACACACGCACATCGTATGAGACATGCACTCCATGCCCGTCATCACGCCCGTGTGCCCATGGTGCCGTACTGCTTTCGCGCTACGTGCGTCACGCCTGACGCGCTGCACCACGATGGACAAAGGACGCTTCGAACATGCACCGCTAGAGCTACGCCGTGGGCATTTCGGCCCGAAGGATATGTTTCGCATACTTGCGGCGACTTCGGAAGCGAGCATACCGAATTCCACGAGCACCACGATCGCGTGTGCACGCACGTCGAGGGCCCGGATGTCTTGGCGAGTGACGGCAGAGGACGGAGGAGTGCGGCGCCCGAGAAGACGGGGGAAGCAGGCCTGCTGACGGCAGGCGGACGCGCGGCACCCAAGCAAGCACGTGGCCACCAGAAGAAGGCTGCTGGCCAGTCAGTTGGCTTCGAGGTGAGCGGAAAGGAAGCACTCGTCGTGGAGAAACTGTCCTTCAACAGCGCGCAGATATTCAGAGCGGTCTCAGGCAGCCTGTGGGATTTCTTCTTGGTGGGTGGCGACGAGCACGCGGCGGTCGAAGCAGGAGCCAACGCAGGCAGCAAGTGCGCGGAGCGGAGCCAGGCGGGGGAGAAGGACCTCGGTTGTCCGCGCGCCCACGTGACAGCGGACTTCGTGATGGTGGAAGGTCCACATCATGGTGAACCCGCTGGCGCCCACCCCGCTCAACAGTGCCATCGAGCAGGAGCTCAAGAAGGTGAACGCCTGGCGGGGCAGTTTCTGCGTCAGTTCCAGTGAAGCTGCCGCAGCTCGGGGTGGCGGAGATCCGCAACATGATCTACAAAGCCATGAAAGCTACCTACAGGCGGTGCGCCCATCGTGGGAGCGTTCCCGCCGAGCGCGCTGGGGCGCCAGTTGCAGAAGCACGTACGCGCCAGGCAGAGTGCAGAGTAGACCTAGCAGGGCTGCGCCGCCAAACAGAGATAGGCAGCGTCCGAGACGCCCAGTTGCTTGGGCGCCAGACAGATGCATCTCAGGAGAAGAGGGGTTGGGGAGGGGGGGAGTTTGTTTGGGGCTGGTTGGGGGGAGGTCTCAGCGTCTGATCGTAGATGCAGCAACAGCGGTGCAACTTTAGTTTTCAGTATGTAGTTCGTCGCCCGATAGAAGGGGTGATCAACCCCAGAGTGATAAGCTCCCGTGCCCGTTTGTTTTTCCTTTCTGTGAATATTCCAGGGTATGCGGCCCAGGGCTGGAACGGGCCCGAGAGGCCTTATCAGCCAGAGGGTCCCGTCGGCCCCATTTTGCGAAGCCGAAAGAATTAGCCAGCAGCCAATGACTTGACACCAGTCGAGCCAGCGCCTCATCCCGATAAGAGTTGAGAACTACCGAGGATTCTTCCTCCTTCTCCTCCTCCTTCTGCTCTTTCTCCTCTTCCTCCTCCTCCCCCCATGAGCGGCGTTCGCCCAGGGCGCGTTTCGGGCACTCTCGTAAGTGAGCAGGAGAAGGCCTTCTCACAAGGCGGCGGGACTTCTCAGAAGCCTTCGCGCCTTCTCTTCTGAGAAGTCGTCTCTGCCTTCGGGGAGCGCTTATCAAACTTCTCAGGAGGCTGGGGGATTTCCGAGCTTTCTGAGAAGGCCCGCCCCTTTTCACTTCCCCCCCTGGTTCGCCGCCGATTCACAGCCCTGGGTCGTCGGGGCTGGGGGCGCTCAGGGGTAGCTGCTGGTTCGTGCCTCGGAGGCCCAAGCCAGAGCTTCCTCGGACCGGAGTTATCCTGGATAACTCGGGCGTCCAGCCACTCCTAAATCATCGGGGTGTTGCGGGCGGTCAGGAGTAGCTACTGGTTCGTGCCCCGAGGGCCCAGACCGGAGCTACCCCGGACAGTAGTTATCCCAGATACGTACTCCGGACGTCCGACCAGTCCCAAATCATCGGGCTGTTGGGGGCGGTCAAGGGTAACTCCTGGTTCGTGCGTCGAGGGCCCAGAACAGAGCAGCCCCCAACCAGAGTTATGCCGGATAGCTCGGGCGCCCAAGCCTGCCCTTGCAGGCCGAGAGGTCGAAGAAGGAAGAGGAGGAGGCGGAGCTCCACATGGACTTCGCGCAGCGCGTGAAGGAGGAGCCTCCGGCGGAGCAGGAGGTCGGGAGCAGAGGCCCGACGGGGCCGGGACGAGGATAAATCCGTTCCAGTGCGCTCGGGAACGCTCTCAAAGCTATCCGGGACGCTCTGAGAGGCCGCGCCCGACACATCCTCTAGAACCGCCAGATCTCGGAGATCTTCGATCTATCGTCATCCGAATTGATCCTCGTCCTGGCTTCCTCTGAAGAGGAGCGGACGGAAAAGGACCGGGGAGAAACAACGCATAAAACAAAGTGAGGGGGCGGGCGGGGTGGGTGGGTCGCCGGGCCGGTCGCGGGCGAGGGCGACGACGACAACAACAAACCACGAGCAACAAGAAGCTGGGCCACGGAATCCCACTTGCGGCGACGCCACGGCTGGATTCTCTTTTCGAAATCTCCCGACTCCGGATCCGCCGTACTTGGGCGATTTCGCAAGTAGGTCGAAAAGCTCCGCCTCAAGTTGCAAGCTCCTTTGATGCCGATGTCCGCCCCGCTCTGCCGTCGCTGTGTCCGCCACACTTTTGCGGAGACGTCCGCCCTCCGTCTCCGAGGCGGGAAAATTTCCGCCCCAGTTTGTCGCCGCGTTGAGGGTGCCTGTCCGACACAATCGCACATGGGAGAATCAACCCAAATCGGCGCCCCCAAAAAACATATTCATACTATATGTGCGTCGCCCCCCCCAGGGGCGACGCGCACACCGAGGAATCTTATAGTACGTGCGTCGTGGCGAACGCTTTCTGGCCACACCGCTCGGGATACTACAAGATGGGTGTACTGTGTACTGCATGCTCGGGTCGGACGCGCGCCTCCGAGGAGGGCATGTGGTATCAGTATGTCTCTGTGCGTCCCACAAAGCGCGGCTCATCTGGAGGGCCCGCCGGAGGCAGGCGGGGCCCGCGCTGCGCACGACGCCCTCGGCCACGCGCGGCGGCCGCGGAGTGCTCGCCGCGCGGGGTGCTCGCCGCGGCGGCCGCGCTCTCTATAGGGGAGCCTGCCCGGGGCGTCTGGGAGCGGTGCTCCGTCGGTGCGGGGCCTTCATGGGGTCCGTCGTGGCTCGTGGGGCCGCCTCGGGTCGTCCGTCCGCCCTCTGTCCCTTGTGGAGGACGATCATCACCACCTACCAAACCACCCCAACCCAACCCGAAGGCCTCAATTTGCCCTCCATTTCCAGTGGGGGGGGTCGGGGAACGTTGAAAAAACACATATGGAACCCGTACCCCCCCCAACCCGAAATTGGGGTCTTCGGGTTGGGTTGGGGTGGTCTGGAAGGTAGTCAGATCAGTGGAGAGGAAACATGCTGCCAAAGAATCTCCAGATGTCTAACACATGTGGCAAACATGTTTTGAGCATGTACAACACATACTTAAAACATCTTCAGGAGATGTTTCCGACATTGTAAACACATGTTTTCATAGGACTGTTAGGGTGTCCATTGTCGTGGCATCCACAACTCTATCCCTCCATGATGTGTTCGTGCTGGTGGGGGGGGGGTCAAACTGCCGGTTTGGGGTCCCTGGGGGGAGATTGTGCGGGGGTATTTTTGTTTAAACACGTCCGAACACCCACAAGGGGTCGGCGGGGTTGCAGTGGTGTCGTATCACGGACTACGACGGTTATATGAAGAACGAGGCAGTTCTGAACGTCATATGCATGCGATGGAAAAACGATGTCTTTGTGTTGCATGGGTAGTGTACGTGTGTTGTTGTGTTTGATGTGTGTATTCTACGTGTTCTGTAATTGTATGGCTTTTGATTTGAGTATCACACGTGTATGGCGTATGCATGGCATGTGCTTTGCATGTGTATGGCATGTGGGCTCCAGATGGAATTTGCATCCCATGTGTATTCCTTGAACCCGAACCTTTTACACCCTACATGCCACTTTTATGCCCTGCGCACAGGGAGCGTCGAGCCCGAATACGATTACGACCACCACCGCTGCGATGACAACGACGGCTACGACCGATCGTGCTGCTGCTGCTCCCACTGTAATTGCTACGGTAGAGGGAAACAATTAGTGAACACCCCCCCTGCCCCCCAAACTCAAAGTTGGCACGCGGGGGGGAGACTGCGGTCGAGGTGCAACTCATCAGACCCACCGCCAACTTTGAACATTGGGGGGAGGGGGAGGCGTTCGCAGATGAATGTGGCATGATTGTTCGCTCATTTTTTCCGAGGCCTGTCTCATTCCTGAGACCACCACTGCTGCTGACTTCGACTGCCTCTACGATTGCCACCGTCACCACCACGGCCACCACAGCGCACGCGGTTGGTGCCAGGTTCCGCCGCCGCGCCAGCGCAGCACCCTGTGCGCCCTTTCCTCTTTTTTTCCGCAGCCCAGTCTCGACCGCCACGTGGCAGCCCGTGGGAAGCATCAATATGATATCATAAACATGTACAGAAGGAGAGGGAGTGAGAGAGCTGGGAGGGAGGGGGGGAGGGAGGGAGGGAGGGAGGGAAGCAGAGATAGAGATATAGATAGAGAGAGAGAGAGAGAGAGAAAGACAGACAGAAAACAAACAACAATGACATATGTACACATGTACAGAGACATGGAGGGAGAGAGGTAGAGAGAAAGCGAGAAAGAGAGAGAGAGAGAGGGAGAACAACAAACAAAGATAAAGACAGGCAATGAGACAGAAAGGTCGAGAGAGAGAGAGAGACAAAACAAGAGAAGAGCGAGAGAGAGAGAGAGACAAGAGAGAAGAGAGAGAGAGATAGTATTAGATAAAGGAAACAGCGATAACCAGAGACATAAAGAGCGAGAGAGAGATAGACATAACAAGAGAGAGAGAGAGGAAGAGATAAAGACAGAGAGAGGGAGATAGAGAGAGAGAGAGAGACAGACAGATAGAGAGAGAGAGAGAGGAAGAGAAATATATATATATATAGAGAGAGAGAGAGAGAGGGAGAGCAGAGAGAGAGAGAGAGAACGATATTCTTCCTCCTCGGGGTGTGGTCAGGGGACCGAGGGGCGGGGCCAGCGGCGACCGCTGCACGAGGAGACTGCAAAGAAGCTGGACTTCAGCATTGCCGATGTCAAGGAGCGCGCAGGAGGCGGAGAAGAAGCAGGAGGAGGCAGAAGAGGCGGAGGAGCAGGAGCAGCAGGAGGTACAACTCACCCCAGGTTCTTCGGTGCCCACTTCAGTACTGAATGTGTTCCCCACTCCCCCCCGCCGCCATCATGTTGAATTGATATTGGCAGGCGAGCCCGTTGATGGCTGTTCTCCACGCTTGTTTTTCACGTGAGTTTGCAAGCTGCGGCGCCCGGGAGCGCCCGCGCACGTTCGCGGGCGCCCGAAAGCGCCTGCGAGCGCTTGGGAGCGCCTGCGCGCTTGCGAGCGCTTAGCGAGAGCTGGGGGGGAGCGCCCGCGGGCGCATTGGAACGCTTGGGAACGCCAGGGGGCGCTTGGGAGCGCCTGCGCCCGCCCTTGGGAGCGCTCTCGAGCGCTGGGCAGGGGCGCCCTGGAACGCACGCGCGGCGCCGGATCCCGAACCGCAGACATCAGACATCGAGGCTGATTCAAAGAAGGTTCGCCGTCAAATCTTTCGTTGGGAGTTTGAACTGGCGGATCTGAGCTTTTTTTTGTCTCGCCGCCGTTTTCTTTGGAACGTCAGCTGCCGCTCTTCATTCTTGTCCTCGGCGCCCGTGTGTTTGGGGACATGGCGTACTTCCTGTTGCTTCCGCTGTGAGAAGCACATGAGAAGCAGTATGACGCGGAGGGTGAAGACGAGGAGAACAAGGCGGAGGACGACGAGGTATGGACGACGGAGAAACAGAGGAGGATGGAGGAGGAGAAGGAGGAGAAAGGATTCACAGGATGAGGAGGAGGACCAGAGCAAGCCCAGCCTGCATCAGCTATGTTGCAGCACACCCGTGCCTCCTCGCGAATCCCTGCAGGCACTCCCTCTCGCCACGGGGGGCGCCCCCTGGAGATAGAAGCGGCCGGTGGGCCTACCACTGAGGCGAGGGCCCTTTTTGCGATGGAGCCGCCCTCTGTCCTTGTTCTGAGCTGCCCTGGTACGCCCGTGTCGGAACGCAACGCGTGCCGTGGTCAAAACGCACGTGCTGACACGCTGCGTTTTGGCTCGGCACGTGCTGGTCCACGTTTTGGCATCGTGTCGCGCCAGACCTGCGATTTCAGCATACGCGTTGCGCTCCGTGTGAATACGCTACGTGTTGCGTGTTGCGTATTGGGGGGCAGCTGAGTTTTTTTATATAGACAATAAAGAGAACATCAGAACGGCCCAGATGTAAGACAAAACATGCAGCCCGATGTCGGCAAGGAATCGCCCTCTACCCATGCTGTTGTTGCGAAATGCTCTCGGTTGTTTCTATATACCGCGCTTCGCAGCAACACGCCCGCATTTGCAGAGGGGCGGAGCCCATGACGGGCGCTGTTGTGTTAGAACGCTTCCTGGCAAGCACGACGGCTCACATCCTATGGACGCCAGCCCTCTACGCACGAATTGGACATCATCAAGCCAGTGTCATTTTCACAGCGCGGTTTCATTTGGACAGTTATGGCGAGCCTCGCGCAAAGTGGAGCGCACATGCGCGTGAAAAGCGACAACACAGAAGTTTCTAAAAGGCGCCCTGAGAGGCCACGGCCCGAGTCAGCGAAAGTGTTGTCAGTAGCTGCCCGGCGCGCGACGTAGGAGAAGAGTGTTTGGCGTGATGGACTGAAGTCGCACATCTTGTCCGCAGCCGAGTTATCCTCTTTCTTCCTCTTCGCTCACTTTGATCCTCTCCCTCTCCTCCGCCTTTTCTTTTTGTTTCAATGGAAAAAGGCGTACTGGGGACTTCTTGGAGACTGGTCTGGGTCTTCGTGAAGGCCTCTTGGGCCGTGGGGGTCTTTTGGGTTGTTTCGGAAGTAGTGTGATTGGCTTGTTGTTTTTGCCGGCGTCTTGGGGCACGTTGGGGAACCAGGATGCCATCTCGGGGCTCCCAAATCCAGCTCAAGTTCCCCAAAGTGGTTCCTCTTTCTTAGGGGCCGTCTCTCAGGTGCCTCCTGGGCCGTTTGGGAGGCCTTTTGGGCCGTGCTGGGGCCATCTTGCGGCGCTGTTGGAGGCGTTTCGGGCGGGGGCCGTCCTGGGGCGATCCTGGGAGCCTCCCAGCACGGAGGTCCTCGTGCCTCCTGGGCCGTCTGCGGGCCTTCTTGAGCCGTCTCCAGGGCCGATGGCGGCCATGCGTTCGGATGCAACTCCTGGGAGCTCAAATTCTGATTTTGTCCTGATCCGAAATCCGGTTTAGTCCAGCTTAATCCGCTTTAATCCCGCTAAATCCCGTTTAATACCGCTTAATCCGGCTTAATCCCGCTAAATCCGAGGCCCACTCCGGCGTAACAGCTCCCAAATGGGGTTTCATCCTCTTTAATCTTTCCGACGAAAGCCTCCCAGTAGTTGCCTCCTAACTAACATGCGGGGGCATCGAACGCCATCTTTCCGCGCAGCCCGCCTGTGCTGCACCTCCAGCGCGGGCCACGGCTGTCACACTGCACCCGCGCGCGCGTCGCTCCGACGCCGCAGGGCGGGGAGGCGCGGCTTTCCCAGTCGAGCACAACGCCGTCCTCGATGAGCTGAAGTCGGGCCTGTCCCTCTACAGGAGGAATATTCAAAAATAGTCCAAACATAATCTGGGGACGATTTTTGGGGCATTTTTTTGTTTTAGCATTTTTGGATTATCTTTCTTCCGCCCAAAATTCCCCTGTAGGGGGACAGGCCCGACATCACGATAAGCATGTCCACCACGTGGTCCGGAGTTTTCTGGTGGAAGCTGTCGTAGTTGCGGGACCGCGTGGCGCGCCGCTTGCGCGACTTGTCGGTTTCCTTGCCGTGGCGGGCGTATTCAGCCTTCGTCGCCGCCTTCCGGCGCGGGCCCATCCTGTCCTTGCCCGCCCTTCTTGCGCAAAGGAAGAGGCCTGAACTCTCCCACTGGCCGTGTCCTCGGCGCGGCGGCGGCGGCGGGGCGCTTGATCGCGCTCTGCCCCATCGCCGACGGGGCCAGAACGGTGACCCAGGATAGCAATTGAGCTGACGCGCACTGGGCCAGAGTGGGCTGCGGAGGTGGCAGCTTCGGCACAGAAGGAAGAAACGCTGCAAAAGCAGGGATCTACTCCGACGGATGGGGTAATTGTTATCCGCCACCGTGCACTCTGGCACGCTGAGGTATAAAATATGCGTTTGCAGTGGTTTCGATGAGAAATGAGAGCATTATGCAGAATATGTGTTGCCCTGATGGCTTTTTGGATTCGCTGGTTTTCCCATCGAAGCAAACGAGCCCCGTCGAAATATATGCACAGCCACGGCGCCCTTGGATTTTCTAGATCTAAAGGCTCATCATCTTCGACGGTGTTGGTAGAGTTTTGAGCAGTATGCGAAACTTGCGGTTCCCATATGACGTTCTGGATTTGCAAGCTTCCCCATATGAGCATCATAGCTCAGGCGACATATCGGTGCAGCATCGGCGCCTGCGGGCTTTCAATCTGTCTCACATTTGCATGTGTCAGCTCTGAAGCATTATGGAATATCTCCGTTCCCCACATTGTTTTCTGGACATGTTGGCATTCCTATATACGCGTGGCAACTCAAACGAAATGTCGGCGCCAAGCGACCCTCAGCATAGTGCGATACAAAATGGCGCGCCGGACAATGAGTCACTTGCAACAGTAACGTGGCAGAGTGCATAAGCTTACGTATATGAGAACAAACCGTGCTGATGTGGCATTTCGTTTTTTCTGTTTGTGTTCGTCTCCTTTTGCTCCTCCTCCCCCTCCCACGCGTCATCTTCCCTGAGCCGACACGGGCATCAAGAAAATAACACAGTTTCCCCCGTCACGAACTCAAGAATTTGATCGGACAGGGAGTCTCCTCCCTCATCCGCCTCCTCCCCCTCATTCCTCCTACCTCCAGTGGATGCGGCAGTGCGGCCCTAGAGCCGAGCGCGCCGGCCAGCTGCCAAGCGACAGGTCTTTTTAAAGATCAGTCAGAACTCGAATGATCGGCGGTTCAGTCATCGTTCTTGTGGTTGGGCAGATCTGAACTCCACGAGCTGTACTGGTGGCGGTTTCCAGTGGAGGCGTGCCGAAGCACGTCCCAGAGGAGCCGCCCAGAAGCCTCGACTCCACCGCACCTCGGCCTCTGGAGGCCCGAAGAGACCCTGAGGAGGGCCCTGGGATCCGAACGCCGCAAGACTCGAGAACAAAAATGCACAGCTTCTTGTTTCACTAGCATTAAGTCGGCGGTGTCCTCCTACCAGGGGGATTTTCGACGAAAAATAAAAGATACTCAACAAATATTTAAAAATTGTCAAAAAAATACCAGAAATGCCCTCATATTATTCTTTGACTATTTTTGAATATTCCCCCTGCAGAGGGACAGGCCCGACTTAACACTAGCAAAACATGATGCAGGAAATGTCACAACCGTTCGATTGCGAATGAAGAGGCTCCGCGGCACGAGTCCCAAAGGGTTTCAGAAGCCGACGGAATTTAGGAGCGCGAGCCCCGAAGGGTTCTGCGCTCGAAGCTTCCTGGCACGAGCCCCGAACGCTTCAGCGCCAGTGGTACGATCCCCGAAGGTTTCAGCGCCGACAGAGCCAGAAGCGCGAGCCCCGAAGGGCTCTGCGCTCGAAGCTTCCCTGGCACGAGCCGTGAAGGGCTCAGCGACAGTGGCACGAGCCCCCAAGGGCTCAGCGCCTGGAGGAACCAGAGGAATCGCACGAGAGAGGGGCGAAAGGAGAATAAGAATGATAATACGTAAAAGAAAAGTAGTAATAATACTTTTACACAGAACGTAAGAACATTATGACTAGTAATAAAGAAGGCAGTAAGGATTATACAAGCAACAATGATAATAATACTAAGAATAAGACTCATAACACTACGAGCATTAATAATATTAGGAGTAAGAGTAAGAATGCGAATGCCAATAATCATACGAGTACTGACTTGAAGAAGAAGAAGAAGTTAATCATTATATGAAGACTACGAATATGAATAAGAAAGTATACGGCCATGTGGGGGACAACGCATACTTCGTATGTATGGCATCACCAGAACACACACACACACGTTTCTCGGACGTGCTTCGCGGTTGATGTACCAATCTGAAGGGTCGTGCCGTTTGCCGCCGGCCCTCCACGCCGAGGCACCCACTGCGTCTATTATCAGGGTCGCCATGGGCCCTCTCGGTGGCATCTTGGGGTTCCGGGGGCCATTTTCGGGCCAGTTCGGGCAGTCTTGGGGTGTATCGTGAGGCTTCCAGGGCCCGTTGAAGGCATCTCGGGTCACCCTGTGACCTTGCCGAGCTATCCCTGAGGCAGCGCTGGCGGCGTTTGGGGGCGCTCTGGTGTTACATTGGGGCCGCTTTGGGCAATCTCGGGGGCTCGGGGGGCTGTCTTCAAACGGTATTCCAACAAAATGTGGGACAGGCAGGCAACACTGAGCACAATTGTTGTTCAATGATTTTGTCATTCAGGGGGGTATCTTGAGGCCCTCCTGAGCCATCTTGAAGCATCTTGGGGCCATACTCGGCCTGGGCTATGGACGCCCTCTGCGGAGTCTTCTAGGAACATCTTCGACGCCTCTTCAGTCCCCCTGGCCGCGCGGTGGCGTCCCTATTCGAATCCTGGGGCAACCTGGAGCGGCCAGGAATTTGAGGGCCCCCCCCCCCGGCGGAGGCTCCCCCACTAGATGGTATGTCAGGGTTGGCGGCACAAGAAACACTACATGAGGCAGCACACATAACATAAGACAGCAGTCGAGCAGGAGACTTCACAGCCTTGCGCTCCCAAGGGGGACGGCGCATTTTGATCCTGTCACAAAAAAGCCCGTGAAGCTCCCAAGCCAGAATCCGTCCTGAAAAGGAACCGTCCCCCATCCGTGAAAATCATGCGCTTTGTCAAGGCACATTTTTGCAGCGGTAGGGCGCGACCCACATTTTGAAAACGGCCCACCCTCAATCCGCTTGATTGTTGGATTTGTCGAGTTCCCCGGGCATGAACTTGAGGTAAGTCTCAGTCGAAACGCTCCGTCCCTCACTGCCACCACCTTTGATGGCGCGACGAGCAGGCGCTATCCAAACGGAAGAGGGATAGAGGAGGAGGAGGAGTGGGATTATGATGATTATGAACATGATGATGGTGCTGTTGCTGATGATGATGATGGTGATGATGATACTGTTGATTATGATGATGATGCTGATGATGGTGACGACGATGATGATGATGCTGATGATGATGATGCTGATGATGATGATGATGATGATGATGATGATGATGGTGGTGGTGGTGATGATGAGGAGGAGGAGGAGGAGGAGAAGGAGGAGAATGAGGAGAAGGAGGCGGAGGAGGAGGAGGAGGAGCAAGAGGACGTGGAGGGGCAGGAAGAGTACGGGGTGGGCGAGAGGAGGAGTGCCAAGGGGAAGTGCAAGAGGAGGGTAAGACACATCAGGAACAGAAGGATGAGGATGAGGAGGGGCAGGGCAGTTTGATTGCTGATGATGATGCTGCTGATGATGATGATGTGGATGCTGCTGCTGCTGCTGCTGATGATGATGATGCTGATGGTAACGATGATGATGCTGATGATGATGCTGATGCTGATGCTGATGCTGATGCCGATGCTGATGCTGATGCTGATGCTGATGCTGATGCTGATGCTGATGACGACGACGATGACGATGAGGGTGATAATGATGAGGATGACGATGATGATGCTGATTCTGATCATGGTGGTGGTGATGTTGATTAGGATGAGGATGAGGACGATACTGCTGCTGGTGATGAGGATGAGGATGATGATAATGATGATGCTGCTGATGATGATGATGCTGATGCTTATGCTGATGATGAAGATGATGATGCTGATGATGCTGATGATGATGATGATGATCATGGTGGTTGCGATGGTGATGGTGGTGATGGTGATGCTTCTGATGCTGGTGGTGATGCTGATGATGATGATGATGATGATGATGATGATGATGATGATGCTCGTGATGATGATGCTGCTGATGATGATGCTGCTGCTGCTGATGATGATGATGATGAACATGATCAGGATGAGGAGTATGAGGAGGAGGAGGAGAAGGAGGAAGAGGAGGAGGGATGCTGAATAGAAATGGGGATACATGTGGGGGGGAGGAGGATCCGCAAGCGTGAAATCCGTAGGAGGAGGTAAGGAGGAGAAAGTGGAGGAGAGAGGTGGAGGAGGAGGACTAGACAGGAAGGAGAGATGGAGGTAAAAGAGGAGAAGGTGAAGGAGGAGAAGGAAGAAGGAGAGGAGGAGGAGTCATCACGCAGATGTTGGGTGCTGGCGGGAAGAGAAGCATTGAATCTGATCGCGTTGGTGGGCTCAGGACCGTGTTCGGCAGGGCTTGCTCAGGATGGGTTGACCGAAGGACAACAATACTGGCCTTGCAGAGTTGACTTCGAATGCGAAGTAGAGAGACCGCACATCAGAAGCAGCGGCACGGAAAATGCAGCCTGTGGCGGTCCAGGCGCAAACGCGGACCCAGCGTCTGCCCTGGGGGCAGTTGGGGCCTCTTCCGAACTCGCTCGCAGTTCAGGTCCTTCCACTTTTTCCCCCGTCTTCGGGCTCCTCGTCTTTGCCTCCCGCGCCGTCGCCGCCGCCGATGTCGTCGTCGTCGTCGTCGTCGTCGTCGTCGTCGTCGTCGCCGTCCTCCCCATCCTTCTCATCCACCTCCCCGAGGTACTATTTCAGATGCTTGCACGCCTCACCATACACAATACTATTTTAGAGGCCACGGCCTCATTCATCTGGTCTCCAGTAGGCCCGGCCTGCTGTCCGCATTGGTGGTCGTTCGTTCGTTTGCACCTCCCCGAGGTCTCGGGGGGTTCTCAGAGGTCTCCGCCCCCTAAAGACCTCTGGAGGCCTCCGGAGGCTTCGAAATCGGCTGAAGACTTCCCAAGCTCTCGGTCTTCGATCCTCGGCTCTCCTCCTCCTCCTCCTCCTTCTTCTCCTCTTTCTTCTCCTCCTCCTCCTCCTCGTCCTCGTCCTCCTCCGTGCCCTCCCCAGCCCAGGAGGAGTTCAGGCAGACGTACGGCAAGGACGCCAAGTCCCTGATGTGCTCCGGCTGCAAGCTGGTGGCTGCCCGACTGGACCCTGGGGTCGGGGCCGGCCAGGAGGGGTGATGAGGGGGGGGATATCATGGCCGGGGCCATGGTCTCTCCTCAGATCTCATGGCGCCCTCTTTCCCTTTACTGCGTCGCCTGGCCCCCCCCTCGCCCGCGCACATGCGTCGAGCCATGCTTTGGGGGCCCCCGTCCTGGACGCCCCCCTCTCTTGGACGCCCCCGACTTGGGGGGGGGGGCCCTGGAGCACCCGCGGCCGCCGCCGTCGGCGCCCCGCCCCCGGGCCTCCGACGCCCTGCTTCTGCGCTCACGGCGGGGGCCCCCGGAGGTCTCGACCCTTTCCAGGGGACCCGCTTCCCAGCCTGGGCCGTCTCTCGACGGGCCGCCCCCCCCCCCCACGCCGCTGCCTCGCTGCGCCCGGGTTGAGCATCTGGGACCTCTTCCGCAGGCCCCTGAGGGGAAGGGGCCTCTCGAGGTATCGTAGAAACGTCTGCCTCATCCTGCTGCTGCCCCCCCCCCCCCCCACGCAGTTGCCTTGCTGCGCCCGTGTTGCCACGCAGCTCGTGCTGTGTTCGAAACGTCCGTCTCAGCCAGGCGCGTGCTGACCCACGCGTGGGCGACCGTTTCGCGCCAGACTTGTGGAGGATGATCCATGGAGAGGAAACATGTTGCCAAATAACTTCCAGATGTCTAGAACATGTGTTTAAACTGTTTAAAAGTGTTCAAAAACATGTTGTAAACATAATCAGGACATGTTTCCGACATGTTAAACACATGTTTAGTTCGATGGTAGGACTGTTCGGGTGTCCACTGTCGTGGCGTCCACAACGCCAGACCTGCGTTTTCAGTCTACGCGCTGAGATTCGTGTCGACGCGCTGTGTGCTGCGTGTTGCGCATCGGGGCCGCAGGGCCCCCCCCCTCCTGTCGGGGGGCCCCGGACGGTGCCCCGCGGGGTGAATCAGTGTTGTGGAGGACGATCAACGGAGAGGAAGCATGTTGCCAAATCATTTGCAAATGTCTAAAGCATGTGTTGAACATGCTTTACACATGTTTTCAACATGTAAAGATCACGTTTGAAACATGCGTTGCACATGTTCCCTACATCGTAAGCACACCTTAAACTCGAGGATCGGATTGTGAGAGTGTCCCTTGTCATGGCATCCACGAGCGTGGTGAGTCAGTGGGAACCTGGGCTGGGGGACCGCGCCGCGCGGTGAGCCACCGGGGGCCCGGGCCGTCTTCGAGAGCGCCTCTCTCGACTAGACGTAAGAGTGACCTTTCGCGGGAGTGACCTCTGGTGCGGGCACAGATGGGCCCCCAGATGGCCGAACGCGAAGCGGCAGCAGCGGCTAGCGCGCCTGGATTTGGCCTCCCCGCGGCCCCCCCAAAGCCGCGCACGAAAGGTCACTCTTACCCAGGGTCACTCTTACGTGTAGCCGAATCTCGGGCGCCTGCGGCCCCCGAGGCCCCGGAGCCGTGCGCGGACGGGCCGCGCGCGCGCGCGACGCGCTCTGGGGGGCTGCGAGGCTCCCGCGCGCGGGGGCGGTCACCGCGCCGTGCGGGGACGCGTTGGGGGTTCCCGCCCGAGGCTGTAGGATGGAGAGTCCGGGACCGAGGGTCGAAGAGGAAGAGAAGGAGGAGGAGTAGGAGGAGGAGGAGGAGGAGGAGAGGGAGAAGGAGAAGGAGGAGGAGGATCGAGGATCGAGGATCGAGGATCGAGGATCGAGGAGGATCAAGGAGAAGGAGGAGGTTCGAGGAGGAGGAGGAGGAGGAGGAGGAGGAGGAGGAGGAGGAGGACTACGTGACTTGGGACGCGCACGCGCTAGCACAAGCCCTTCAGCGAGCGGGCTTCCCGAACGGACTGCCCGGGTCACCGAACCGTCGGTTACCTTTGCCTCGTCCATGGATTGCCAAACTACGCATACGGAGGCACGCAGGACGTATGGAGCGCAATTTGGACACCAGGGAAACCACACGGGACGACCCAGACAACGTGCTACTGAGCCCAAGATGGAAGAGAGCGCGATCCGCCGACAACGTCGAATGATTCTACGGCTGCAACGGGCACATCATGAACTTCCCACCAATTGCGACACGTGATCGCACACAATCACCACCGCCAGCTCCGCAGAGGCCACGATTACCATCGCCACAAGCTCGCTCCTACTACATTGACGCATCCGCCCTCGAGACGATCGTCACGAGGTACCAGAGCAACGAAGAGTTCAGGGACAAGGTGGGCAACCTCAAGGAGAACATCAACTTCCCACCCAACGACGAGATTGAAGAACTAGCGAGCTCCGACAGTCCTGGCGGACGCCTGGTGAGCTTATTCTTTATGATTAATCGGACAGCCTTGTCACACAAGAAAGAGTGCTACGCTCTACTGCAGAGATCAATGCCGTTCAGCCACAGCACGTGACAACACATCGACCAAACGACCACCACTTGAAAAAACGACCGACCAACCGACAGAGCCACCTGCGTCAAGTCACCAGGGGACATCAAGCAGCAGCGATGGGCCAGCTACGTACCCCCGATAGGACGTAAAGGTAGCGATGCCAATGCCCACAACACCAGTACCAAACGCCAGCGGGCAGACAGAGGCTCCACTCGCCACATGCCCACTTTACTCCACCCCACAGCAAAGCACAACTAGCGACGGAGGCGACACTCCGAACAAACCGACGGGGCACCAGCTTCCCTATCAAGACTTGCCGGCCAGGCCACCGCCAGTTACGCCACACACAAGCAGCGGATCTGCAACAACCCAACACAGTACTGGTCATTCGACGCCAACACCGCGCAAAGAACGGGCAGCCAGAAACAAAGCCATCACGACCTGGACGCGGCATTTGAAATGGCAAGTCCTCCGACAGCTGCCACCAGCCATGAGACCTGGAGTTGACCAAAGCGAACGCCGTCAGGACTTGATCGAGTGCCTAACCAACAACATCAGCACCACACAACATGACCGCGAGTCTGTGGCCTTCAAGGTTCAAACCCACAACCTGATTTCATATTGCTACGCGAACATGAGCAATGCTGGAAACCGCTATGACATGGACATGAGTAAGCACCCCAACATCCGCCTCGAATGCGACCAGGCCATGCCTCTCGTGGAGACATCGCTCAACTACGGTTTCTGGTTGGACGGATTACGAGAAACACACCAACTTCACGTGACCTAGCGCCAGACACTCGTCGCCCAGTGCGTCAGCCACCAGCTGGCAATGATGATGACGTCCCAGCTCGACGACGAATCTGGCGACCTACCTGCACCACCTGTCGTGGTTGTGCAGCGGCTAAACATGCGCATGTCCATCAAGCTGGGTATACGATACAACCCGTCACCCATATCGACGACATCCCCGATTACGCGTTTCCAGAGCAATACCGCCACGGCAACAATGCAAAATATCTCCGAGCTGATCAACTCCCAAGACCCCCCATCCCACGACGCCGCGAGCAATCGGCATAGCGGACAGCAACCTACAGGGTAGCTACATGCGAACCACGACTCTGTGCAGGCTAACGACGCGACGACCACCCTGCAAGATCACCTTCAGGCCGATCCGCGCCACCCTGACCCACCTACGCTGGGGCACCCGCTGCAGGGCGAGGGGCTGGCCTTCAACGAAGCGCCGAACAGGCTCAACCAGCGGGGCGCAGCCCTTGCAGACTAAGCAAGCATGGCACCATCAGCGCGCATCTCAGCAAGCGCAGCGCAACGCCGCAGCGAAGACCGATCTGCTCCACCACAACAACCCTGTACAACAGGCGCAGCGACGGCTGGCCGACAGCAGCCACCAGCCGATGCCGACGGAGAGCACGATGACCACCCACACGCAGCTGACGACGGCTCGAAGCCGCGGCCACCGTTCGAGGTCGCCTTCCAGGAATGCCAGAGGGAATGTCAGCACGACACCCCTGCGGCAGATCAGGGGACCCCCCCTGATCGCCCACAACCTCCGAGGCCTACGCCTCTTGATGGGACCGGCCTTACAGCGGCCTATCAGCGCGCCTGCCACCGCCCGCCTCACCTTGCCCAATGTTGCCAAATATTGCTCCATGATAGACAGGCGACACCGCTCCAGCTGCCACCTTCTTCCTACACCGCGCCTCGGCACTATCCTTGTACCTCGCGGCCCGCGCTGACCGACGCGATCGGCAGAAGCGCAGCTGCACGCTCGCACTCCATACCCACCTCCTATGACACCAGCAGGACTTGGACGCCCACAGGTTGCAGCGCACGGCGAGCACACGCGCGTCAACTGTGCTACGCAGTGGGCCCCCATCGGGGCTTTCTCGCCCGCGAGCTATGTAACATCATCCGGCGCATGTGCCGCAACGAGGGCTCCAAAAGCATCCAACCTCCACTCCCTCCTCTCGACTCACTAGCCCCCCACCATCCCTCCTCATTCGGTGGCGGGATGGGGCTGGATTTAAGTGTGGGAGTGGACAAGGACTCGCCGCGGGCCGTCCTGGCAAGGGCCAGGGCGGCCGCGGCCGTAGCCAGCAGCACCTATGCAATCGGCAAGTAGCTGCACCTTTGCGCGCATCACCCTCAACTTAGCCTCCACTTTACCTCTTCTCCAGCAGTTGCAGCCACGGGTTGCCTGCGCGCGAACAATGGGATGATGTTAGGAGGAGTATTGTCGGCGGGGTGGGGGACTGCGAACCAACGGGGCGCCACCGCCAGGCGAGCGTGGCCACGTGCCCTTCTCGGCGAGAGTGAGCAGTGCTGCCGCCGCCTGGAGGGCACAAGCCCCCCTCGCGTTCGGTGGGGCACCCCCAGACGGCCCCAGGGTCACTGTGCTG
>CAUYUJ010015628.1:184806-187236 GCA_963575745.1 Prorocentrum cordatum
GGACTGGCCGAGCGCAGGATGCCGCGCGGGTGCTCGAGTTCCTCGTCGGCCTCCTTCTCGAATGTGACGGACTTCCTTCTCGGGGAGCGCTCGAAGAGGACCACCTTCTGACGGCAACCTCGGCGGCTGAAGCTGTGCTTATTGGCGAGCATGTCATTGTACTCGCAGCGCTGGCAGTTCTGACACTTGGTCCATGCACGGCGTGGAGCGGTCTTGCCCGCACCCGTCATGGCTGCTACTGGAAACTGTGGGATTCGTCTCTGCTTTAGTCGAGGCTGAAGCACAACTGGATGGGGCTGATTGTGCTTAGCCTAGTCCCTCAAGTGACCCGTGGCGGCACAGAGACTGGAGCGCGTTAGCTAAAATAGCTCGTGCCCCAATGTTACTTGAGTGGAAGAGGAGGAGGAGGCGGAGGAGGAGGAGGAGGAGGAAGAGGAAGAGGGGGAAGAAGAGGAGGAGGAGGAGGAGGAGGAGGAGGAGGAGTAGGAGGAGGAGGAGGAGGAGGAGGAGGATGAGGAAGAGGAAGAGGAGGAGAAGGACGAGGCGGAGGAGGAGGAGGAGGAGGAGGAGGAGGAGGAGGACGAAGAGGAGGAGGAGGTGGATGAGGCTCGGAGGAGGAGGAGGTGGAGGAGGAGGCGGAGGATTAACCCGAGGAAGCATTTAAGACCCCCCCCGGCGATGTCTTAGCACCGCATTTTTATTCGATATTCCGAGGGGCCGAAATAACCGAACGATAGGTTTAGCACCCGGACACAGAACAAATTCGCGGAGGCCTGGCCCCTGGAAAACGAGGCGTGCTAAGAGGCTTGCCTGGGAGCCTGCTTAGACGCCTGCTCAGGAGCCTGCTCAGAGGCCTGCGTCTGCTTCTGCTTAGGAACCTGCTCAAAGGTCTGCTTCGGAGGTCTGAGAGGCCTGCTTCGGGACCTCTCTGAGAGACCTGCTGAGGACCCTTCCCAAAGAAGCTTTCCCTGCTCCTACTTCTCCTCCTTTTCCTGCTCATGTTCCTTGTCTTGCTCCTCCTTCTCCTCTCCTCCTCCTCCTCCTCCTCCTCCTCCTCCTTCTCCTCCTCCTCCTCCTCCTCCTCTCTCCTCCTCCTCCTCCTCCTCCTTCTCCTCCTCCTCCTCCTCCTTCTCCTCCTCCTCCTCCTCCTCCTCCTCCTGTTCTCTCTTCTGATCTGCTGGCCTCTTGGAAGAGATTTCTCATTCAAAACCCTTCTAGAAATTGATTTTCATCGGCCGTCCTAGGGGGAGGTCCACGAGAGGGTATCCCGCCCCCCCCGCACCGTGGCGTTATCTTAGCACCCGGCCACGCGAAAAAACACTCCAGTTCTATTCCTGCGGGTGTCCTAGGGATTCCTAAGGCTTTATCTCGGATTCTTAAGGATTCCCTCACGATTCCTGCGCATTCCTAAAGCTTTCTGTGGATTCCTCAGAATTCCAGAAGACTCCCTTAAATTCCTAAGGGCTCGTCACAAATTCCAGGGGATTCCTCATGAATGTCAGGATTCCTAAGGATTCCTACAGGGTCCTCAGGATTCCTGAGGATTCCTAGAGATTCCCAAACATTCGTTGTCCTCCTTCTCTTCCTCCTCCTCCTCCTCCTCCTCCTCCTCCTCCTCCTCCATCTCCTCCTCTCCTTCCAGAGCTTCAGACTTGTGAGCGACGCTTCCATCTCATCAAGAATCCAATCTGACCTGGGCAAGACAAAGGACAATCTGCCGACGATCCGTTCTGAATCAACTGGAACGGCTGAGAAACCTGGGAAAGCTGAGAAACCTGGGGAAGCTGAGAAACCTGGGAAAGCTGAGAAAACTGAGACAACTGAGAAGCTTTCCCTGCTCCTGCTTCTCCTCCTTTTCCTGCTCATGTTCCTTGTCTTGCTCCTCCTTCTCCTCTCCTCCTCCTCCTCCTCCTCCTCCTTCTCCTCCTCCTCCTCCTCTCCTCCTCCTCCTCCTTCTCCTCCTCCTCCTCCTCCTTCTCCTCCTCCTCCTCCTCCTCCTTTTCTCTCTTCTGATCTGCTGGCCTCTTGAAAGAGATTTCTCATTCAAAACCCTTCTAGAAATTGATTTTCATCGGCCGTCCTAGGGGGAGGTCCACGAGAGGGTATCCCGCCCCCCCCCGCACCGTGGCGTTATCTTAGCACCCGGCCACGCGAAAAAACACTCCAGTTCTATTCCTGCGGGTGTCCTAGGGATTCCTAAGGCTTTATCTAGGATTCTTAAGGATTCCCTCACGATTCCTGCGCATTCCTAAGACTTTCTGTGGATTCCTCAGGATTCCAGAATCTTTCAGAAGACTCCTTTAAATTCCTAAGGGCTCGTCAAAAATTCCAGGGGATTCCTCATGAATTTAAGGATTCCTAAGGGGCAGGAGGAAGTTCGTGGGTGGAGGAGAGGAGGAGGAGGAGGAGGAGGATGATGAGGAGGAGGAG
>CAUYUJ010015628.1:187336-212336 GCA_963575745.1 Prorocentrum cordatum
CCCGAAGGGGAAGAAGGGGGGTTGAGAACAGAGAGAGCTCGCTAAACCACTCACGCCCAAAGGGCTGGTGGGATTATACTTCGAAGTCTACTATTCTTCGTATTACTACTACTGCTACCGAAAAGTAACAGTAGTACTATGAAGAAGAATAACAGTAAGACTAAGAAGAGGAGGAGGAGGAGGTATGAGGAAAAGGAGGAGCAGGAGGAGGGCGGGGGGATGCCAGCGCACGGGCGTGTAGGCCCAGCGCGCCTCGCCGCCTTGGCAGCCCCTGGTGCCCCGGGTGTCCTCCGCCCTGTCGCCTCGCCGGTCGTCCCCCCCATGTGCTCGTGTCGTCGTCGTCCTCCTCCTCCTCCTTCCCCTGCCCCTCCTCCTCGTCGTCGTCCTCCTCCTTCCCCTGCCCCTCCTCCTCATCGTCGTCCTCCTCCGAATCTTGCGGGCCCGTGCAGGGCTATCCCCGGTGACGCTGCACAGCACGACACGCCTCACCCGACCCAGAGCCAGTCGCGGGGACACGGGTGGACGAGGAAGAGGATCCACAGCGAGGTCCTTGGTGGCCTGCGCCGTTCTCGTCTATTCTCGTACCCCCCCGCTCTCTCCGCTTTTCCTTCTCGTCCTCCTCGTATTTCTCCTCCGTCCCCCCCTGCGCGTCTTTTTCTTCCTGCTCAGCTTGTTCATATCGCTCCTTCCCCAGATCCTCCCCCCTCAGCTCCGAGTTCCGCCTCCTCCTCATACGGCAGTATCGTCTCAATGCTACGCTGTCTTGGGAATCGGGGAACAACCCGCCATCCCTCACGTCGTGTCCGTCTGGATTACGTTCGAAGACCCCGAACTTGGCATCGCTCGGTCGTCGTGTGCATTTTTTCTCGGCGAACCATCGAGGAGCATCTTGGATCACCTAGGAAAACAAGAGACGCACGACATTGGAAAATCAGGGAATGAACGTCCGAGCGATGGCAAGCGAAGGACTATTCATTCCGTCGCATTCTCATCCCAATGTCAGAACGTGACCAGTGGCAGGGCTCGGCCTAAACGGTGTTTTGGCGATTTCCTAGGCCGTTTCCGTTTCGATCTCGTTTTGCAGCAAAGGCGGGGCGAAGACAACGAGGGACATCGGCATCAGTACGAAAACGAAACACATTGTTTAGGTCGAGCTTTGACCAGTGGTCTCTGCTTCTGTGCATTGTCCTCGCCGAGCTCCTGTGGCACGCCCTTGGCTTATCGCTGTTGCCGTGTCGTATCCCGAGCCAGAGCTTTCCTCCACCTCCTCTTCCTCCACTTCCTCCTCCTCCGCCTCCTTCTCCACCTTCTCCTCTGCCTCATTCTCCACCTCCTCCGCCTTCTCCTCCACCGACTCCTCCTCCGACTCATTCTCTTCCTCCTCCGCCTCCTCCGCCTTCTCCTCCCCCTCCTCATCCACCTCATCCTCCTCATCATCATCATTATCCCCCTCCTCCTCTTCCTCGTCCTCCCCCTCCTCCCCCTCGTACCGATTGGCGTCGCAGTCGCGAGTGGGCAGTGTGGTATCCGAGATCGGCTCTCACGCGCAGCGCCCGCGTAGAACGCTGGCAGGGGTCACAAGTTAAGAAATATATATTGTTGGGGCACGTTCTTGCCATGCAGAAGTCACTATTTGCCAATGTTGGCTATGCACTCAGGATCGCTCGATGGAGGTGCTGTGTCATGGAAGAAAGAATGGCGTCTCCGTCGCGAGTGGACCCCTTCTGTTGCGGCGCCTGCTGCTCCCCAGCGTGTCCATGGCTTTCGACGGGTCGTGCTCGGCCAGGCTCCCTCTCCTCGCCCGTCGGTGTGGCGGCCGGCTCCTCGCTGCCTGCTGCCGCGGTCGCGGCCAGCTGCGCTGTCCAGGCCATCCCTTCCGACATCATCATCATCATCATCATCATCATCATCATCATCATCATCATCATCATCATCATCATCATCGTCATCGTCATCGTCATCATCATCATCATCATCATCATCATCATCATCGTCATCGTCATCGTCATCGCCATCGTCATAATCATCATCATCATCATCGTCATTATTATCACCATCATCACCACCACCACCATCATCATCATCATCATCGTCATCATCAGCATCAGCATCATCATCGTCATCGTCACCATCATCAGCATCATCATCATCGTCGTCAAATCCACTTGGGCCACAGTGGTGGCAGACGATGCGTCGTGGGCCGTGAAGTTGCAAATGGTACAAGCTAAGAGTATCTGTGGCACGGTGCCGTGCCTCTAGGTCGAGTGCCCCAGTCGGGGCATTCGCCACAGATCCCTGCAGGACAAAGTGCTCAGGCCGTTCCTACAGTGTTGTTTGCGTATGTCGACCCTGCACCATACGGTGCATCGACAACATGTTGCACCACATGGCGCGGACCGTAGAGCGCATCGCTTTTATATCTGACGTTTGTTTCCCCCTTCTGCCTTCCCCGACCTGAAGGTTGGGTTCACTCCGGGCTAGTTGAAACAGCAAAGTTGTGCAACAATTTTTTGGGGGCCCGTGCGTGTGCCGAAGGCTCTTCGCCATGCTCCCAATACTAAGACTGGGGGATCGGGGGTATTTCCGTTGAAGTACGTAAGGTGCGGCAACATTGGTGCAGTATGTTGTCGATGTGCAGTAAGTGTTGGCTCGTGATCGTGCTGGGTCCCCAGGCCAGCGCGGGCTCGGGCCAGCTCCCAGGGGAGAGACGGCCGCATCGCCCCGCACCCTCCACGGCAGGGCCTGCCCAACGACCGGCGGTGATGGAGAGTGCACGTGCTGTCGAGGGTTACGCGGCGGCTCGTCCGAGGACGTGCGAGCAGGCAGACGCGCAGAAGCGACGACCTGCGGCGCGTCCTGGCGCGGCGCCGCGGCCTCCCGAGCTCCAGCGGCGCCTCGCCGCGGCCTCGCGGAGCGGGAGGGAGACGACCGCCCCGCCGCAGAGGGGCGAGCGGGGCCGCGGGGGGGGCCCCCGCGCGCGGGCCTGCGGCGTGGCCCCATCCTGCGGCGGGAGCCCGCCAGCCCCATAGGAGGGGCCCCGCGGCGGCAGCCTCGGAGGGCGCCCCTCGCGAGGCTGCCGCGCGCCCGCAGGGAGGGGCGCGGGGGGGGGCCAGGGGCAGCGGCGGGCAGCCCTGCGAGCGCCGTGAGCAGCGGCGCGACGGGTCACCGCCCCGCGGCCCTCTCGGCTCGGGCATTCGAGGCTGCCGCGCGCCCGCAGGAGGGGCGCGAGGGGGGCCAGGGGCAGCGGCTGGCAGCCCTGAGAGCGCCTGGAGCAGCGGCGGGCCGACGGGTCGCCGCCCCGCGGCCCGGTCGGCTCGGGCGGGCTTCTCGAGCGTGCGGCTGCTCGTCTTTGCGGCGGGTCCTCGCGCGTCGGGCCCTACTCGTGTCCGCCAGTGGCCCGGATGGTGAACATGAACAGACGACCGCCTTCGCGGTGCCCTCCCCTGCGAACCGTCGAAGCGCCGTCATCTGAGGATTCTGTCAACATGGAGGGCGGTGTGGCAGAGAACCCCTTGGCAGGTGCTCGGTCGTGATTGCGTTGGTGGGTCGTGTCGCCGTGCAGGTGAGACATCGGCGACACACAAGAGGAGACAACACGCAGATGAGGTACGCGTCATCTTGGACTTGTAGTTGAGCTTATCCTGTTTTCATTGACGCGCGCGGTTGTTTGGATGAATAGATGGTGGACGGCGGCTTTGGTCATCAAGGATTTCTCAATTCCACAGGCTATGACGCTGGAGAAATCGACGAGCGCATTGACACCAGTAACCTGATAACTGTTGGAAGCTGTTGTATCATTGATGCTTCCGTTCGTACGTTTACAGTCGGGAGTGGAGCATGACGTGCGTGTATCATACCTACTGCAAGCAGGTGTTGGTGACATAGTCGAAAAGGGTGACGCCAGCGGGGAAATGGACCGTAGAGGAGGCACGACGAAGCCCGTCCCAAACGCGTATGCATGGTATGGATTGCGGGTTTCTGAGCATGCTTGATCGAGTTCAATAGGCCATCGCGTTTGCACTTCGGCGATCGAAGTGTGAACTGCGTGTGGAGTGGCCCCAGGCTTTGGCCACCCAACATCATGCTCAGGCGGCCGCCGCGTGAACGAACACGCCTACGATCACACCATGAACCACCGAGCGGATTTGATAGACCTTCGGCCGCCCCGATGCCCAGACTGAACGATTCAGCTTGCTATGATGTGTCTTCCCCGCTCGCCTCCTCCTCATCATCCCGTTCCTCCTCTTCCTCCGCGCCATCATCGCGGGGGTAGGGTATTGCAGGGGAGAGACCATTTGAAAGACCTGGCGAAACAGTGCAAGCGTGTTGACAGGGTTGGCCCTCCACTAGATCAGAAGGGCGGCCACTCCATGAAAGTCTCCCCGAGGTAGCGTGCTCAGACTGAGTCGGCTCGGGGCAAATCAGAGTGAGGGGGGCGAACGGTCATTCATTGTCCCAGGGTTCGTGGCTGAAGTGGAGTTCCGCGGTGCGGATTATTGTTGCGTTGCGTTGCGTTGCGTTGCGTTGCGTTGCGTTGCGTTGCGTTGCGTTGTTGTCGTCCCACTCGCGACAGGCCCGCGACCCACCCGCGACCCGCCCGCGACCCGCCCGCGACCCGCCCGCGACCCACCCGCGACCCACCCGCGACACGCCCGCGCGACCCGCCCGCGACCCAGTGCGTGGTTGAAGGGGGGGGGGGTTCCGCGGTGCGGATTGGTGTTGCGTTGCGTTGCGTTGCGTTGCGTTGTTGGTGTCGTCGTCCAACTCGCGACAGGCCCGCGACCCACCCGCGACCCACCCGCGATCCGCCCACGACCCACCCGCGACCCACCCGCGACCCACCCGCGACCCACCCGCGACCCGCCCGCGACCCGCTCGGGACCCGCCCCCATCACTTTTATCCGCAATTGCGGGGTGCTACATCATGATTGGATGATCCTCGTCCTCCTCAGTGGGGTGGGAAGCTGGCGGGAGGCGAGGAGGTGGGGGGGTCAGCTCTGCTCCCGGCCCCCCACCCGCCACCCCTCCTGTATTCCCCCCTCCCCTCTGCTGCTCATCTCCCCTGCCTCCCCCGCCTCCTCTTTCTGCCCTCACCCCTCCCCCTCCTTCCTTCATTTCTCTCACGCTCCTCCTCTTCCTCTTCCTCCTCCTCCTCCTCCTCCTCCTCCTCCTCGTCCTCCTCCTCCTCCTCCTCCTCCTCATGGTCAAGCACATGGGGCCCAAGGCGCGTAGATCCTTTTGGCTCGAGCGCGTCATGGGCCCTGCCCCGCCGCCTCATCGCGGCGTGCTTGTGGCTATCCGCACCTCTTGTCTTCTTTCTCGAGGCGCGGATCGGCTAAGGGCGGGGCGAAGTCTTGCAGTCAGGCGTCATTCAATTTTGTATTTTGTTCTGCAAAGGTGCCGTACTACTGCATTTGTGAGTGGTTCTCAAGCGAATCGGCTGGCGTGGACTGGATGGTTTGGAGTTTTTCTCCGCTTTCCTGTGCACATTCCTCGTTGTCCGTCTCGGGTGCGGGGCCCATGGGGGGAGCCTGGTTGTGCATTTACCCACCCGCCCGCACCCGAGCGTACTATTTCAAGCTGTCGGGCCGCGCTTCGAGGGACCTGAGGATGCAGGGGGTATGGGCATCATCGCTCTTTATGTTCGGTGCCAGCTTCATTGCATGCAATAATGGTGAAGATCGCGGCAATGTTTGTATTCAGTCGGTTTGGCTTCATAGCTACACACAGTTCGGCGTACAGGCTTCCTTGTCAATGTGCTCGTGCTGCCATGGTGCTGCATCGCTGGATGTATGGGTGCCGGCTTGTCTGTATTCTGCGTGTCGAGGAACTTGAGGGTGCAAAGGTTGTTCCAATCACCGTTGTTTGGTGGCGCTGTCCTTCTGCATTCAATAATGATGAAGCTCGTGGTTTGTAGTGTCGGCATCATACACTAATTTCGGCGTGCAGTCTTCCACGTCAGTGTAATTCAATAGTTTGTTTCGTACGTGGGTACGGCATTCTGGATTGGCATGGCGGGGCTGTTTGTGGAGGAGGCGATCCCTTTGAGGGGTTGCCCGATGACCAGTGCTGTGTATCGAGACTTGGGCTCGTGTTGCACACATCATTGTATGGGCCGCATCGAGCCGATTTCACCTCAGCCGAACCTTGAATCAATAGGTATGTTTTTCGCCGCGTACGTGTACCATTCCCTCGTCTACCTGGAGGCGGTCAGTGGGTGGCTTTTAGTTTAAGACTTCGTCTTGTTATCATGCTCATGCTCATGCTCCTCCTCCTCATGGTTCCTGGTTCCTGGTGGCTGCATGGTCGTAGCGACGAAGGCTCCCCCTCCCTCCCCCTCGTCCTCCTCCCCCTCCCCCTCCTCCTCCTCCCCTCCTCCTCCTCTCCTACTCCTCCTCCTCCTTTCCTCCCTCCCTCTCTCCTCCTCCTCCTCCTCCTCCTCCCTACTCCTGCCTCCTCCTCCTCCCCCATCCTCTCCTCCTCCTTCTCTCCTCCCTCTCCTTCCTCCTCCTCCTGCGATCCTTTCCGCCCCCCCGGCGCGAGGCGCGGAACCGTGCGCCGGCTTCCGGCAGCGCGGGAACGGAAAGGCTATGCGCGCGCGCCGGGGCAAAGCGAGCCAAATAGCGATGGAGGCTGGGATGTGTACTCCAGATTTCGTAATAAAAGGGAGGGGGTCTGGACCCTCCAAGACAAGCCATTTCAGACTTCCCCCGTGGGAAAACCCTCCAAAACATCGTCCCCAGACCCCCCAGGCCTTCCAAGATAGCCTGGAAGAGACCCCCCCCGAAATGAGACCCCCTCCCTGTATTACGAAATCTGGAGTAAGTTGGTCCGCTGCTGTCCTGGACGGCCTGTTAAAACAGAGCTAGGATCGGGATAAATCGCTCCAGAGCGTTCCGGAGCGCTCTCAGAGTGTTCCGGAACGCTCTGGAGCGGCCGCGGCGCCCAATACATCTTCCAAACCCGCCGATTCTCAGAGATTTCGGGTTATCCCGATCCGATTTTGTCCCGATCTTCGCGTCGTTTTACCTGTGGCACGGAGCTGGGCATCGTCCGAGCGATTGCTCCTCCTCGAGGGGGCCCTCCTCGGGGGCTCCTCCGTGGCGGGCGCCGTTCACAGTGCGGCTGCCGTCCCGCCTCACGGGTCCTCCGTACAAGTAATACGCCCTCTTGATCGCCCGTCATTGTTAGCCTTGGCTATCGCCGTTCTCGGTCGGCGCCCACCACCACCACATCCTCCTCCTCCTCCTCCTCCTCCGCCTCCTCCTCCTCCTCCTCCTCCTCCTCCTCCTCCTCCTCCTCCTCCTCCTCCTCCTCCTCCTCCTCCCCCTCGCTCCGTCCTTTATCATTTCTTCGTCATGATGATTCTCCTCCGTCCGTCCTATACCTCCACCTGCGGATCAGCCGCGCCTTCCACATCGACCCGCAATCATCAAAATGGCGCGCCTGGACTGTTGGGGGGGAGATGGAGGGAATGGCGGGGCGTGGTGGGCATGATACTGGCCGTGGTGGAGGCGCGCTCTCTTAGCCACCACCTTGCGGCCTCTTCGCGCGCGAGGAGGCAGGCGAGCGACTGCCCGGCAGCACTGACGCTACGAGCCCTGGCTCCGCCGCTTGCCTGAGAGAAAAGATCTGTACGTTGGAGCCGAGTTGGGTTCTAAGGTGGCCCAGGGCCCAGCACTGGTTTTGGCCAGCAGGAAGGTCTGGGCCCGGGAAGGTTTTTGTTTTTTCTCTGCCTCCAGGAGCCGTCCTCGGGCCCAGGGACTGTCGGAGACGGATCCGGGTTGAAACATTGCGTCAGATGGACCTTGGGAGGGGTCTGGGGATAGATTTTGAACGGGTTTTGCCTCGCACCTCCTCCAGGCTGATCTTCTACGGGTTTCAATTACCAAAGCAGACCCCCCAGCCGTCTCCAATCTGGACACGCCAGGATGGGCAAATCGATCGTTTGACTCGTACTCGCTGGGAACCTGGGAACACGGCCGCCCAGTGACATCGGCGAGAAATGTTTACCAAGACCCCGGACAGGGAGCCCAGGAATCCAACTGCCCACCAACATCGGCGGCACAGGATCCAGCACTGGGAATCCATGGAACCCGGCCGCCTGTCGAAATCGGCTCGGCAGTTTGCCGAATATTTTGGATAACATCCGCGATGATGGTTTCAGTGCAAGTTCTGATTGGGGAACAGAGTCGTCATGAGGACGCCAGGCTAGGATGGTGAGGAGGGTTTTTCCACAAGGACTTAGTGCTCCGTGTCGGATAGCACAGCGATTGCGATCCTCAAGGCTGCCAGGTTCAGCGGGCATTGCAGCAGCCCCTCTTCCCAAAATGAGTTCATGCGCTTGTGGAATCGCTCAACCTCCTCCTTTCTCCATCCATCCCTTGCTGCTCCACCCCTGTTCTCTTCCTCCCTTCCATCTGCTTCCACTCATTTCATTCCTCTGCCTGGTTGCTTGAATGTCCACAAGTGTTTCAACAGCGGTTCCGTTGGAATGGCCGACCCTTCGGCGCAACCTGCTAGACTATGGGGCGACATCTGGGGGAGAGGCGGGGGAGGAGGAGGGGAACGAAGAGGAAAGGGAGGGGGGCGAAGAGGAGGAGGAGGAGAGGGAGAATGGAAGTGACGTACAGAAGGAAATGAGGAGGAGGAGGTGAGGAAGAAATAAAGGAAGATGGAGGGGAGGAGGAGGAGGAGGAGAATAGACGGAGATCTCCTCGTACCCTACGCCCGCCACCCAGCACCGCTCCATGATCCCAACACCTGCACCCCCGACCCTGCATCCTCTCCTCTCCTACCTCTCTCCTCCTCCTCCTCCTCCTCCTCTCTCCTCCTCCTCCTCCTCCTCCTCCTCCTCCTCCATCCTCCTCCTCCCCTCGTTAGTCAGTGGTATCCCACAGCGCGGCCCCGCCGCAGCCCTATTTCCGGCCCCCAGGGCAGTCGCGGCACGCGGATGGCCCGTGCAAGGCAGAGCCCCCTAGCGCGACGAAGGCGCGACGGGACCATTTCGCGGCGCTGCGGCAGAGCGCGTAGCACAGCCAGCAAGACCGACTAGAAAAAAAAAGGAAACAGAAAAGAAGGAAAAAAAAAATAAAAAAAAAAAAATGAAAAAAAAAAAAAAGAAAAAAAAAAGAAAAAAAAAAAAAAAGAAAGAAAAGAAAAAAAGAAAGGAAAAAAAGAAAAGAAAAAAATAAAAAGAAGAAAAAAAAAAAAAAAAAGAGTAAAACAAAAAAAGAGAAAAAAAAGAAAAAAAAAAAAAAAATAAAAAAGAAAAAAAAGAAAAGAAGGAAAAAGAAAGAGAAAAAAGGGAGGGGGAGGGGGGGGGGGTGGGGAGGGGGGGAGAGGGGGGGGGGGGGGAAAAAAGGGAGAGAGAAGAGGAAAAAAAAAGGAAGAAAAAAAGGGGGGGGGGTTTCAGAGACTGGGGGTGCGAGAAGTGTCGGAATGGAAGGAGAAGGCAGCGTGGTGGCAGCGGCAGGCGACCCCCGCCCCTGACTGCAGCAAGCAGGAGGCACAGTCGCAGCCCGACGACACCAGCGGCCGCGAGGACCCCAGAGTGAGAGAGCACAGCGAGAAGGGCTTCGAATGGAACCGTGGGGCGCCCGCGTTTGTCCCGCGCCGGCGGGGCCAGCGGAGGAGGCCGAGGGTGCACGCAGGAGCAACATGCACCTGCGAGGCGACGATCTTCACGGTGGCCGTAGAAGAGCAGGTGTGGGAGGTGATGGCCGAGAACCCCGACTGAGACGAAGTCTGCACGGAGGAGAGCTGGACTGTGTGCGAGAATAGCGGACAGTGGCAGCCTCAAGAGGACGGACATTGTGCGGGGGAGGCCTTCATGGAGACCAGCGGCGTGTGCGAGAAGTTGGAGGCGACGATAGAGCCAAACGTCACCAGCTGCAGCGTAGCGATCAGAGCGCGCGAGGAGAGGGAAGCGAAGCTGGAGCCCGCTAACTCCCCTAGCTACAGCCCTGTGAGCAGCGCCTTCGAGAAGTGGGAGGCAAAGACGGAGCCCAACATCAGCAGCTACAGCGCCGCGAGGCTGGAGGCAAAGATAGAGCCCGTTATCCCTAACCACAACTCCAAGACCTGCGCGGGCGATCGGCGGAAGGCGAGGAGTGAGCCCGCCGCGATCAGCTACAGCGCGGGGACCGGTACGTGCGAGAAGGAAACGGCGAAGTTGGAGCTCTTTTATCTACCCTAGCCTGACCTCCTCGGGTCCCCTCGTCGCCACGGCTGGATCTGCGAAATCGGAACGTGGTTCGGTTACGGAGGCCAAGATTGAGCCCGCAGTGACCAACTACAACGCAGTGGCCAGCGGCGGCGGCAACAACGGGGACGCTGGGGATCGAGAGCGCGAGAAGTGCGAGGCGAAGACGGAGCCAAACGTGAACTACTGCAGTGCTGCGATCGGGGCGACGAACGCTGCGATCAGGCCCGCTACCATCACCACGACTCGGAGTTCGGTGAGTACGATCAGCGGGGGGAGAGTGGGGAACCCGACGCGATCAGTTACAACGCGGGGACCAATCCGTGGGAAAAGGGGAAGGCGAACACCAGCATGTTGATGTGGCGAGCGCGAGCCGAGATCTCCCGCAATGGCTGGGCCCGAGCAGGTGCCAGCGCGAGCAGGGGGGCGAGGCAAAGCTGAAGCCAGACGTCGACAGCTACAACGATGGAATCGGCTGCCAATGGGAGGCGCAGGACACCCACGGCGAGTGGGGGCCCCTCCCAGAGGCGGACTCAAGGAAGGTGGAGAAGAGCTACAGGCAGTGGGTGCGGGGCGACGGCGGCCACAGCCGCACGCTCACCATCCAGGGTTCCACGGGGAAACCCTCCAGGCCGCTCAGGACAGACTTCGATGAGCAGATCCTGAAGACGACAGGGGGTAAAGAATAGGCGTACCTACCCGATCCGCCGAGTGCGAGAATGAGAGGAGGGGGCCGAGGTGGGCCGAGCGGCGCCGGGGGCAGCGCTGACCCGCGCGCGCGCGCGCCGACCGCGCGGCCGCGCGGGCGTGCCACGACGTGGCGGTTCGAAAAAGCTCGGAAAGAGCCCCTCCTCCTCATCCTCCTCATCCTCTCGCCTCTCGCCTTCTCCTCCTCCCTCCTCCTCCTCCTCCTCCTCCTCCTCCTCCTCCTCCTCCTCCTCCTCCTCCTCCTCCTCCTCCTCCTCCTCCTCCTCCTCCTCCTCCCCCCCTGGCCTGCCCCTGCCCCTGCCATTGCCCCTGCCCTGGCTCCCTGCCCTGCGGCCCCCACTGCAGCGCGGGCGCCGCGTGAGAGGCAGCCCTCCTGGGCGGCCCGCGTCCCGCAGCCCCGAAGTTCCGAGGAAGAGGCCGCTCCGCTGCGGCCGCCGCCGCCACCGCTGCCGCCGCGGTCGCGTCCTCTCTCCTGCCTGCCGCGCAGGGGGCACTTCCAAGGAGGCCTCGCAGAAGCTCCTCAGGTGCCCCTCCCAAGCAGCCTCTCAGAAGCCCCTCGTCTGGGCACCTCCCAGCAGCCTTTTCGGAAGCCCCTCATCTGGGCACCTCACAAGAGGCCTCGCAGAAGCCCCTCATGGGGCACCTCTCAAGAGGCCTCTCGGAAGCCCCTCAGAGGATGCTCCCTTCAGACTCGTCGGGGGGAGGGGCCGCACGTCAGGGAGGAAAGCGCTCCTGGGCTCGAGGCTTTCGAGCGTCTTCGCGTGGGTTCCAGGCGGCTTTCCAGCGTCTTCGCCGGTTCTCTGTGCCCCTTCGGCCTCGGGGGTGCCTCCCAGCGGCCGCGCCTCGCCGGGAGCGCCGCGGGGGGGGCCTGGGTCGTGCCGGGCGGCCGCCGGAGACCCGAGCTCTGGCCCGGAAGCCGGGCGAGGCGAGGGAGCCCCTCCTCCAGCTCGCGAGGCGGGGGTCAAGCAGTGGCGAAACGTCTTGGTCACACAATATTCTAAGAACCTTCTGTGGTTTCCACGAGTTCTGCACGAGCGAGATGGGCACGGAAAGAATGGGTACAATGCCCAACAGCGGATCCTATTCATTCTGAACAGGCCTCGCTGTCCACGCCGCCGCGGCCTGTGTCCATTCGAGACAGAAGGCCGCCTGCCCAACAGCGGCCGCTGTTGGTTTGGGACAACATTTGTTGTTGGGCATTGCACCCATTCTTTCCGTACCCATTTCGGGCATCCAAAAAGCAGTGGCGAAACGTCTTGGTCAAACAGTATTCTAAGAACATTCTGTGGTTTCCACGACACGGGTTCTAAGAACACTTCGTGGTAGGACTACAGGAGTGCTGGGGCGGTCGGTCCCTGCTCGAGGGGGGAGGGTCGGAGGACGGCCAGTTGTGAGCCGGGCGTGTCCTTCTGCAGGGGGAATATTAAACATAGCTGCAAAAAACTACACCTTAGGCGATGCTTAAGAAAACTTAAATTTTCGGCCAGAGTCTCGATTCTTCTTAATGTTTCAACGTAAATCCTAAGATTGTAATAGAAATTTAGGGTTTTTATTCAAGTTCTGAGACTATGAATTTCTTAACCCATGATTTCTTAAGCATTTCGCAGGGTGTAGCCTGGGGGGATCTGTTGTTTTGCAAGTCTAGACGCTTCGCGTAACCCCACCCGTTTGGCCCGTGCCCTGGACCCCTTTCGCCGCTTGCCCTCTGCTGCGCGGTCGCAACCAGAAAAAGCAACCCCACCAGCCCATCCAGAAAGGATGCCCAGAGGAAGTGGCTCAATCAGGGAAGTGGGCAGCACACAGAGGAAGGGTCCCCCAGTGGAGGCCTCTTGGAGCGTCTTGGGGGCCTCTTGGCGAGCCCGGACGCCTCTTAGAGCGTCTTGGGTGTTTCGGGGAGCTTCTTGGGGCCTCTTGGGGGTCTCTTGGGGGCCTCGTGGAGGCCTCTGGGGCGCCTGTTGGGGCCTCCTGGGGCCTCCTGGGCGCCTCTTGGGGCCCTCTTGAAGCGCTCTTTGGAGCCTTGGGAGCGCTCTTGGAGCCCTCTTGGGCCATCTTGTAGTCATCTTGAAGTCTCGGATGGCCATCGGAAGCGAAAAGGCGAGAAAATCCAAACCATTTTTTTCCCTGAGGGAGGATTTTGTCCTCTTCGGGGCCTCCTGGGGGAGCTCTTTGGCCACTTGGAGCCGTCTTGGAGCGGTCTTGGGGCCTCTTGGAGCATCGTGTGAGCCATCTTGAGGCATCTTGGGATATCTTGAGCCATCTTGGAGGTCATCTCGGGCTCTCCCAGGCGCTCGTGGAGTCGTCTGAAGCAGTGCCCCCCCCCCCCAAGGAGGCCCAAATGTGGCCAAAACCTTAGTACAACTCCTGGGCCAAATGTGGGCCTCCTTGGCCACATTTGGCCAAGGAGGCCCAAATGTGGCCAAATTCTCGCTGAGGCCTCTTGGAGCGTCTTGGGTGCCTCTGGGGGGTCTCTTGGGGCCTCGTGGGGGTCTCTTGGGAGCCTCTTAGGGGCATCCTGGGGGCCTCTTGGGGGCTTCTTGGGGCCATCTTGGGGTCATCTTGGGACCATCTCGGGGCCTCTTGGGGCCTCCTGGGCGCCTCTTGGGGCTATCTTGGAGGAGATCGATCACAGGAGGGGGCGTGGCTCAATCAGCCCCCCCCCTCAGGAGACCACAATGGGGCCAAAACCCTAGTAAAATCAATGCTTTTGGCTTCCACGCCGAGGCCGTTTTGGACGCTCCAACGCGTCACGGAACCCCCCGTCCAGGTCCAGGGGAGGGGGTAGGGGGAGGGGTAAACCCCTCCCCGAAGGGGAAGAGGAAACTCCCTAAACCACCTACGCCCAGAGGGCTGGTGGGATTTTTGAATGTGTTTGAATCTTGTTTTGGTATGTTTTGTTTTTCGTCCAAAATCCGCCTGCAGGGGACACGCCCGACCTGAGGCCAGTCGTCGAGGGAGGAAAGACTACCCCGACCCCGATAATTGGCGTTTGCGGAGCGGCCCTGTGCGTTCACTAAACAGCCTTGCCCTCCTGTTCCATTCCTTCCTGGGGTGCGTCTGCTACGCTGCTTCGCTTGTCGGGGGCCTCGTCATGAGGGTGGCTTTTCTGCTCTCGCTGAGGCAGGGGTAGTTGGCCTACCAGGGGGGGGGGGGGGCCTCGTCGACACGGCTGGGCGCGGCTCGGGGAAGTGGTGCGTCTGGACCCCGGGAGGGGTCGGGGGTCCGACTAGGAGTTGCCGTTGTCTCAGGTCGCCGTGCTCCGAGAGGAGCGGCCGGATGAGGGTGACGATGCAACGGGGAAGGGCGAGGAGTCGGGGGTGGACAGAACCCCCAACAGTGACACGTCGATTAGTGAATTGTCCGTTTTCGGTTCTCGAGAGGGCGCCGCGGCCGTTATTTTCCAGGCCTGCGCCCGCCAGGTTTGGGCCTCAGGTCGCTTTCACTAAACCACGTTTTACTAAAGGGAGGTCTGTCCATCCCCGAAGGAGGAGGAGGGGGAAAAAGAGGGCGAGGCGAGACCAATCCCTTGGAAGGGGTCTCGGAGGGGACTTGAAGGCGGAGGCCCAGGATGCATCGACCATGCTGCATGCAGTACACCCTCCCGTTTCCCAGGTCCCCGTCTCACCAGTCTGAAGTCGGGCCTGTGCCTCTACAGGGGGAGTGTGCAGAAACAGCAGAACAATAGCCTGGGGGCGATGTTTTGTGTAATGCTATTTGTGGGTATCTGTTTAAACGTATGTTTTTATTTTCCGCCCAAAATCCCCCTGTAGGGGGGACACGCCCGACTTAGCACAAGTCCTTACGTACACGAAGGATTGCAAAAAAACGAAGGATTGCAGAAAAACGAAGGATTGCAAAAAAAACCGAAGGATTGCAAGAAAACCCTCCCTTGAACGAAGGATTGCAAAAAACACCCTGGATTGCAAAAAAAACTCGTCCCTGCAGGAGGCGCTGCCCTGCAGGGCCGGAGCATCCCGTGGCCCTCGCCCCGCTTCGGGCGAGGGCCCCCGGTTTTGGAGGGGCACCGCCCCGCGCATCGCTCGGGCGAGCGGCACGGCTTAAAGGTCGGGCCTGTCCCTCTGCAGGAGGAGACTCCAAAGATAGTCCACAAATCGTCTGGGGACGATCTGTTCCGCCTTTTTTTTTGTTATGTTTGCAATTTTTGGGGGTATATTTTGTTTGACGATGTCTCATTTGTCGTCCACAATCCCCCTGTCAGGGGGTGACGGGCCCGACGGAAGGCAAGGCGTGCGGGCAGGTGCGGCCGCACAGCCCCACGAGGTGCCCAGCGAGACCACCGTTTTGGAGCACGGCCGCGCCGATCTGCGCCTCTGTAGGCTGCGCACGCCTGGCCTTCCGGTCGCGAGCTTCGAGGCAGTCTCCGGCGAAGGCTCCGTTTTGAGGCTGAGTGCTGAGTGGGAAGTAGAGGGGGGTGATGACGATGATGGTGACGATGGCGTCATCCTCGTCGTCATCCTCATCGGTCCTCCTTCAGAGCAGCGCCGCCGCCCAAAGAGGGCGCTCCGGCCGGCCAACCAGTAATCGGGGGTGGACAGACCTCCTACCCTGACACGTCGATTTAAGGAATTGGCCGTTTTCGGTTCGCGAGAGGGCGTCGCGGCCGCCATTTTTGCGGGTCCAGGTCCGTCGGTTTCGGTCCCAGGCCGTTTTCACTAAGGGGAGGTCTGTCCACCGCCGAAGTAAGAACTGGGCGGGCGACCGCGGTCGCCGCGAACTCGCACTGGCTGGCCCATACAGAATCCAAGTTGCCGCTGGTGTCTTCCTCCTTCTCCTCCTCCTCCTCCTCCTCCTCCTCCTCCTCCTCCTCCTCCTCCTCCCTGCTCCTCCTCCTACTCCTCTTCCTCTCCTCCTCCTCCTCCTCCTCCTCCTCCTCCTCCTCCTCCTCCTCCTCCTCCTGCCTGCCGAGGGTGCGCAGATGGACAGCCTCTGGCAAGAATCAGCTCTGGGGCGCCGGGGGGTCACACGGGGGGTGCGGGGTGGGCAAAGGTGCCGGCCGTTTCAAACACACAGTCAGCAGGCATGCATGACAGCGGACAGCTGTATTCGACGTGTACAGCGCGTTACCCAGCTCTACTTGCTTCTATTCAGACCTGGACCTCGTATGGCCCCACCGCAGGTTACTGATGGATCGATCAGGGCGGGGGGCCTCTCCGCCCTCACCGGGCGCACTGCCGCGCTGCGGACCACGTCGCGAAGGGTAGGCCCGCGAACACGCCCCGCGCATGCGCATCCTTGATGAGATGGTTCTATACACATGTAACACAACAAATCGCACACAAAAACAACATAACAAACGCATCGGATGCGAGTCGGACGCGCGTGCGCCCCTGGACCTCACCTCCGGCCACTGGCAGGGCAGGCCGAGCACGACCAGAGGAGCTCTTGCGGTCGCGGCCAGGCCCGGGGGGGGGACACCGGGTGCGCCCACCGCCGCTCGTGGGCAGAGGAAGCCGCGCTGAGCAGGCGCTGTCGAGTGAGGCGATTCTCGGCCGATCCAGATCCATCCGCTGGGCTCCCCACAGTTCTGTTGCATCTTCGGGGGACCTCGCCTGTCCCAAAAATTGGTGTCTTTTTGGTCCGTAGCCATTTTGGCTCAAGGCAAGGTTGGTTGCGCATCAACCCTGTACAGGACCACTTCCGTAGCGGTGCACTTCGGCCACATGTCGGCTCCCCTCCAGAGACGGGACTACCCGATTGGCCAGCCCGACGTCCCGCAGTGGCCAGGTTCGTTGATGAGACCCATCAGAGCGGCCTGCGACTCTGACGACGAGTCCTCGGACAACCCCAAGCGCGTGTCAGAGGTGGCGTGCTCGGCTCAGGGTCCGTCCAGAACCTGCGCGCCCCGGACCCCCAGGGCGTCGCAGACAGTCTGCACGACTCCACCCAGTACGCCGCGTGTGCGCTCCAGGGTGCCTACAACGCCGCCGCCTCCGCAAATCAGGGAGCGTGCGGAGCCCTTGCTGTTGGCCCTGGAGCGAAACTGCCTGAAGCAAGTGCGCCTCGCCATCGAGGCAGACCCAGAGGCAGCCAAGGAGCCGTTCTGGGATTTGGAATCCACTGCCCCTCTGTTATGAGGCCGTTGTATAGGAGAGGGAACAGAGGACAGAGTGTTTACACAGTTTTAAGGAATTAGTGAATTCAGCATGGGTCGGGCTTGAAGTGCCTCGAAAAAAGCGCGCGCACCCGAATCGCAGACATATGGCTATATGCGGACCCGGGACACTTTGCTTCCCGTCGTCGTCCTCGCCCTTGCTCCGTTCCCCTTCCTTTCTTATCTCCCCTGGATGGTGTCGAAAGCGTCCGCGGCTCGGGCGGGGGAGCGCCCCTTCCCACCTCCCTTATTATTCCTCGTTCCTCTTTGCCTCCTTGCTCCACCGTCCGTCGTCCTACCTCGTCCACCCTCCTTGTTCGAAAAGTGAAGTCCCTGGTGCCGCGTGCCCGCGTCAGCGGTAAATGCTTTTCCGATATCCGCGCACAGCGGCGCAACCAAACAGAGGGGATTGCCAATGCGAGAGTTCGGGGCGCACCCAAAATGCGGGCGGCACGGCCGCCGAGCACAGTCGCATCGCTAACATGTACATTATAGGTGCCTGCGGCAAGGTCCGCCCCCCTGCCAGAGCAGTGGTCTATATGGCGACGCGTGGAGCTTTGACTGTTAAGAGGTCCATGACATGTGACATCTCTCGTGTTTTCGGACTGCCGCGCGGCATTCTTTGGGGTCCTTCGAGGCCTTTTGGGGCGTCTTCGGGCCGTTGGGGGCCGCTTTGGCGCCGCGTTACACCGCGGCCGCCCTGGGCCAGGGAAGCGTGCATTTGCGGTTCTCTCCGGGGCGCCCTGGGCCGGGGAAGTGTGTATTTGCAGTCCCCCCCAGCTGGGCATGTCAACCTCGGTTCTGGGCTGGCAAAGTCGGGGCGCCCTCAAGGTGGCGAGCGTTTACCTTTTCGAAATACACAGATCAAGGTGTGATCTGTGTACACAGTTTGTGTCTTCAACTGTGTATTTTCGTGTGTGGGCCGACTGTTTACACAGATCGTGGTGTGATCTGTGTAGACAGATTTCGTTCCCATCTGTGTATTTGGAGTGTGTCCCTCGCGGGTGGTGTTGAATGGGCGGGAACTTTCGCGTTTCCCTTCCGGCTGGTCCAGGGGGGCGTCGTGCGCGGTCGAAATGCACAGTTCGTGTCTCCAACTGTGCATTTGCTGCGCGCCGTTCGCTGGAGTGGTCTCTGGGCGGGAGTTTCCGCGGGTCTCCCGGCTGGTCCAGGAGGGGGCCGTGGTCTGGGCATGCAAAGGCGCGGGGGGGGTGGAGATGGTGGGCTGTGGGAAGGAAGGGGTTCGATAGGAGGGGTGGCCGAGGGGCCAAGGATGAACGGGACTGGACGAGAGCGGAAGAAATGAGCCCAGGAGGATGTGGATCATCGGTGTCAGCATCGCGAGGGCGAGGGAGGTGGGGGAGGCAGAAGTTGGGGGCATGATGTGCACTAGGGCGTAGAGGATTGGAGGAGGGCAGGCATGTGGACGATGGGGGAACGAATCCGGCGCAGGAAGACGACGAGGAACGACGTGAATTGGCACATGGGGGGTGAGCAATGTGGATGAAGGGCACGATGGGGACCGGGGCGATCGGAGGGGCATGAGGAGGGTGGGGCCACAGCGAAAGGACATTTGGAAGAGGCGGGGGGTGGCGCATGAGTTCGAGGCGGGCGCCAGCTAACGATTAGCTGAACAGTGTTTTGCGTGTCCGTGCGCCCCCAGAACACAGTGACTTGTTGCAGAACTTCATGATCTGGGTAATCGTGCGCTTCGTGCTTCAAGGCCAAAGGCTCGAGTCCGCGACGCCCCTTGGCGTCGCGATGATGCCGCCCCGATTTGCCAGACCGCATATGCACAGATACGCAGAATATGTGTTGCAACGTTTGTGTCATGACCCTCTCTATACTAACAGACCCACGTTGGAATCCAATCTGGGATTGCCGCTTCGAGTGGCCGCTCTGCGCCGCGGTCCGCCTCGGTTGCAGCGAGGAAGTTGTCAGGCTGCTGATCGAGAACGGCGCGAAGGTCGACGTGACGAGCGTCGGCGGACAGTCTCCGCTCCAGCTTCTCGGTTCGGGAACGGGGAACCACTCCTTCAGCGCCCGCCCCATCGACTTCAGGGGAATGCCGAACACTCCGCTGGGCACCGCTGAGTGGACCGCGGGTATGCGCCTGTCCACCGCGCAGTTCGAGCTGGACGTGGCCACGGCACTGCTGAACGCGGGCGCAGATCCAGCGGCGGACCACGGAGCCTAGAGCTTGCACGGCGCTCCAGGAAAGACAATTCGACCGAGCTTGCCTTACTGGGGCCCTGGAGATGGTGTGCCGTATCGATTGCCGAGGCCCTCGGATCCGACATGGAACCGCATGTCTACCATTGCTGCAGCTTGAGCCAGGTTGGGGTTCGGCGCCGCGCGTGTAGCACAGGATTGTTTTTACAGTGCCGCCTTCTCTTCCAGCGAGCGCCCAGTGATCTCTGGAGTCGGCGAGATGGACTCTTGCCCCCTTGGTTCCCGGTAGCGAGGTACGCTGCCCCCACGTCCGCCGAGAGCATGGACTGTACAGAATCCACCTCCGTGCACAGGCACGTGCGCGGGCGAATTCGTCCCAGATCTTCCATGCAACCGTGACCTCCCGAACTTCCTGCCCCCCCCCTTGCCCCACCAGCCCAGCCACGCGCCATCCTCCTGCGCCGCGCGCCCCCGCCTGCCGCGCGCGGTCACCTCCTGTCGGCGTCGAGCCTCTCGTCTGCCTTTCTCGTCCTTCCCTTCCTCGATTTCCCCCTCCTGGACTCATCCCATCTCTCCCCCGCAATCAGAGAGGAGCTGGCGCTTGGTCTCGATTGCCTTCTGCGCCGTGCATGCCTTCCGGAACCCGGCTGCCTGGGGCGTTGAAAGCGCCCCTGGCTGGACACGGTCTTTGAGTTTCTTGTCTCAGTCGGGCGACGAGTCGAGCGGCGGACTCGTCCCCTCCTCGGGCAAGCACACCGATTACAGTCGTCGTTCTTCAAAGTAGCGACCGCCAGGCGGAGCGTACACCACTCCAGGCGGCTCTTAGTTCTGTGGAATTTCCCAGAAACAGAATTATCGCAGCTAGTAGTTTTAGGATGATGAGATGGCATTTTTTTGAGATGGTGGTCGTGCTTTACCCGGTACATGGTCCTACATCGTTATCAATATATCGGCCAATGCACTTGTGAGCGTGTACTGGAAGTGCTGCTCTCGGTGCTTGCGCAATTGCCATTTCGAAGTTGCTGGACTTGTGTCATGTGGCAGTTGTGAGCCGAAGGCATCTCCATTTGTTCGCTTCTTCTCCCTTCCCGAAGCCTCTGCAGAGAGAAAGCATGACAATCTCAAGGCTGCGTTCCCTGCTTCCTCCGTCTTTCCTCCATCTTCCTGCAAGTGATCTGCCACCCAGCGTGACGGCGCGTGCATTGTTATGCGTCGAGGCAGTTTGCTCTGCGTCGTCTTGCATTCTTCGTTCCTTTGCACGTGCTCCGCCAGCTGGCGTGTGCAGCGCGTGCCTTCTATGTCAAGGCACTTTTTGTCCACAGACCAGCGAACTACGGCCTCAACATTTCATCAGGTAGACAGTCCCCCCCCAAAAAAACTGGTGTCTTTTTGGGGGCCCGACGCGTGCTCGATGCGGACTCGACGCGGATTTGGCGTGGACGCGGATTCGACACGGATTTGGCGTGGATTCGACGCGGATTTGGCGTGCATATTTCTCCCCCGTTCTCCAGCGAAAAGTGTATACACCAGGATCCCGTATGCACCAGGATCCGCGTTCCTGTGCGAAGTTCAGCGCAGGGTCGGAAAAAGCGTCGGTGTATAGAGTTCGTTTCCCTACAAGAAAGAACGGGCCCCTTGCAGAGTCTCCAGGCCGAGCCACGCCCTACAGTCCTTCTGGTGCGCTGTCTATGGAGGAGCCTCGAGTGGCAATGTGAGGGGCCGAGGGTAATAGGAAGCTGCTGTGTCCGGTACGCCACCTCGCTGTTTAGCGTACCGTCTGGTCCTCCTCTTCCTCCTGCTGCATCCTGGGTTGACTCTGGTACCCCTCCTCCGCCTCCCCATCCCCTTCCCCTCCTCCGTCTCGGGCGAGGGGGGATCAAAGTAGTGTGCACCGTTCCCCTGAGTCTGGGCCCTCCGCACGGAGCACCGCCACTGAAAACATGTCGAGCGATTTTGCTGATGGGTGATGCTCAGCAGCCAGTCTCGCTCCGCGAGCCCGTTTTCAGAGTTGGCACGGGCGCGGAGACGACTGAGACCGCTGCCGCGAGTGAATCTAGAATCAGGAGATCTCCTGCCAGGGAGGGCGCCTCTAGAGGAGGAGGAGGACGAGGAGGAGGAGGAGGAGGAGGAGGAGGGAGGAGGAGCAGGAGGAGGAGGGAGGAGGAAGGAGGAGGAGGAGGGAGGAGGAAGGAGGAGGAGGAAGGAGGAGGAGGAGGAGGAGAAGGAGGAGGAGGAGAGGAGAGAGGAGAAGGAGGAGGAGGAGGAGGAGGAGGAAGGAGGAGGGAGGGGAGGAGGAGGAGGAGGAGGAGGATGTCTTGCCAGGGGAGGAGGGAGCCCCCTCTCTCTCTCTCTCCTTGCCCCCCCCCCCTTCCGCTTCCCCCCCCAAAAAAAAAAGCCTCGCAGGCAGTCGGCGGCGCGCGCCGAGTAGAGCCGCGCGCCGCGGCGGCCCGGCCTCGGTCTCGGCCGTCGCGGGGAAGGGGGGGGAGGGGAGGAAGGGGTCGGGGGCGGCAAGGAGGGGGGGTGATGGCTGGGGGGGTCGGGGGCAAAAAAGAGTCGTTTTTTTTAATAAAAAAAAATGAATTTTCGGGGGCATCTTTGGCATATGTTTGGGATATGTTTTCTTGGTTCGTCCACAATCCCCTGCATCGGGGGGAAAAGAGGGGGGTGACGGCACTAGGGGGGGGGGGGGATATCATGGCGGTGGCCATGATCTTTGCCCAGGTCTCGCGGCGCCTCTTCTTAGGCCAATGCGTTCCCTGGCCCCCCCCCGGGGCCGCGCACATGCCGCCAGTCATGATTCGCACCCCGCCCTCTTGGACGCCCCCCTCCTGGCCGCCCCCGAAAAGGCAGGAGACAGGCTAGTCTCACCGGCTCACACAGGTCATGGTAATGAATGAACGCGCATTCTTGAAACCAACTTTTGGAAAAGCGATGATTTACGAAAGCGAGAAGCGGACGTATCAAATTGCGCAGCCTGATCGAAACAAGACAAGACATCACTTAGTAACCGCACAAGCCGGTTTACTAAATTCAAAAACTTATATTCTACATCCGCGACCGCTTTTCTAAATCCCAGATCCTATCACTACCATGGGGACAGCCAAGAGGGGGGTGATGACTGGGGGGTGGTGGGTATCATGGCGGGGGCCATGGTATCTCCCCGGATCTCATGGCGCCTCGTCGTTCTTCAGTGCGTCCCTGCCCCCCCCCCCCACGGTCCGCGCACATGCCGTCGGCCATGATTTGCGCTCCCTCCTCTTAGACACCCCTTCGTGGCCGCTCCCGAGGGGAGAAAAGGGGGAGGACAGGCTAGGCGCGTTCGGGCACATCTGACATCCTACCGCTCCTTGCATCTCAGAGGAGGAAAAGGTGCCCATACCTCTACCCTCCCCTCGCTTTCCCCTTTTTGGGCCTCCTGGGCCTCCGTCGTCGCCATCGCTGGATTCGCCTGGAAATCCTGGTCGGATCGCACCCCAGGAGATGTCCGAGGAGAAGCGGTATCCGTATACCCTTTGGTTTCCCCCTTCCCATTGCGCCGAGATCTTCCCAAAAAGATGTTGGAGCGGGCTGCTTTTGCTTGTTTTCGGACTCTGGGGGCCCTACCAGGCCTCGGGACCGTCATCAAAACGACTCGGGGTGAAAAACTGACCCTTGGGAAGTGGTCCAGTCCGCAGGGGCCCACGCACCAAACAAATTGGAGTGGCCGGATGTGGGGGCAGTCCAGGCGCGCTCGGGCCACATCTGACATCCTACCCCTGCTCACATCTACGTCTGGCACCCAAGAGCCTGGCATCGCTCGGACGTGTGCATTTTTTCTCGGCGAGAACCATGGAGGACCATCCTGGACCATCGAGCAACAAGCACGCACGAAACCGAAACATGCACGGGAAATGGACGTCCGAGCGACGGCAAGAAGAGGACCCCTATCGTGATGCGCGCAGTCTGAAAAGAGAGGCTGTGTACATGGGAGGAGGTGGCGGATGAGTGGGAGTAATACAGTCAGCCCGCATAGTGAGGATGGACAAGTTTCTCAAGGGTACCCTTGCATCCCTGCCTCCTGGGCCCATCCTTGGGCACTTTCGTTGGTCGCGCCCCGCTCGAGAAGCTTCGAAATGCCCTTCCAAGGCCCTTGCATCCTCATCGTGCGTCCTTGTGATACGGGTCGGCTGCATGAGCAGGAGGAAGAACGCGTCGGTACGGCAGCAGGGCTGAGAAAGAGAGAGAGAGAGAGAGGCTGAAAGAGAAGAACGATGAGTGTGGAGAGCATCGAAGAACTGCAGCAGCAGGGGCAGGAACGGGATGAGCAGGAGGGCCAGGAGAAGGCGGGGAAGGCGACAACGACGAGGACGCAGTCGCATCCAGAAGTGTGGCCCGCCCTGGAGCGGGAGCACCACTCTGAACGATGTCAGGAGGGGAAAAAACACACACAGACACAGACACAAGTAATCGTCGATTCCCAAGAAAGTATGGGAAACTATTGGAAGTGGGGGGGGAAGACAAAAACGCAGAAAAAGATTTGGGAATATGGGGAATCCTGTTATTTGTGTCTGTTTATTGGTGTGTCCCAGGGCCCCTTCCACGATGAGAGCAACGCGCTGATTCTAAAAGAAAGCCAACGCTCCAGCGGGGACACCATTTCGGAAGGACCGACCACGTTCGGAGTGGACAAACAAAAGACTGAGGAACAAACAACTCCGACTAATCCCGTGTTCAAAAACAAATGTTACCGGAGAAAAAAACCCAATCAGGGCTATATATATGGTCCAGGGCTTGGGCCCCCCCCCCCCACCCCCAATGCTGATGCCCAGGGCCCCCCCCCCGCGCGATGGTCCCCCCCGCCCCCCCTGTGGGCGTGGCGTGGTGCTGCGCTGCGGTGCCCCCCTCCCCCCCCCTGTGGATGTGGTGTCGTGCTGTGGTGATTTAGAGGTAGGCGTGGCGTGGTGCTGCGCTGCGGTGCCCCCCTCCCCCCCCTGTGGATGTGGTTTGGTGCTTTGGTGGTTCAGAGGTCGTCGTCGTCCTCGTCCTCGTCCTCGTCCTCGTCGTCCTCGTCGTCCTCGTCGTCCTCGTCGTCCTCGTCGTCATCGTCGTCGTCGCCGTCGTCATCGTCGTCATCGTCGTCGTCGCCGCTGCCGCCGCTGGCGTCGTCGCCGCCGCAGCCGTCGTCGTCATGGTCGTCGTCGTCGTCGTCGTCGTCGTCGCCGTCGTCGTCGTCGTCGCCGTCGTCGTCGTCGTCGTCGTCTCTGGGACCATACCATCTGGGGGGGGCGGGGGGCCCGAGGAATCCTGGGACCATATCATCTGGGGGGAGGGGGGGGGATGCCCGTGGGCCCGGAGCCCGGGATCATATATAGGGCTAGGGGATAGAGTTGTAGGGCTATAGGGGTATTGGGCTATAGGGCTTAGGGCTATAAGGCTATAGGGCACCCCCGGGCACCCCCGGGCACGCCCGGGCACTTGGGTACCCGGGCCCCCCCGGGCCCCCCCGGGCCCCCCTCGGGCACCCGGGCCCCGGGCACCCCCGGGCACCCGGGCACCCGGGCACCTGGGCGTGCCGCGAAAATCGGCGACAAACCCAACCTAACCATATGAATCCGCTAGAACCCCTACAGAGGCAAGCTCTGATTGGGGAAAAGCGGAGAGTGGGCGCCATTCACAAGCCGTCTTTGGGGGAGATAGTTGAGATCGTGGGGGGATGGGAGATTGGGGGTGCAGAGGCAGGGGGATCAAGGCGGGCGGTAACAGGAGGAGGCAGGGGGGAGGGGAGGGGGGGAGGGCAAGTCGGGTGCGCTCGCGTCAACATCTAACAT
>CAUYUJ010015628.1:217336-249553 GCA_963575745.1 Prorocentrum cordatum
GGGGCCGTCTTGGACGTTGCGAAGGCTCAGGAGGCGAATCTGGTTAGACTATGCGTCTTGCGAAGGGAATGGGGCGATGTCTGCCTCTTTGGGCTCTTTTCGGAGGCGTCTTGGAGGCTTCTTGGACAAGTAGATTGGCTCATGCCCATCAGGATCTTCCTCTCTTTCGCCGCCTACGTCACCCTCCTCGGTGCCATGCCGTTCTGCCGGATTTGTCTGGGTCGAGGTGTTCCGGGCCAGGCGGTCGCGGGCACGGATTTCTGCGCGACGCACGGTGCGGCTGGTCAGGGCGCGACCCTCGACGGGACTATCCACGCCGACGCGGCCGACAGCAGCATGGATGCGGCCACCCCGGGAGACCGCGAATCTGGTCTCTCTCAGAGCGTCGTGGGACTTCGTCTCGGCACTCCGCCGGGCCTGCCATCAGCGGCTGGGTCGACACAGACCACGGCCCGCCCAGCGCACGTGGCCTGGCCCCCCGCGGGCCTCTTGGCAGACCTGGTCGCAACGGCCGTTCTCAACCACTTCGAGGTCATTCAGTCTACGTCCTTGCTCACCGACGGCTCGGTCGGTTTTGCCCCCAAGGACATGCTTATTGGATGGGAGTCTATGTTGGCTGCTGTACGTTGCCTTGATTTCAACCCCGACGCTTCCGACGAGTGGCACTGCTCAGGCATCATCTCGCGGGCCAGCCCGAAAGCGTCGGAGTTGTTGATCGAGCAGCGGTTTACCATAGCATCGACGCTCCTCTCCATTTCCTCCTGCTCGTCCTGGTCTACGTTTGACAAGGACTTGGCCGATGCTTGTCTCGAGTGACTGGATAGGGCCAGAACGGCCTGTCTCGCTCTGCTTCCAGACGTACTTCGAGCACGCGCAGGAGAGCCTCGTCAGTCTTGCCCACGCTGGAGGGAACTTGGGCGCGAGACCACAACGATGATCTTGCACTCCGCCCCCTTGGCAGAGGGAACGGTCGACACGCAGCTTTCCGACGTCCTCGGCACTGGGAGGGACTCGCTCACAGACAGGGTGCTGCCCCCCGCGGAGGCGCGCGACTTCGCCACGCTCCTGGCGGTGGATGGCGCTCGCGCGCTCGCCTCCATCGGTGCAGGGGGGTTGGTGTGCTGGCCCCCTTCGGATGCTTCGGCGCTCGGCCGCCTCAGAGAGTTTTACATGCAGCACGCCGCGTCGGACCCCAATCCTCGCGCGCTGCGTCTGCTGGTTCCACTGGATACTCTTCCAAGCAGCTCTTCGGCGACAAGCATCCTCGACCTCTGGACCCACCCGCTGCTCCAGGACAGGTGGAAGCCAGTGGTCCGCAACGTCTAGTTCTCCTCCCAGGCCATGGAGATCGTGCAGTCGAGCGCCGTGGCTTCAACTACTTCCGCGCGCTTATGATAGCCACGGTCTCGGGTTCTGCGGCCCAGAGTATCTGGTCAGTGGCGCTGCATCTGTTCGATCTCGCTCGCGGCCAGGGCATCCGTGTGGACTGCTTGGTACCTGACCTCATGGTGGTGCGACGTGCCTTGTCAATGGCACTCACGGGCAGACCCGTTTCATGGACGACTCCCTTGCGCAGCCCGGGTTCGACTCCCACGCGGGTGTTCTTCACATGATATTTTCCGGTTGGGACGGTCTCGGTTGTAGATACGAAAATGTTCATATCAAGTCTCCGCAACAGTCATGCCCCGGCGACTACACTCTTGGCCTTTGAGGACGTGTTCTCCGACAGTGCGGTCATGATTTTGGAGCTGACTGACCCTGCCGTTGCCCTCTCGGTGGTGCCATTTTGCGACGACGTGGCCTTCGCCACTAATCAGATGCTTACCGTCCGCTCCTTGACGGCCGTGGAGGTTTTTGCGCAGAAGGTGGAGAACATGTTCGCCGCCGACCCGGCGCGCTCCGCCCCCTGCAGGCTCCGCTGGCGGCGATCTCGCAATGGAGGCCGTGCCATTGCGCAGCCCGAAGCCACGCAGCGCCAGATGCAGGCGTCGCGGCGGGTGGCGGCGGCGCCCTCCCCCGCAGACATCTCGCAGCAGGTGGCGATCGCCGCCCACGGCGGCGCGGGGCGCGATCGCCGACAGGTGGAGCTGCAGGTGATCCAGGCTCTCGCCTCGATCGGGGTGGTCCTCAGCGAGGGGGTCTCAACGTCGGCTTTGACAGCTGGATCTTGGCACTCCGGGGCTGCCTGCGCCTCCGTGGGTCTGGAGGGCCGTCTTCGTTTACATGTGCCCCCCATGGCTCAGTTGGCGAAGGTCCGCGATGCCCTCCACGATATGGCCTTCCAGCTCGGCGCCGACGCGGTCAGCCTCACGGCGCCCGACGACGCGCCCCTGGCAGACCAGGCAAAAAGTCGGCCGGAGGGGGGCCCGCCGCGGAGCCGCCCCCCCGAGCGCCGCCGGCGCGGCCGGAACGCGAGGGCACCCGCAGCCCCAATCCGCCATCCTGGCGTTCCCTCTACAGGGGGAATATTCAAAAATAGTCAAAAATAGTCAGGGGATTATTTTTATACATATTTTGGACACCTTTCGGATATGTTTGGGGCTGTCTTATTTTTCGCCCAAAATCCCCCAGTGGGGGGGCGCGCCCGACTTAATCCTGGCGGCGCGCATCGAGTCGTCTATATGGATTTCTCGTTCCGGCGAGTGGTCCTGCATACTTCGGCCTCCTCTTCTCCGACTTCTACTCGCCCCGGGGATGCGCGTGCTCTTCGCCCTGCTCTCCCACGTGACCTTCCTGCGGCTGCTTCGCTACCCCCTGCCCGTCCGGCACCGCGAGTCCGCCGTCGTCGCGTTCCTCGCCCGCCCGATGCCCCTCCCGGAGCGGTTGCGCCATCCAGCGCTTCTTCGCCCTCCTCTTCTACATCTTCGGAGGGATCTCCTGCCGGGCGCCTGCCTCCGCAGCCGCCGGGCACGCTGCCGCGGCTACCTGGGACTACGAGGGAGTCGCTCGGAACTCGCAGGGGCTCTCCACGTCGAAGGCCGCCGGTCATGCCGCGACGCGCCGCTTCGCACAGCGCCCCCTTCAACGTCGCGATTTCCTTGTTTTGGGCGAGGCGCATGTCGCTGAGGGCGCGGAGGCGCGGAGCTGGGGTCGGCGTCATCATCCGCGACGCGTTCTTGAACAAGTTCCGGCTCCGCGAGCCCGAATGGGTCGCGGTGGGCGCCGGCCGCCCTGCCGCCCTGAAGTTATGCGGCGAGGAGGGCCCCCTGGACGTCGCTGCGCGTTACTTTCCGACGGGCGCCCCTCGAGCGTTTCGCCGCAAGTTTGGGGGGCCCCAGCCCGCTCCGCGCGCAGCGAGAAGCCCTCTGTCGTGAACTGCCCCCGTTGCTTCGACCAGAACTTGTCTTGCTCGTTCTTGCAGGCGATTTCGTGGCTTCCCACGCAGATCGCTGGGGCAAGTCATTGGGGGTGCTCGGCGGCGACGGCGACGCGGCCGAGGCTGGTCATTGGCGCCGCGCGCTGCCTCCTTCGAGTCTTTGCGAGTGGCGCCAACCAGAGCCCACCCACGCAGGGCCCGAGTCGTTCGCTCGCCTCGACCGGGCGTACGTCAACCAGCCCGTGTCTGACGAATTGGACAAACTAATTTTCTCCGTCGCTCTACCCTGGACGAGCTCATCGCACCATCGGCCTCTAGCTTTCGGCCGGCGCTCGAAGACCATCCGGGTGCCGCTGGACAGGGCCATTCCTGAGGCGATCGTGCAGGACGAGCGCTGACATGCGGTCGGCTTCGCGTCCGCCTGGCAATTCCGCCGCTCCGACATTCGCCGGGCAGTTACCTTGACTACATGTTCGGCGCCTGGCCCGAATGGAGTGGGCATGGCGGCGTCTTGGCGCCCTCGCTGTCGACGCGCTGTTCGAGGCGGCCGCTGAGCTCTCTGCGGAAAATGGCCGCGACTCCCTCCTGGAGGCATTCCCGCTGGATGTCATCGGCGAGACAAAGTTCAAGTCTGTCAGCATGGTCTTTATACCGAAGAAGACGGCGCACGAGGCCAACGGCATCCGGCACCACCTTCCCAGAGAGGTCCGCCCGCTGTCCCCGGTGAACACGGACAACAGGTTGATGGCAAATGCTTATCGTCTGCGGGCGGAGCCGCTGCTCGACAAGGTCATCTCTCCTGCCCAGCGGGGCTTCTTGCTTGGCAGGTCGACGCTGCAGAACGTCGTCGATATTGACAGCGACATGCGGACGGCCTGCTTGCAGGCCGAGCAGCCCGGCGCGGTCTTCTTTGATTTCGCCGCGGCGTCCCCGTCGCCGGCGCACGATTTCACAGAGGAGGTGCCGGAGTTCTTGGAGCTCCCGCTGCCGTTCCGGCGCTTCGTGTCCAACTTGTACTTCGGCAGCGGTTGCAAGATTGCTGCCGGCGGGGAGTTGCACGAGGTCTTCAGCGATTCCGCGCGAAACCTGGAAGGTGGCGGCTGCCACTCTTCCCGCGGCTGCGGGCATCCCGCGCCGCTGCCGTGCTGCGACGACTGCCCCGCCTGGTTCCCCCGAGAGTGATTTCAGCAGTGCGACGCACGCGGTTCAATGGCTGGTGCACGGCGCGGCGACTCCAATCCCGCGCGCGCTGCGTGTTCGGCTGCGCCATGGGCGAAGACGCAGTGGGCCGCTACATCGGCTGCCCTAGGCTTCGCCAGCACGGGCGGCAACGACTCCGGCTGGCGGCCCCGCAGACCTTCGAGGATAGCGGGGTGAGCTTCTTCCTGCTCGAAGGGGTATCCCGACTGCCAGATGCCATGTTGGGCCGGCGTGCTATCGTGCTGGCGGCTTCGTACAAGCTCCACTGCAAGGTTCTTCGCAATCTGCCATTCTTCGACGGGGAGGTGTTGCGGCGAGGTCTGGATCAAGCTTTTGAGGAGACCGCGGCAGGTCACGCAGAGGCCGTCAGGATCCTGGACACCACCTGGACCGATTGACGCCGTCGAACGCGCGACGGCGCTAGCCTACCTCCCGCAGCCCCGAGTCCATTTTCCCGTTCCGCTGCTTCCACCGCCTGGTCGCGCAGGCCGGCGGAGCGCAGACAGCTGGAGCCGCAGGCGCGCCGCAGTAGGCAGCATTGTGGTCGCAAGGCGTCCCGGTGGGGGTTTTTGCGTCGGTTTCAGCGTGTTTTTTTGTTTGTTTGTTTGTTCTTATTTTTTCTTGCCGCAAGCTTGCCACACACCTCCGTCCTCCCCCCTCACACGCGCCGTCGCCGTGACTGTTTGATTCGTTTTGCGCGGTGGGGGGCAGGATTTGTCCCCCGTGCCCCGGCCACCCAGCTGCGGCCCAATGTCGGCCCCACCACGGCGCAACAAACTAGAACCAACGCGTTCGGCTGGCACATTACACGTTCAACTTTCCAGTCGATCGGCCGCCGCGGCCGGCGACCGATTCGATCGCCACAGCTGGTTCGGAGTCCACGGTAGGTTACAAGCCCTCACATGCGTGCCGTCGCTTCTAGGTTCTAGGGCACGATTTGTCCCAGAGTTGGCTGGCTGCCAGCTGGCGCCAGTCGCTTGCTGGGGGGGCATCGGGGCAGCAGCATTTGATTTACGCACTCCCAGGCCGAAAATGGTGCACGGGAGCCGCTGGCATTCGGATGTGCGCCGCTCGCTCGGGTGCGCATCTCAGGACGAAGTGCTCTGCGGTCGCTTGGAGGGCGCGCAGGTGAAGACGACGCTCGGCTGGTTCGGTCCTCCTACCCTCGTCCCCGCTTCCCCTTCCTCCTCCTCTTCCTCCTCCTCTCCGCGTCCGGGGTTGGCTCTCCACTCATTGCTCGCGGACTTGGCAGCGCTGCGGTCCTGCTCTCTTCGCCGGCGGTGAGCGTCTTCGCGACGCCTCGGTCTGCGCTGGAGGCTGGTCTGGGGACCGCTTCTGTCTGTTCTGCTCGTTAGCTTTATTCGATGTTTACTTGGCTGAGCTCCGCTCGCCTTCATTTTGTACTTGTACTTGGCTCGGGCACTGATTCGGTGGCTCTGGCTCCAGGTGCCGACGCACTGCATAGTTTCATGTTGGATTTATGAGCTGTGGCTGGGCAGGCCACCGGGGTTCATAACCCAACGTCTTGACGTCTTTATCCAGGGGTGGGCGCACTGCAGTACTTTTGTGTCTTCCTTCCCCTTCCCTTCCTCCTCCTCCACCTCCTCCCCCTCTGTCGCCTTCCCTCCTCTTGTAGTGTTGGATTCGAGTACTGGTCGCTTAGTGCCGCCATGGGTTTGAACCGCAACACCATTTGCCGCTGTCGCTCGCGTGGGTTGCCGTCTCCTCCTCCTCCTCATTATCCTCCTCATTCTCCTCCTCATTCTCCTCCTCCTCCTCCTCCTCCTCCTCCTCCTCCTCCTCCTCCTCCTCTTCTTGTGCCGCTGGCTGCACGGAGGGACCTCCAGTGCATCGATTCCGTTGCACGCAGTTCGATGTCGGCAAGGCGAGCGAACCTTCAGGCGATCTCGTAGCGGGGAAAAAAAGTTGGAGGCCTGTGGGGCCGTTTGGGGGCCATCTCGGACATCTGGGAGCGATCTGCGTGCGACTCGGAGCCCTCTGGAACCTCTTCGGGGCGCTCCTGGAGCGATCCGCGAGCGGCCAGAACCGCGCCCGGGAGTTCCGCCATCTCTGACTTGGAATCTGCCGTACGGGGATTCCCAGGAGCCACCCCGCGCGCGCGAAGTAGAACTATTCTAACGTTATTGCCGGGAGATCTTAGCGCGCCTCAGGCCCCTTGGGCCGGCGAATTGTGAGATGTCGCCTGCGAGTCGACGCAGGCCATGTGCACACGCATTCGGAGAAGGCATGAACATTTGGGTTCACGCAGATCCCTGCACGCCCAACTTCAAAAAGGGACGTAGGGACGTTGACGGTTGCCATGTTGTTTCTTCCCAGGTGCATGTATCGCTCCGGCGGGGCGGTGTTCTTCATCCGGCATGTGCGCGCCGTCTTTTGCATTCGTGGCTGCAGATAGGGGCTCAAAGGCCTTTACATATAAGAAATCATATCCTTCTCTAGGGCTGAGTTTCAGCCAGTTCTATTTGCATGGCAAGCGATGCCCCAACAAGGACGGAGAGATGGGGGAGGGATGCGCAGACATTGGAACAGCCGAAGGAGAGGGAGTAGGGATGAGCTCATGGGTAGGAGTGTGAAGCCAGTAGCATTGCGGCAGTTGGCATGTTTGTAAAGGCGGGGGCATGGACAAGTGCACAGGCACGAGCATGATAATTCTTCACGCCTTGCGTATACCCACAGCCCAGCCCACTCAGAAACGCTGCCCATGGTTGACGAGAAGAGGGACGAAGCGACACATAATTATGGTGAAATCATGCGGGCAACCTGGATGAAGAGAGAGATCTCTGGGAACAAGGGGGGAGGGGGCCTTGGAGGGCCTCTTCGGGCCATCCCTGGGGTCCGCGGGGGGGCGCGGAGGAGGAGGAGGAGGAGGAGGAGGAGGCAAAGCGCCTCTTGGGGCCCTCGTGGGACGCTCTTGGGACGCTCTTGGGCACTGTTGGGGCCGTCTTGGGGCCCTCTTGTGGCCCTTTTGGGACTCTCTTGGGGCCCTCTTGGGATTCCTGTACGACTTGTTGGGGCTATCTTGTAGGGCATCGATCAAGGTTGGGCGGTGGCGATTTCCTGGTTCCTCTTGGGGCCATCAACATGGCTTCTTGAGGCTTTTGGGGGCGCTAGTGGGCCGCTCTTGGGCACTCTGTGGACCGTCTGTGGAGCCTCTTGGGCCCCTGTCGGGCCTTTCTTGGGCCATCTGGGAGCCATCTTGGGGCATCAACTGCGCATCGGAATCGAAACGGCGAGAATGCAAACATCATTGGACCGTCTTGTGGCCCTCGTCGGGCCTCTTGGAAGTATTTCGGAAGCTATGTTGAAGCAGTTTCGACTTTCTTGAGCCGTTTTGAAGGCCCTCTCGGAGCATCGGAGGCCATCTTGTAGCCATCTTGGGCCATCTTGAGCGCCCTGACACCTCACGACTCCCCTCCCCCTCAAAAAAAATCTCAGGGATGGGAAGGGGAAGGGTACCCCTCCCCGAGGGGAGCAGGGCTTTGGAAGAGGAAGACGGGCATCGTTGGACCACCTCACGTAGCCCAAAAGGCTGGTGGGATTACATGAACGCGCTGTCAGACATATTCACACATAGACATGTGGTTTAATGCTTGAGTAGAGAAACTGCATATCAAACCTGCATGTGTGTATATTTACCTCATATGCCATCTGTTGTGCACACCCAGAGAGGAGAGACCGCAGGATACCTTGGCACACATATAGAGAGAGCGATACAGAGAGAGAGAGAGAGACAGAAGGAGAGGGAGAGGGAGAGCGGAAGAGACGCGATAACGGCGTGCACCCCTCCTCTCGTTCTCCCCCTCCCCTCCTGCTCTTCCGCGGTGCTGTGTCTCAGCACTGTGTCCTTCCTCTTGTTCCTCTTTCTCCTCCTTGCCTCCTCCTGTCGCCGTTCGTCGTCGCCCTCCCGGGGGGCACGCACGAGGCCAACCTAGAGCCCTAGCATCTATGCTTCCTCCTCTCCTCACCTCCTTCTCCCACTCCCTCCTTCCTCTTCATCTTCCTTCGCCCTCTGCTGCTCATCTCGCTCCTCCTCCTCCTCCTGCTCAGGCTCATCCCTCTCCCCCTCCTCGTCCTCCTGGCTCAAGACATCTTGGCCCAAGACCCCGCGAGCGGCGCGCGCCTGGGTGCCTCGTGGTGGCCTGGAGCAGCTGGCGCCATGTTCGGCACCGACGGCGGGGCAGGCAGCTTTCCGCGAACTACGCCATGGCCAGGCAGGTGGCCTTTGAGACCATGGACACTCAGCAGCTCGCGAGCGTCATCGATAACACTACCGAGGAACCCCACATACTTATAGTATGGCTGGGGTGATGAGAGCTGAAGTGAAGCATGTGAGAATGATGTTGGTGGCCGTTGCCCCGCCGATACCGCTGTGCCCTGGACGACCGTCACGGATAGCGGCCGCGGTGAGAGACCACCCCCTGCGCACCCCCTTATGGTGTCGAGCAGCTCACGAGCTTCATCAATAACACCTCCTACTTCAACAAGGAGATTGTCCTGTCTCCTGTGCGAGCTCATCAGCAATGCGTCCGACGCCCTGGACACGGTGCGGAAGAGCATGAAGCTGCTGCCGCTCACGATCGCAAGCAATGTCAGCAAGCCCCACAACAGCGTCGAGGCGAATGGGGAGCCCAAGGACATGCAGGCCGAAGAGGTCTGTGCCACGTCCCTGACAAATGTAAAAGAGACCGCCGAGAAGAACCAAGGAGGTCAACCATGCAGTGTCCGCCGTGCAGGCGCATATCAACGATGCGCAGAGGCAGCCCAAGAAGGATCTGAGCACTAACTCTGGGATGGGCATCCTTCAGATCATCAGCGAGCCCACGGCGGCGATCGCGTATGGCCTGGACATGAAGATCGAGATGGTAATCCAGGTATTCAACCCCAGCGAGGACAAGGCCGCCGAGAAGATACGCGAGGTGATCACGAACAAATTCACCGACATCAATTTCAAGCCCGACTGCGAGACGTACGTCGAGTGCGTGTGGGACGCGGAGGCGGCCAAGCGCCCGCAGGACCCAATGACCAATGACGCTGCCGAGCCCGTCGGTCATCGTGAAGCTCTTCTGCGAGGTCGCGCCGCAGAGACAGATCGAGGACAAGGCTGTTTGGGGGATCGCGGAGAAGTTCCCCAACGTCAAGCTCAACCCCGTCTACAAGACGGACATCGATAGCGCGTGCGACGCGGCGGTGGCCAAGTGCCCGCAAGAGCTGAAGACGCTGGCGAGTCCGACGTCCATCGAGAAGCTCATCTACGAGACCGCTTTGCGGAATCAGATCGGGGACAAGGTCGTTGAGGAGATCCGTCAGGTGTCTGGCGCCAAGGTCCCCGGTGTCGAGTCCACGGCCGCCGGTAGCACCGCCGCCAGTACGACACCAAGGCTTTCCTGGAGGCATCGGCCGTTGGCGGCGACATCTTCATGATTGGGCAGTCTGGAGTGTGACTTTACCCGCGCATCTCAGCCTGTACTGGTGTGTGAGGCCAATTCACTTTCACGGTGCACGCAGTCTCTCTTGCCGCTGTGTGTGTGTAAAACCTACCTTGAGGAGGAGCGGGTCTACGGCGCATGCGGTCTCTGTGCTTTCTCTTGCCGAGGTTCGCGAAACCTTCTTTGAGAAGGTGCGGATTTACGGTGCATGCAGTCTTTGTGTTGTTTCTCGCCTGTGTCTCATAGCGTGCCCGAATGCTGCGGCAATGGCCTCGGAGGCACAGCGCCCGTCTTCGCGTTGGGGCGCGGCGGACTGACAGACAGTGGCCTTGCGCCACAAGATTTCGGGTCAGGGTCGGGTCGGCCAACCCTTAGCCTCTCCCCATAACCATGTGATTGTCCTCCTCGTCCTCCGCCTCTTCCTCCTCTTCTCCCACTCTGTCCCGCCATGCTTGTTCCTCGCCCATATTACCTTCTCGTCCCTCCTTCGCTTCTTCCACCTCCCTCCTGAGTGCCCATGGTATTTATCCCTCCCTCCCATCGCCTCTCTCCTCCATACCCTTCGCATTCCTCTCTCCTTCTCCTCCACCTCTGTAGTGGGAAGAGGAGGAGGAGGGAGGAGGGAGGAGGAAGGAGGAAGGAGGAGGAGGGAGGCGGAGGGAGGAGGAGGGAGGAGGAGGGAGGAGGAGGAGGATGAGGAAGAGGGATGAGGAGGAGAGGGAGGAGAGGGAGGAAGAGGAGGAGGAGGAGGAGGAGGAGGAGGAGGAGGAGGAGGAGGAGGAGGAGGAGGAGGAGGAGGAGGAGGGAGGCGGAGGAGGGAGGAGGAGGGAGGAGGAGGAGGAGGAGGAGGAGTGAAACTGAGAGCCCCCCCCAAACCTGTAGATCAGTTTCGGTTTCGCGTCCGTGTCGCACGCGCGGGCGATGCGAGACTGCATGGGCGGGCCCTCCTCTGGCCAGGGCGCCGCGGACCAAAAGACCAACCCCCCTAAGCTGTCCGGCTGTGGCCGGGGTTGTCCCGCGCGTGCCCCGTCGATGTCACGTCGCGTCGTTGTCCGGCCGGTGTCCCATGGTGAGATCGTGGGATCGATTATGAGATCGATAATGAGATGGATAGTGATATCGATCGTGATATGGATCGTGAAATTGATAGTGCGGTCGATGGTGGTATCGATAGTGAGATGGAAAGTGATATTGATAGTGCGGTCGATAACGAGATCGATAGTACGATCGATAGTGACATCGATAGGGAGATCGAAAGTGCGAGGGGTAGTGACATCGATTGTGAGGTCAATAATCAGATCGGTAGTGAGAGGGACGGCGATATCGATTGTGCGATCAATCGTAGGATCGACTGTGGGGATTGATTGTGAGATCGATAGTGAGGTTGATCGACCGAGTGAAGTCGATACTGAAATCAATAGCGATATCGGTCGTGATACAGATCGTGACACCGATGGTGATTTCGATAGTGATATCGATTGGGTGAGACGTTGGCCTCCCCCCGAACCTCCTTATCACCCGAAGGGTGGCCGTGGAGGTACCCCATTGTATCCTTCCCTCCATCCTGCCTCCGCCGCCCTTCCTTCGCCTCCATCCACTTCCCTCTCTCCCCCGTCCCTGCACCTCCCCCTCTGCTCCTCCCCCCTCGTCTCCTCGCCCCTCGTGCTCTGCCTCCCCGCTCCACTGCCTCTCCCCCCGCTCCCCCCCCCCTTCGCGCTCCGCTCCCCCTCCCGCCTCCGCTCCACGCGCGCCGTCTGGAGACGCCCCTGCTGGGCAAGGTAGAAGACCGCCCACGAAATTTCAGGAGGGCATGCCCCCTTGCAGGTGGAATGTTCAAGAAAAGTCGAAACATGAGACGATGTGTCGCTTCTTTTTTAAAAACTTATATTTGGGCATATTATGACTATGTTGTATATTTCTTCCAAAGCCCGCCTGTGGGAGGACAAACCCGACCTAACTCAAGACAACGATCACCGATAAATCAAGAATCGCCGGGCGCGTTATGATGTTCGATGCCATGGACCTCGTCTGCCTGCATGCAGTGGCTCCAGGCCGTTTGCGAGTAACGATTTTGCGAGTAGTGGAACGCGCATCTCCAAACAATGGCAGGACCCCCCACCAAACACCAGGTTCTGCGGCCTTCGGGAGAAAGACCCCACCTTGCTCGACCTCCAGGCTGCCCCTGCAGAAGAGGAGCTCCCACAGCCCCCATCCCGAGAGACCGCCCCAGAGGGGACGTCGATGAGGGCGCTTGCCAAGATTACACCGACGAGCATATGGCGCCCGATGGGCTTACGCTGCGACCGACGGGGCTTGTTCAAACCGAGCCCACCCCCTCCTGGCCAGTGCGGGCTATGGCGTGTATTACGGACCGGATCACCGGCTCAACCATTCTGCCCGTGCGCATCCCCTTTACGCAGTCCACGCAACGGGCCGAAACCTTCGCCATGCTGCATGTCGCTGCACTGGCTGAACGGCCGGTCCATGTCTTCATCGACAACCAAGCAGTCGTTGACGGATTCGACGACCTTCCCAGGGGTAAACCACCCCAGCCCGTGTGGCCGCAATCGGATCTTCGGCCAAAAATATACGGGGCGTTTTTTGCGAAGCGTGATCTGTTTTTTCTTCCTCTTCCTCCTCCTCCTCCTCCTCCTCCTCCTCGTCCTCCTGCCCCTTTTAGCCGTTTCAGGTGCTCTTGCGCCTCGGCGGCCGCGCGGACGCACGTGCGCCCCCCCTCCCCTCCTCTCCCCTCCTCCCCTTCTCGGCTCTGCGGCCATGGCCATCCGTGCGCGGCTCGCGTGGCTCCTGGAGCAGGTGGCGATCGGGCGGCCCGTGAAGGCGCGGATCAGCATGAATGCTGCTGACCTCCGCATCCACGTCGTGGTGATGCCGCTTGGTCACCAGCGAGCGTGTGGTGACGAGCTGGTGCAAGCCCTGCTGCAACAAGTGCTTGCCATCGAGGCGCAGTACGTAGTCGTGGACCCTGGTCACCAGCATTCTGGAGGGCGTTCGGACGTGTCCTTCGTGCTGCGGCCCCTGAGTCCTGGGCCACCTGCTGCTGCTGATGAGTTCGGAGGTGGAGGAGACGACAGCGACGACGGTGACGGCGACAAGGACCCCGAGGATGATGTGGCGCCAATGGCGATGACCATGGAGGGCCCGACGGTGGACATGCTGGAACTCGGGCCTCTTCCTCCTCTGCTCGGCAGTCGCGCCCAGCTTCTGGTGAGGACTCTGTCACCCGGCCGCGTAAAGCCCCTCGCACGCGGGTGCTGTTGCCATCGTTGTCGTGTTCGACTGCCTTTTCTCCGATTGGGTCGTCTGCTACGTCTTCTTCCGGCGCTTCGGAGCGCGCGGACCACATTGTGACGGAGTTTTTCGAAATTTCCGATGGCTCCCAGTGCGTTGGCACGCAGACGATGGACTCAATTGTGCCCTCTGCCAGCTCCGTAGTGATCTGCGGCGGTGCTCTCGATGTCGTGGGCATTGGATTTCAGCGTGTTGCCGAAGATGTTGGCGCCCGTTTGGATGCATTGGGCCAAGCCATTGCCGAGCTACCTACCCTTCCTCCTGGCCCGCGGCCTTCTGTCGAGCACGTTTCGCTTGCGGACTCCTTCTCTTGTGAGCTGCAGATGGGGGACCCAATTAGATACTTCGAGCAGTTCTTAGATGAGGTGCAGGCGTTCGTCAGGGTGCTTCTGCTTGAATTCGAAGGGCTCGCTCGGATTGCCGATGGATGCATCGAGTCTCTTCTTTCGTGATCCTCATGCCCTGCCTCTGGACGATATCATGGATTTTCAGTTCTATGAGGGTGTGCGAGGTGGTTCGGCGGTTCTCGACGGCGACCCATTCGACGAATCATTTCATTATGTGTAGTGGGCTCTTGCGCTATAGTCGATATCTTTGGGAAGCTCGGTTCCGCGTCCTCTTTGAGGTGGAGTGCAGCTTCTCTTGGTTTGTATGGCGTCCTCACTGTGGGGGAGTGCAGTGTCTCTTGGGAGGCATGGCGTCGACTCTGAGGAGTAGCGCAGTCTCGCTTGAGCGGCATGGCGGCTGCTTTGAGCAACTCACACGGGCTGGGCCTTCTCTCGAATGGAGTCTCTCTGTTCATGGGGTGGTGGTCGGGCCACGCACAGGGGCTGGGACTTCGTTTCTCGAATGGATTCTCTTTGCTTATGGGGTGGTGCTCGGGCCACTCGCATGGACTGGGTCTTCAGTTGAATTGGAGCCTCTCTGCTTACGGGGTGGTGTTCGGGCCACTCACAAGGACTGGGACGTCATCTGCATGGAGTCTCTGTGCGCATGGGGTCGTGTCTGGTCCACTCACAGGGACTGGGTCTTCATTTGAACTGGAGTCTCTCTGCTTACATGGTGGTGTCAGGGCCACTCACATGGACTGGGTCCTCACTTTCTCTAAAATGGAGTCTCTTGCTTATGGGGTGGTGTTCGGGCCACTCACATGGACTGGGACACCGCGTCTCTAATGGAGTCTCTTGCTTATGGGGTGGTGCTCGGGCCACTCACAGGTACTGGGACTTCAGCAGCGCGGGCGGGGGCGCGACCCTGCTCTCTGTGCGTGGGGGAGGAAAAAAAACTCCTCCTCCTCCTGCCCCTTTTTGTGTCTGGCCAAGATTCAGTGGGCCCAGTGAGTGGGCCCCCGCCTCTGGCATCCCAACAACACTGCATGTTCGGGAGGGGCCTTGCACCCCCTCTCGAACGGCCCAAGTGCACATGTCATGCGCTGCAAGCTGTTCGGCTTCAATGTCTGCAGCTTGATCCAGCCGCGGCGGCTGGAGGAAGTCGCCCTGCTGGCGCGCAGTTTCCCGATCCACTTCCTCGCGGGCACGCGCCTGCGCGCGGCGCAGTCGGAGGCAGTGCGCAGGCTGGCGAAGATCGGCAGGCACGATTACTACCACTTTGGACATGGATGTTGACCTTTCACGAATCGGGCTGCTGGTGTGTCCATGGGTGGTCGCAGGGGAGATATTGGACAACGGGTGCATCGTGTGCTCCCTGGACTTGCTTCAGCACAAGGCCGTGCTGGTCTCGTGGGGGCGGTCACTGGATCGCTCGACATATCGGCCATCGCCCTCTATATGCCGCCGCCGGGGCCCCGCTCTGGCACCGCCACATGGAAACGCACGGTCGACGTACTCCTCGAGTGGCTCAACACCGTACTAGACAGCACGCCAGAGCGGTCCACCCCTGTGATCTGCATTGCCCTGAACGATTCGTTCGCACAGGACGAGATGAACGGCCGTTTCGCGTGCGTAGGGCCCTACGCGCAGTCGCGCATGGGCTACGCTGCACGGGGATTTCGCGAAGTGCTGCACCGACGTCACTTGGCTCGCGCCACTACGTTTCACAAGAATGCGCCCACGTACAATGGGGAGATGGGTTCGTCTTGGACCGATCACTACGCCCTGCCCGCTGGAGCCCCCCCGCGAGTCTCCAAGCTTCTCGCGATGACGAAGGCGGCGAGGCAGCTCCAGCTCTCCCCGTTCAAGGGCGTGCTCCGCGACCACTCGCCAGTAGTGCTGCAAGCCGACCTTGGAGCCCCGTCTCTCTTCAACGCTGTTGCTGCGGCCTCGTGGAACTACGGCGCGATCGAGACGGCCTGGCAGACTGGAGGCCGACATTGCGCTGGAGCGGGCAGCCCCGTCATACCTTGATCTTTCGGGACTGACGTGATTGATGACAGATGCGCCGCCCCCATGAGTGCCCTGACCCCGATCGCCAAGAAACACTTCGGACGTGCACGACGGGCCCCCGGGGACGAGCTAGCACAACATCGGGCCCGTGTCCGACGACCATTGCGCGCGCGCGCCTTCCTGCGTGAACAAGGGCAGCCCACGCAGCACCGTGACTTCCAGATCAGAGATTGCACCGATCGCACGCGCTGGGAGGTCAGGCGGTGGACGCGGCTGTTTCGCAAAACTTGGACCGGGGGCGCGCGTGAGGCGCGGCGCAGGCGCGACCGGGCCAGCGTTCAGCATTTGTCCGGACGGTTGGCCGGCGCGGGACTGGGGCCGAAACGTCGCGGCTATTCGGCGGCGCGCAGGCGCGCTGCATCGGCTGATGAACTCGCTTCGACGCTGGGCCTCCCTGGCTCGGAAGGCGGACTTCTGGCGGCCCCGGCCTCGGCTCAAGATTGTCTGGCACGGCGGGCCTCCTCGGCTCCTCAAGGGATGGGCGAGCGGGACTCGGCGGGTGAGTTGGGATCTCGAGACCTTCGTAGAGCTACGTGGGTGCTCCGAAATGGTTCGCGTCGGCGTTCTGTTCTTGCCCGGTCTCTCCCAGGCGAGGCGTGGCTAGTGCTTCTTGAAACCGAGATATTGTAGTAAGCCGCGCCCGTCCTCTTCTGGGGTCGGGGGCGCGCCTGGGCCCCCCGAGGTGGGGGCTATCAAATCGGGCTTTGGAAGTCCCGCCACGCTGGCGGGTTGCGGGGGGGGGGCCCGGCTTGCGCGGGCTCCTCGGTTGGATAGCAGACCCCCAAGACCGATAGCGGCATTCGATTTCTGCATGGCCTCTGCGCCCTCTTTCACGCTGTCGCACGCGGGGTGCGCGAGTCTGCCTCGCGCGCAGCGCCTGCGGATCTCGACCGCGAATGCACCCCGCGCAGACGGAGAGAGAACGCCATTCTTGGGGCGCACGTGTTGTCGGAGCGCTTGCGCAGCGCGCGCGCGGCACATCGCTGTGTTTGACGGCGTGAAGAATACTTTTGGCTGTTGTGATCGCGAGCGCATCATTCGCGGACTGTTAGAGCACTTGCCAGCAAGGGCGCAGCCCTGCTCGGCGACAGGCGCACCGCGCACCTGCTTCAACTTGACGGCGCGGATGGCCCCACCACCTTGCGCCTCCGAAGCGGGGGTCTGATTGGAGACCCCAGTGCGCCAGATGAGTTTCGCGCCGATTTTGCCCGCCCCCTCCAGCAGTTGGCTCGGGGCCGGACAGGGCGCCGCCCTCGCTGGCCAGTGCGCTGCGTTCTCGCGTGGGGTCTACGCAGGTTTGTTCCAATATGTAGATGACCTCGCTTACTTCCTGCTGCTTCAGGAGGGCTCTTTCGGGGGCCGTCGCCGCTCCGCGCGAGGCGAAGCTCCGGCGGAGTTCGGATGCAAGCAACGCACGAAGAAACAAGTTCTGGCCCCGCGCCTCTGCGGCAAGACCTAGCTCTATGTCCCGGAGGTTGGCGGAGCCAGAGCGGCCCCTTCACGCGAGGTACCTTGGCCCGCAGCCCCTCTCCATCGGGCGCTTTTTCCCGCCGGCCAGCCTCGAGTAAGCACGCGGCCAACGGGGGGTGGTTGTCAGATGAACATCCGTGGACCTCGGGGGTCCCTTTCAAGGTGGAGAGGCTAGTATTCTCATATATATATATATATGTATATATATATATATATATATATATATAAATATATAAATATATAAATATATATGTGGTGCAAGGCGCGCTACTGGCAGGACTTGCGCCGCATCTCCTCGCGGCCTCCAAGGATGCCCAGCTCGACCTCGCCCTTTTGGGCAAAATCAGAGGCATCGCTGCGGGGCCTATGTGCGACCGATCTGGGGATCATCCTGTCGCGATGGATCCTCGGGCTGTCTGGAGGTGGATGAACATTGCGCCGTCGAGAGTCGGGTTGTTGACCCAACGCCTTCGATGGTATCAAAGTATCTTTCGGTGGCCCGAAGAGGACTCCCAGGTCATCGCCCTCCTCTTCGGTCGGCTCGGCTTCGAGAGTGCCACCACCTTCATCGATGTCCGCATCCCCCTGCGCGCCAACCCGTTCGCCGTTCGTTTCGTCGCCAACATGCGCCTGCTCGAGCTTCTCACTGATTGCGAAGATTGGCGTTCCACTTGGGGCGAGGACATATGCGCGCTCTTGCATGATGACTACATGTCCCATTTTCTTATGGCTGCTGACGTCTCTTCACTGCGTAAGATATGGTAGAGCGGCAAGACTGACCTGGGCACCATCGCCTTCAGAGAATATCACCTCGCCAGCTGTGTTTCCAACGCCGAAGACATTGTGGGCCCCTGCGGCTTCGTCCGCGCGCGCAGGTGCACGGCCGCTGATGAAAACGAGTGTGGCGCGCGATGTTTTGCACGCGCTGTCCTCGTCGCGCGCCAGGCGCGCGCGCGTGGAGGAACTCGCGGCGATATCTTGTGCGATGCCCGTTGCGTCGTCGCGAGCCAGTGTCCAGCATGCCGCGCCTCGTCCGCTTTCCAGAAGATTGCTGAAGGTCACCTTTGCCGCGCCTTTCGCAAGGGAATTTGCGACGCTCTCAGTGCCCGCGCGATGCATCCAGCGGTCGCCCCCAAGTTCGAGTGTCCTACGCGCTGCGCATCATCGTATTCCGATTTGGCCCAGCTGCATGTCAATATCTGTGAACGGCACCCCCCCATTTCTTCCTGGGCGGGGAGGCAGCGATGGCGACGCCCACGCGGCAATTACCCAAGCGCCCACCAGGAGGCGCAGAGGCCGATGGCGCTCCACGAGCGGCCAAGGCCAAGGGGGCCCCCGCCCGCGAAGACAGCGGCCGCAGGGGCAGACACGGCTTCAAGTCGAGGGGCCGCGTCGTCAGAAGGCGCAGCCGGCAGTGGCAGCGGGTGGCCCAACAGCAAGCAGCAGCGCAACAGGCATCTGGGCAAGATCAAGGACATGGGTTTCACTAACAAGCATGCCCAGTTCCTCAACGTGCTGATCAAGCAGGCGCTGACGACCACGCAGATGGTGGGAGACCTGCGGGCCGCGGGCGTGGACGCCTTCTTCCCGGGCGCAGGCCTGCCCGAGATCGAGGCGACGCGGGGGGCAGGGGCGACGCATTCATCAGAAGCCCGAGCCCGCGGCAAAGGCCACCTGCTCGGTTTTCCTCACCTGCGTATATTCAACGGGTCCGTCAGCTAGTTGCTCGAGCGTGGTCTCGCGCTGGGGCAGAGGGCGCGCGCGATGCTCAAAGAGTGGCACGTGGAAGTGCGGCGCGAGCAGCAGCCGCGGGAGCTGCACGACATGCTACGGCCGTTTCGCATCGCGAAGTGCTTCGACCAGAACAAGTGGAATATGCACCTGGTGCTCAGAGGCGCGCCCATGTCGACCGCGCCACCCGAGTCCAACGAGCAGTTGCTGCCTTCGCCCCTGATCATGAGAGGACTACTGCAGAAAGCCATCGAGGAAATCGGAGGCCGAAGGGCACTGGGCGCGGCACCGCCGGGCGCCATGGCGGAGATACTACAGAAGGCGGTAGACGCAACGGACGGTAAATGAGCGGACGCCTGCCTCGAAGGTCAGAAATGGGTGACCTCCCGCTCCGTGGAGCTCCGGCTCCACAAATTTGGGAGGTACGTCGCCGTCTTGCCTGGAACAGGCTTGCGAGTTCTTTGTGGTTTTTCAGTGGCTGGGGACGCTCTACCTCAATTTCGGCATCCCCCTGCCGCTGAGGACCTGCATATCGATCGACGGGCGCGCACAGTGAGCCTTCCTGTATCGGCCGCCCGCTGCCTCTCACCCGTTTCACGCTGCCGCGAGGTCCGCCCCCCTGTTGGCCATATATTATACACCCCGCATGGCGCTCGGGGTGTCTTGGTCTTCTCTGGGCTATGGTGCCCTCGCAGTCCTTGACTCCTGGGTCTGTTCGTGCCTTACACGTCGGTGCGCGTGACCCTGGGGCCCACCAGTCTTCGGGCCCGTCGGGGCCCGCTGGGCCCCTTCCGGACCACATGACCTTTAAAAGTCGTCCAACGGGCGCGCTCCCGAATTCAACGCGCCTGTGTGTTTAATTCGAAATCCCACGAGTTTAACACGCCACTTCCACATGAGCATCTGCCGCTTGTTGTCCACTCCGCTCAGCAGTGCACGGACAAGGGGGGATGCGGGCCCATAGCCGTGTCTTACTTACTCCTTTTCCTCCCCCTCCTCCTCCTCCTCTTCCTCCTCCGCCTCCTCGTCCTCCTCCTCCTCCTCCTCCTCCTCCTCCTCCCCCCTCCTCCCCTCCTCCTCCTCCACCTCCTCCTCCTCCTCCTCCTCCTCCTCCACCTCCTCCTCCCCTCTCCTCCTCCTCCTCCTCCTCCTCCTCCTTTTCCTCGTCCTCGTCCTCCTCCTCCTCCTCCCTCCTCCTCCCTCCTCCTCCTATTTCCCTCTCTCCTCCTCCTCCTCCTCCTCCTCCTCCTCCTTTTCGTCGTCCTCCTCCTCCTCCTCCTCCTCCACCGCACCCCCTTCCCCAGGCGTGCAACTTCTTGAGAACGAGCAGGACGAGGTTTTCGGGATTGTTTGTCGGCTTTCGTCGGCGCTCCAGATTCGGAGTGTTTTCTGGCGGCTGCCCTTCGCCGATGGCGTTCCAGGGGCGCCCGGATCGTCCCGTCGAGCGGCCGTGGGAGAGCCGAGCTGCGACCCGAGAGCCAGACATGCAACGCTGTGAAGAAGAAGCAGTTGTGAGGTTGTTCGTCGTTTTCACCTTCGCCCTTTGTGGCCCTCGATGGGCCCCGCGGCGGTCAATGAACGACTCGGGATGGCAAGGCGGCCCCCGGGAAGGGGTCGGAATTTTCGCAGACCGCGCGTTGAACACACATCTGGGCATGATTGCATGATTCGCACGCTTGGGTCTCTCTTCGTCCTCCATGCTCTTCTCCTTCCTCCCTGCCAATTCTTTGTGCCAGCCCTTCCTCGTCCACTTCCTCCCGCCACTGCTGCGTCGATCGCCGTGCCAGTTTTGCTCGCAGGCTCGCGCTCCGATCCGAAGGCGCGCGTCGGGTCGGCGCTGGAGGCCCTCGATCAGCAGCGGAGATCGGGGGCATGCCGGCTGTGCGCGTGCATCTTCCCCCCCGCCCCGCCCTTCCCCACGCTATCCCTCCTCCATGCCATCCCTCACAATTCCTCCCTTCCGAGTCCTCCCCTTCCACGCTGCCCCTCCTGTTGTCCGTCTGCCCCTCCCTGTCCTCCCCCCCTCTGCTCCCTCACTCCATCGCTCGCCCACTTCTCGTGCGCGTTCTCTCCATCCCTGCCACCACCCTTGGTCATTATCTTCCTTCTCATTCTCCCAGCCTGGGTGAAAGGATGGGATGACGATGACGATGGTGATGGTGATGGTGATGGTGATGGTGATGGTGATGGTGATGGTGGTGATGATGATGATGATGATGATGGTGATGGTGATGATGATGATGATGATGATGATGATGATGATGATGATGATGATGGTGGTGGTGGTGGTGATGGTGATGGTGATGGTGATGGTGATGGTGATGGTGATGGTGATGGTGATGGTGATGGTGATGGTGATGATGCTGCTGGTGCTGATGCTGATGCTGATGCTGCTGATGATGATATGATGATGATGATCTGATGCTGCTGCTGATGCTGCTGATGATGATGGTGTTGATGATGCTGATGATGGTGCTGATGCTGATGATGATGCTGATGCTGATGCTGATGATGATGATGATGATGGTGGTGGTGGTGATGATGATGATGATGATGATGATGATGCCGATGATGATGATGATGATGATGATGATGATGATGATGATGCTGATGATGCTGCTGATGATGATGATGATGATGATGATGATGATGATGATGATGATGTGATGGTGATGGTGATGGTGATGATGAGATGATGATGATGATGATGATGATGATGATGATGATGATGATGATGATGGTGATGGTGATGGTGATGGTGATGGTGATGATGATGATGATGATGATGATGATGATGATGATGATGATGCTGATGATGATGATGATGATGATGATGATGATGATGCTGCTGATGCTGATGCTGATGCTGCTGCTGCTGCTGCTTGCTGCTGCTGCTGCTGCTGCTGCTGCTGGCTGATGCTGATGCTGATGCTGATGCTGAGCTGGAGGAGGAGGAGGAGGAGGAGGAGGAGGAGGAGGAGGAGGAGGACCACCAGGAAAGATGGGGAGGTAGGGCATAGAGGGCGGGGGCGAGGGGGAGGGGGAGGGGGGAAGCGGAACGGGGGAGGGGGAGGCGGGGGACGCGTGTAGGGCGGGATGTTCGGGGGAGGGAGAAGGGACGGAACGAACAGGAACGGAGGGATACCAGTGAGACGGATGGAGGAGTGAAGGAGGGGGGAGATATGCAAGTGAGGAGGGAGGGGAGGGGGAGGGAGGAAGGAGGGGAGGAGGAGGAGGAGGAAAGCGAGGAAAGAGGGAGCGGGAGGGGGAAAGGGAGATGGATGAGTGGGATTGTGTTCATGGCCGTCGTGTGAAACGCGGCATTCGTCGGCTGCTTGGTTGTTTAGATCTTCAGCATGAGCGCTGTCTGCCTCTTCCGTCGCCTGGATGTTCGGCTGAAGAGGGCAGGGGCAGGTGGGCCGGAAGATCCCACGCACTTCGGCTCCTCGCAGCCTTTGGAGCTGGGCGGGGGTGCCGATGACCGTGCAAAGGGGGGAGCGCCGATGCAGTTCATGCAAGCCCAGACATGTTCGCGTAGGAAAGCAACTCAGGACGCAGGTTTTTCTCGTAGTTGTCGGACTCTGGAGGCTCTCACCAGGCCCAGTGGCCAGCAAACAAGGGCTCGGGATGAGAAACCGGTCCTGGGGAAGGAGAAATCGGGGCGTCGAGGGGACCCGTGCGCGGCATACCCGGACGCCGCCGTTCTGTGAGGCGGAGGAGTGGGGGGAAGAGGTGGATGGAGAGAGGGCGGGGGGGGAGAGGAGGTAGGGCGAGCACAGCGGTTCGGGGCGAGAGGGATTGGGGGGTGGTCCTGCGGGGGCCAGGGCAGGGTTTCATCGCTCCGGAGTGTTCGGGAAGAGGCCAGCCCAGACGGCTACCCTGGCGGGGCTGTCTGCGCGCAGGCCCGGCGCCCTCTCGGGGGGCAGTGTCCTGCGGGGAAGGCGGCGCGCCAGTCCTGCACGAGGTGGTGGGGCAACAGTGCGCCGCCCTCGCCTCCGCCACGTTCGGGGTTGCTCCTGAGGTGAGCTGCTTGTTGTGCTCGTGTCAGGCTGTGGCCCGTGTCAGTCGGGGGTGGACAGAACCCCCAACAGTGACACGTCGATTAGTGAATTGTCCGTTTTCGGTTCTCGAGACGGCGCCGTGGCCGCTATTTTCCAGGCTTGCGCCCGCCAGGTTTGGGCCTCAGGTCGTTTTCACTAAACCACGTTTTACTGAAGGGGGGTCTGTCCATCCCCGAGTCAGGCTGTGCGCCAACAGGACGACGACGGTGCGGAGGAGGAGGGGAGGGGGAGCATCGACGTCCTGTGGGCTCCCCCGTGCCTGGGCGCCCGGGCAGCTGCCCGGACGCCCGGCGATGTTGTTGTCGTGCGGTTGGGTGGGTCCGGCGCTGCGGGCTGGCCCTCTCGGGTGAAGGCCTCGCGCTACCAAGCGGATCGCGCGGCCAGCTGCGCCACGAGCTGTGGACTCTTGGCTCAAGTCGGGCCTGTCCCTCCACAGGGGGGATCCTCAAAGATAGTCAAAAAGTAGTCCGGGGACGGTTTTGTTCATAATGTTTGAGCATCTGGGGGGTATTATTTGAGTTTTGTTTTTATGCTTCGCCCGAAATCCCCCTGTACGGGGACACGCCCGACTTAACGCTTGGCGGACCAGGCCGGTAGCGAAAGGCTGAGCTCTCCACGTTTGCAGTGGTGTCGGTGCCCGCGCAGCGGAGGGAGGAGGGCTGGGCGAGGAAGGCATGGGCGCCGTGCGCGAGAAGCAGAGCGTCAAGGCGGTGTCTGGGTCTTTTCCTCGGCTACACCCTAGAGTTACCTTTCGCCGAAGTGACCTCTGGTGCGGGCATGCTGGGGCCCCCAGATGGCTGAACGCGATGGGATGGATAGCAGCGGCTTGCGCTCGGGTTTGCACCACCCCCGCGCCCCCCGAAAGCCGCGAACCACAGGGAGCTTGTTTTTTTATTGCTCGGACCCGTAACGCCCGTTACGGGGGGGGTTCCCCCCCCCCCGTAACGGTAACGAGCGTACGGGGACGGGGGTGCGGACCCCCCGTCCGTCCAGGCAGGCATGTTGTGACGCTCACATGTGTGCTCAGGTTCGAGGTTCGAGGTTCGAGGTTCGAACCTCGGCGCAAACTCAAAATGGGTCCACGGGGCCCGACTGGGGCTCAGACGCACCAGTTTCCCGAGCCGCGTCCAGCCGCGGCGACGACGAAGGCCCTCGAGGGCCAGGATGCCTCGATCCTCGAGGTTCGAGGTTCGCATCCCTCGGCGCGAACCTTTCAACGGGTTCCGGCCTGGCCCCTCCACCTCCTTTGCCTTGCTTCTGCACTCCCTCCAGTGCTCGTGCCCTCCACCTCCTCTCACCTCCTGGGGGGAGGGGGGAGCGAGGCAGAGGGAGGAGGAGGAGGAGGAGGAGGAGGAGGGGGAGGAGGACGAGGAGGACGAGGAGGGTTGGAACAGGATCGGAGGAGGAGGAGGTGATGGGGGATCGGAGGAGGGGCATGAGGAGGAGGAGGGGGCAGAAGAGGAGGAGGAGGAGGATGGAGGATCGGAGGGGGATCGGAGGAGGAGGGGGATCATCTTCCTCTGGTCCCTCCGAGCGTCCTCCTCCGATCATCCTTCTCCGTTCCTCCTTTCAGGCGCCACGGTTCACACTCCCATGATGTACACAGTCGCAATGGAGTACACAGGCGCTGTGGGCTCAACAGGTCCGAGCGCTTTTTGAACCAGAAAAACTAAGATCCACAAGCAGCTCACATAATGAAAGGGCCACGGTTGGGCCCCGAGCGATCTTCTGGACTTTCGCTCCGCCGGTACCTTACAGGTGTACACAAGCTTTGTGGTGTACGCTGGCATTCTGGTGCAAACACGGGGCGTTGAAACAGCAGCTGTGGTGCACGCGGGCGCCGTGGTGTGCACCAACAGTGAGATGTACAAGGGCGCTGTGGTGCACCCGCCTGTCATGATGTGCTCAGTCGCCGTGGTGCACACACATACCATTTCTGCCGCAGTTGTGGTGTACAAAGGCATCGCGGTGTACAGAGCCTGTGTAGTGTGCACAGGCACGGTCGGCTTCGACGACGACGACGACAGCGGCGACGACGACGACGACGAAGCCTACCGTGCCGACAGTTGTGCTGGTAATAAGTACCAGGGCCCGTGCGAGGGCCCCGCCGCGCGTTACCGTTACCCCCAACTTGGAGCCGGACCCCCCCCCCCGTAACGGGCGTTACCCCCCCAATAAAAGAACAAGCTCAGGTCACTCTAGCCTGGGGTCACTCTTGCGTGTAGCCCGTACGCCTTAGGCGATGCTGAAGAAAACTTAAGTTTGCGGCCAGAGTCTCGATTATTCTTAACGTTTCAATGTAAATCCCAAGATTTTGATAGAAGTTCTGGGTTTTATTCAATTTCTGAGACTATGAATTTCTTAACCCATGATTTCTTAAGCATTTCGCAGGGTGTACGCTTAGGGCATGCAGGTGCCAGTATCGAAGACGCCCACGGCGAGGCCTCGCCGCCCCCTTGCCCTTCTGGGAACGCTCGTGTGGTGACATGCCTGACGAAAGCGCGGCCACTGGTAGCGAACTGCGCTCCCGCAGCCGTTAGAGGGCGCCACTGGGGGAACACTGGGGGAGGAGGAGGAGGAGGAGGAGGAGGAGGAGGAGGAGGAGGAGGAGGAGGAGGAGGAGGAGGAGGAGGAGGAGGAGGAGGAGGGGGAGGAGGGGGGAGGAGGGGGAGGGGGAGGAAGAGGAGGAGGAGGAAGAGGGGGAGGAGGAGGAGGAGGAAGAGGAGGAGGGGCTCTCTTGTGGCTCTTCCGGGCCATGTGGGCCCACTTCGGGGCCTCTGAGGGGCCCTCCTGCGCCACCGTGTGGCTCCCTTGAGCCTTCCTTCGGGGCTCTCGTGTCGTCTGGCGCGATCTGGGACTGTCCTGGAGGCCTAAATGCAGTGTGTGCAGTTGCCTCTCGGGGCTCTTTCGGGTCGTTTTGGGGCTCTCTGGGGCCGTCTTTGCGCCGTCTTGGGCCGTCTTGGGAGAGTGTCTTGGGGCGGTCTTGGGGCTGTCTTGGACACCCTCTTGTGCGGCCACCTTGTGGAGGCACGAAAAAGCGAGAACGCGACAACGGTGGAAACATGCACAGAAAACAAAAGCAATGATTTTCACCTCGCAGAGGGCGCCTGGAGCTCCTCGTGGAGCGACTGAGCGTATCGGGGGCTTCTTCGGCCGTCCTCAGGCCGCCTTGAAGGCCATTTCGGGCCATCCGGAGGCGGATTATGTTCATTTTGGGGACGATTTCTCGTGTTTCTGGGTGGCCAGCGACCGGCGGGCGGCGGGTTGTGCAGGAGGCGGTGGGACGACACCTTTCAAGCAAGCTCACGGGGGGGGCGGATCGAAGACGCCCTACGGCGAATCACCGCCGCCCCCTGCCTTTTCGGAAGCCTATGCTGCCAAACGTTGGGTCAACACCTGGCCAAGCGATCCAGCCGTTGTGCAAACCCTGAAGAGAACACATAGAGGGACAGGAGAAGGAGAGGGAGGAGAAGGAGTGAGAGGAGGAGGAGCAGGAGGGGGCCTCTCGGAGCCATCCTGGGGCCTTCCTGGGGTCTTCCTGGGGGTCTCCTCGGGGCCTCTTGAGGAGCCTCCTGGGCTCCTCCAGAGCCTCTTGCCGGCCTCTTGGCGGCATCTTGGGTTCTTGGAGCCATCCTGGGGCGCTGCAGGGCCGCCTTGCAGGTGTACTGGGCCGCCCTGGGAGCCGTTCAGGACTGCGGCAACTTGGAAGGCAGCACGCGCGCCAGAGCTCATTTCGACTCCTCCGATTCGATCCGATTCGATTTCAATGGCTTCCGATGCCGATCCGCTTCGGCTTCGGATTCCGATTGGGGCTCCGATTTCTCAATGGAGGCCTGCTGGCCCGCCGATTCCCGCAGATTCGACCTCTCCCGACTCGGCTGCCGATTTCCGCTGATCCGGCGCGTTTCGACCGCCGATCCGATTCATCGATTCGATTCTGGGCTCACCGGCACGCGCCGGGACGATGATCCAAATCCCTCCGCTGGCCAGCGCCGACCAGACATCCGCCCACTGATCGCACGGCCCCCAAACGGCAGCCGACCGATCGCACATGGCTAAACAAGGCATACAGTCTGGGCCCTGAAGAAGGAACCCTTTTCGTTGGGGAGGGGCTCCGCGTTTCTTAAGTGTTTCACAGCTTGCCTCAGGCTTTCCTTATGTTTTCGACAGGAAATCGAAGGTTAACTTATGGAAAAAAAGGAGCCTCATTCCTTATTGGAGAGGCCTGACGGCCGGTGCCGCCGACCCTGATCGAAAGGGCTAGGAGTGGGGGGAGGAAGCGGAGGATGAGGAGGAGGAGGAGGAGGAGGAGGAGAAGGAGGAGGAGCAGGAGGAGGAGGAGGATGAGGAGGAGGAGGAGGAGGATAAGGAGGAGGAAGTGCATCCTTTGTGTGCCCGCTCAAAGAAAGTGCGCCCCGGGAGTGTGATATTCTGACTTGGGACGTGCTCCCGGAAGAGGAAGAAGTGCATCTCGGGCGTGCCCGCTCGAGGAAAATGCGCCCTAGGGGGGTGGTATTTTGACTCGGGGCCCGCTCCCGGGACGCCTCTGCGGGAGGAGGAGGAGGAGGAGGAGGAGGAGGAGGAGGAGGAGGAGGAGGAGGAGGAGAGGAGCAGGAGGAGGAGGAGGAGGAGGAAAAGGAGGAGGAGGAGGACCAGGAGGAGGAGGAAGTGCATCCCGTGCGTGCCCGCTCGAGGAAAGTGCGCCCCGGCGGGCGTCGTATCCCCCCCTTGCTTCAGGCTTTCCTTATGTCTTCGACAGGAAATCGAAGGTTAACTTATGGAAAAAAGGAGCCTCGTTCCTTATTTAGGGTTCCTTAGGTCAACGCCCCGACTGCACGCCGCCATCACACGGTCTGCGCTCGAACGCGTCTGCGCTGACACCGCACAATCACGTGCACAAGAGCACCGACGGTCCACCCAACGAAACGATGGCATCAACAGAAACAACAACGGTTCTCCTGGTGCTACCAACCTCTCCCCCCCACACACACACACACACAAACACACACACACACACACACACGCACACACACACACACAAAAACACACACACACGCACACACACACACACACATTCATACACAGACACACACAGACATCCACACACACACGCACTGGTTGTACGTGTCCCACGGTAATCCCGCGTTTTCCCACGTGCCGTAGCCAGCATAGCGCGGTGGCTGCAGTCTCGCCCACATGATCTGAGCTGGACCCACGCTCATCCACAACGCTTGTTGTCTGACTTATTCTTCCTTCTTTCCCATCCTCCTTTCCCCGCTCCCCCCTCCCTACTCAGCTTCCCTCCCCCCCCCCCAAACCCGGCGTGATGCCTTTTGGGGGCGCCTTCCGGCCGACGTCGGGGCACGTGTGCCTTCAGGACGACGACATCAGGAGAGGAAGGAACCCACAGACGCAATTCATCGTCGACTCCCAGGAAAATACCGGAAAACATGGGAAATGGGGGGGAAGACAAAAACCCAGCAAATATGGGAAGATATGGGGAATCCTGGTCTTTGTGTATATTGATTTGTGTGCCTTCAGGACGACGACAGACGCGAGGATCCCGGGAGGCCTCTGAGGAGGAGGAGGAGGAGGAGGAGGAGGAGGAGGGGGAGGCCTCAGGACGACGACAGACGCGAGGAGAGGGAGGGAGGAGGAGGAGGAGGAGGAGGAGGAGGAGGAGGAGGAGGAGGAGGAGGAGGAGGAGGACGAGGGACGAGGAGGAGGAGGAGGAGGAGGAGGAGGAGGAGGAGGCAGGAGGAGGAGGAGGAGGAGGAGGAGGAGGAGGAGGAGGAGGAGGAGGAGGAGGAGGGGAGGAGGAGGAGGAGATGGAGGAGGAGGAGGAGGAGGAGGAGGAGCGGTAGGAGGAAGGAGGAGGAGGAGGAGGAGGGGGAGGAGAAGAGGAGGAGGAGGAGGAGGAGGAGGAGGGGAGGAAGGGAGGAGAAGGAGGAGGAGGAGGAGGGGGGGAGGAGGAGGAGGAGGAGGAGGGGAGGAGGAAAGGGGAGGAGGTGGGGAGGAAGGAGGAAGGAGGAGGGAGGAAGGGAGGAAGGGAGGAAGGAGGAAGGGGAGGAGGGAGGAAGGGGGAAGGAGGAAGGGAGGAAAGGAGGAAGGGAAGAAGGGTGGAAGGGAGGAGGAGGAGGGAGGAGGAGGAGGAGGAAGGAGGAGGAGGAGGAGGAGGAGGAGGAGGGAGGAGGAGGAAGGGGGGAGGGAGGAGGAGGAGGAGGAGGAGGAGGAGGAGGAGGAGGAGGAAGAGGAAGGGAGGAGGAGGGGAGGAGGAGAGGAGGAGGAGGAGGAGGAGGAGGAGGAGGAGGAGGAGGAGGGAGGAGGAGGAGGAGGAGGAGGAGGAGGAGCGAGAGGGGGCGGGGCCGCCCATTGGGCAGGAGCTGCGCCCACGAGCCGCTCCATAGCCCTCGATGCCGCTCCCGGTGGCCCGGGGGCCGCTCTGCCGGCCCGCCTGCTGCACGGCCTCTGCCCTCTGCCTCGGCCAGCCTCTGTCCCCCGTGCCCAGACATCGGGCGTCTCGAAAAAATCGAGACAAAGGTTTTTCATCGAGAAAAATGAAAAAATAATAAAAAAAAAAAAAACAAAAAAAAAACTCGAAAAATCGGGACAAAGGTTTTTCATCGTTTTCGGCCTCTGGAGGCCTTCGCCGGGCCTCGGGACCGTCAACAAAACGGCTCGGGATGAAACACCGGCCCCGGGGAAGTGGTCGGGAGGTTTGGGGGCCCGTGTCTCGAGAACATCGGGGCGTCGGACGTCTGGGTACTGGCCTCTCGGGCCGGGCGAAAGGGGGGGATTGGGAAAGGGGGGGTTACGAAAGTTGCTGCCTGCAGCTGGTTTCGGCCCCACCGAGGGGCCCATGCCTCGATACATAGCCGCCTCCGGCGCCGGGAGGCGCCGGGAAAATCAGCTGCGTGAGCTGGTTCTCCCCCCCCCCCTTTGCTATCCCCCCTTTCGCCCGACCCGAGTATGGGCCTCCCTCCCGCTCTCCCGCTGCCCCTGCAGGGTGCCCAGCTGCGCCGCGAACGGTACTCGCAAGGCGATCGTTGTATTGCAGTCGGGCCTGATGAGCAGGTCGACCCTGCCAGATCAAGGGTGCCCTCGTGTCCTGTGCCTCGCAACCCCTGCCTTCTCGCATTCCTGTGGCACTGTGGCCCTCGAAAGGGTCTCGTGTCCTCTCGCGTGTCCTTTCCAATCAAGTCCGACTGTATTCATTGCTTTGCCGATCGGCGTTGGCCCTCGCGGCGCCCCCTCCCCCCTCCCCCATGGAGTCGATCCTGGCTGTTTGGGGCGCCTGTTTCGAGCTGGTGGAGCCTCCCCCACAAGACGCACTGTTTGCAAACGGTCGCGTTAAGCAGAGGTCCGAAGAGGAGGAGGAGGAGCAGGAGCAGGAGCAGGTTGAGGAGGAGGAGGAGGAGATGTGGGAGGAGGAGAAGGAGGAGGAGGAGGAGGAGGAGGAGGAGGAGGATGCAGGAGGAGGAGGAGGACCCTTCCCCCCAATGTCGAAACGCCGCACAAGAGAACGCCCACGAGGCAACGGCAGGTGCAGCGTCGGGTCGTCCAGAGGAGGACCGCTCCGACGGGTGAGCCTCGTGCCGTCCTCCGTCTCGGACTCGTGTGGTGGGTCGCCTTCACGACGGGCCATGCTCGCGCGGCCGTCCGCGCCTGCGCGAGAAGAGGGGGTGCCACGCCCGACCCGTCGCTTGCACGTGTCGTTCATCTTCGGTTTACGTCGGGCCTGTCCCGCTATAGGGGGAATACTCAAGAAAGAATAGTCTGGGGTCTATTGCTTGATTTTTGTCTGACCATTTTGGAGTATTTGTTTGAATCTTTGTTTATTTCGCTCGTCGAAAATCCCCCTGCAGGGGGACACGCCCGACTTACTCTTCGGTCAACTGCGCCGCCCTGCGTGCGCACCCCACGCCGTGCGGAGGTGCCTTGGCGGGGGGCCGGGCTGGGGCGGCGAGGAGGGGTGAGACCATGTCTCGACTAGACGTGAGAGTGACCTTTCGCAGGAGTGACCTTTGGTGCGGGCACAGCCCCCAAAAAATAGTCAGGGGACTATTTGAGAGTCTTGGGGGGGTATTTTTAGAGTATCCCTGAGTTTTCGCCCAAAATCCTTGAGCATTTTGGGGGGTATTTTTGGAGTAGCCTTGAGCTTTCGCCCAAAATCCCCCCTGCAGGGGGACAGGCCCGACCTCAGTCGACTAGACGTAAGAGTGACCTTTCGCCAGAGTGACCTTTGGTGCGGGCACAGGTGGGTCCCCAGATGGCTGAAAACGAAACGGTAGCAGCTGCTTGCGCGCCCAGGGTTGGTCCCCCCGCGGCCCCCAAAAAGCCGCGCACCAAAGGTCACTCTTACCCAGGGTCACTCTTGCGTACAGCCGAATGTTCCCCGCCGTGTCCCTAGTGCCTCGCATCGTCCACATTTCGAGCAGCCAGACGCCGTCCGAGTTGGAGACAGACGTTGGTACGCGTTGGCATCGATGCGGTGTGTACGGCAGCTTGCAATGCCAACGCAAAGGGCGATGCTCCTTCTTGTCATGCTCGATTTCCCTTCTGGGGCGCTACGAACCACGTGCCGCCGAATGCTCTATTGTAACATCTGGTGGTGGGTTGGATGCAATCCAGTTTGGGAGCAAGCCGATCGTTGTGGGAATCCTCGCCCTCCTTTGCTGTACTGTTCCAGCTTGTTGTTGAAATTGCTGCAAGAACGAGACATCTGCACGGTGGGTGGTGGCCTCCTCCCTATTCTCTCTCCTCCCCTCTCCTTAAGCTCCACTTCTGATTGATAGTAGCATGCCGCTTTGAGGGAGGTCGTCGTGCTGGGCTTCTTTCGAGATCCCTGCTCGAGACGGCCGAAGTCGAGGCGGGCGAAGAGAGAGAGAGAGAGAGAGAGAGAGAGCGAGGGCGAGAAAGAAGGAGAGAGAGAGAGAGAGAGACATAGACAAACAACGATAGTCAGAAGGAGAAAGAGAACGATTCGGGCAGAGAGAGAGCGAGAAAGAGAGAGAGAGAGAGAGGGAGAGGCCAAGAGAGAGAGAGAGAGAGAGAGTATGGGAGCGGAGGAGTAGGAAGAAAGTTAGTAGTAGTAGTAGTAGTAGTAGTAGTAGTAGTAGTAGTAGTAGTAGTAGTAGTAGTCGTAGTAGTAGTAGTAGCAGTAGTAGTAGTAGCAGTAGTAGCAGTAGTAGTAGTAGTAGTCGTCGTAGTCGTCGTCGTCGTCGTCGTCGTAGTCGTAGTCGTAGTCGTAGTCGTAGTAGTAGTAGTAGTAGTAGTAGTAG
>CAUYUJ010015628.1:249653-307153 GCA_963575745.1 Prorocentrum cordatum
GTAGTAGTAGTAGTAGTAGTAGTAGTAGTAGTCGTAGTCGTAGTCGTAGTCGTAGTCGTAGTCGTAGTCGTAGTCGTAGTCGTAGACGTAGTCGTAGTCGTAGTCGTAGTCGTAGTCGTAGTCGTAGTCGTAGTCGTAGTCGTAGTAGTAGTAGTAGTAGTAGTAGTAGTAGTAGTAGTAGTAGTAGTAGTAGTAGTAGTAGTAGTAGTAGTAGTAGTAGTAGTTGGAGGAGGTGGAGGAGGAGGAGGAACAGCGGGGAGGTGGTGGAGGAGGAGGAAAGGCGGGGAGCGGCGTTGCACGCCTACGTGTTCTCGGAGGAGTATGTGGCTGAGTGTTGTGAGCAAGGACGCGTTCTTGCACATTGTATCGAAGACGCCTGCGGCGAATCACCGCCGCCCCCTGCCTTTGTGGAAGCGCCTATGCGGCCGAACGTTGAGGCCAGACCTGCCAAGCTATCGGACCATGTGTTCCCCGAATCGGTTTAGAAAGCCTTCGGGGAACACGTGGGCATCTTGAAGGTCATCTTGGCCGCCTGGAGGCCATTTTGACTCTTGCGGGCCTTCTTGGAGGACGTCTTGGAGGGCTCGTGGGCCGTCTTGGAGGCCATCTTGAGCGTCCTGGAGGCCTCTTGGGCCGTCTTGGGGGCCTCCTGGGGCCGTCTTGGGCGCCTCTTGGGCCGTTCTGGAGCCACCTTGGAGGCCTCTTGGGCGATCCTTGGGCGATCTTTGGGAGCTCTTGGGCCGTATCGGGCCGGCGGAAGGCCGACACGAAGCGAATGTCAAAATCCTTCAACAACCTTAGGACAATCACTCTTTCTGGCCTTTTCTGGCCTTCCTGGAGGCCCTCTTGGATGCCTCTTGGGCCGTCTTGGGCCAGCTGCGAGCCACCTTCGGCCATCTTGGTGGGCTCCTGGCCCGTCTGACGCCGTCGGAAGCCGTTTCGGGGGCCTTTCTGGGCCTACTTGGGGCCCTCTTGGGGTGCTCCAGGGCCGTCTTAGAGGCCGTCGTGGGTGTCTTCGAGGCCTATTGGGCCGTCTTGGTGCCCTCTTGGGGCCGTCTTGGGGGCCTCTTGGGCCGTGATGGGGCCATGTTGGAGGCCTCTTGGGCGATCTTGGGGCGACCTTGGCGGCCTCTGGGGCCGTCACTGGCCGTCGGAAAGCTCAAAAGGCGCAAATGCCAAAATCTGTCAAAAACCTAAGGAACATCAAGGATTTTGGCCTCGTCGGGCCTTCCTGGAGGAACTCTTTTCGGCCTCTTGGGCCGTCTTGGAGGCCTCTTGCGGCCTTTCGGGCCGCCTTAGACCATATTGGGGCCATCTTGGGCCGTCTTGGATGCATCTTGGGGCCATCTTAGCCGTCTTGGAGGCCATCTTAGCTGTCTTGGAGGCATCTTGCAGGCCATCTTGGGCCATCTTCGCGATTGTCTGAGGATGTCCCGAGCGAATCGGCCGTTTTTGGCGATGGCAACCACTTCTTCCGAGTGGCCGGCGGGACGTGACGAAGCCCCAGGGGGAGTTCTTTTGGAAAACGAACCAAAACCAGAACCGAATGGGTCCAGCACGCCAGGCACCCCTGCGATGAATAACGGAAAGAGCGAGGTACGAGTGATGACGGTGTGTGTGTTGGGCGAAGCCCCTTGAGGGGGGGGGTCCAGGGGGGGGGCGTACGGGGAGCAAACGGGTTTAATGGCCGTTTTGGGCCGTTTCCCGAAGGTTTTTGGATGTTTTTCGGGTTCCCCCCCAAGACGGCCCAAGAGCGCTCCAAGAGAGCCCAAGACCGCCCAAGACGGCCCGAGAGCCCCCCAAGAGGCGCCCAAGGGGCGTCCCAAGAGGGCCCCAAGAGGCCCAAATCATAGATTCTCCAGGGGGAAACGTCTATTTCTAGCATATACGGTTTTTCGGCTTTCACGGCGTTGACGACGGCCCCAGAGGCCCCCAAGACGGCCCAAGAGGCTCCCAAGAGGGCCCCAAGACGGCCCCAAGAGGGGGACCACGAACCGAAAAGTCTAGCCTATCGCCCCAAGACGCTCCCGGGAGGCCCCCACAGCCCCCCAAGAAGCCCCAAGAGGCGTCCGACGAGGCCATCAGGAGGCCAAAATCATTGATTTCCTATGGGAAAGCGTTCATTTTTAGCATGCACGGCTTTTCGGCGTCCACGGCGTTGAAGACGGTCCAAGAGGCCCCCAAGACCGCCCCAAGACGGCCCAAGAGGCTCCCAAGAGGCCAGAGGCGCCCAAAACGGCCCAAGAGGGCCCCAAGACGGCCTCAAGAGGAGGACCACGAACCCGAAAGTCTAGCCTTTCGCCCCAAGAAGCTCCCAGGAGGTCCCCAGAGCCCCCCAAGAAGCCCCAAGAGGCCCCCTAGAGGTTCCCAAGAGGCCACCAGGAGGGCCCGAAAAGGGTCCCAATAGGACTCCCAAGAAGCCCCAGAGACGCCACATAAAGAACGATCGGTAACGCAAAAAGCTCTTCACGCCAAGGCTCCCAAGAGCGAACGGTGACGTAAACAAGCTGATGAGACCAGGGCTCCCAGCAGAGAGCGGTGACATAAGAAGTTCCTGACACCAAGGCCCAGCCAAGGCTCAGGACCGGGCGGCAACGCAACCATCTCTGAACACCACGGCTCCCAAGAGCGATGGGGTGACGCAACAAGCTCTCAACGCCAAGGCTCCCAGCACGAACGGTGGTGTGAGTACCTTCGGCTTCTGTTGCTGCGGCGCTCTCTCCGTTTCTGCGCCCGGCCCAGGTCGACAGGGCGTTGGCCGGATCTTGGCGTTGCTCTTACAAGTGGTGTTTCGTCAAATTCGTGTTTCCGCGCCCGATCCCCGCAGCTGCCGCGCTATGTTGTACAGTTTACGCAGTCCTGTGAGCACCCAGGAGCCCTCCGTCCCCTGACTAACAAAAAACCTTCGGGCCATCCCGCCACCGTGCGCAAGTCGGGGGCATGCAGCCGATTGGATGTCCGCGCTGAGCTCCTCGTGGGAGACCTCTCGGGGGCCTCCCGGAGGCCGTCTGCGAAGGATTGCAAAAAAAACCAAGGACTGGAAAAAAAAAACAGGATTGCAAAAAAAAACAGGGTGTTTGTTTGCAATCCTGGTTTTTGTTTGCAATCCTTCGGGTTTTTTTGCAATCCTTTTTGCAATCCTTGGTTTTTTGCAATCCTTCGCTGGTTTTGGGCGGGGGCCTCTCGGGGGGCCCCTGCCGGGGGCCCCCTCTCCTGGGGGCCTCTGGCTGCGCCGCAGCTTTCCCCCTCCCCGCCGTGCCGGCGCGCCGGCCCGAGGCCCGAGCGACGGGTGCCACAGCGGGATCGCTGAAGGCACGTAAGACGACGCGAAGATCGGGACAAAATCGGATCGGGATAATTCGAAATCTCTGAGAGTCGGCGGGTTTGGAGGATGTATTGGGCGCCGCGGCCGCTCCAGAGCGTTCCGGAACGCTCTGAGGGCGCTCCGGAACGCTCCGGAGCGACTTATCCCGATCCTAGCGTTGTTTTACGCGCGCCTTCATCTAGGGTGCCCTTGTGTCCTTGCCGCTGAGGCTCGTCCTTGCCATGATCACTGGTCGCCCGCCGCCCTCAAAAAGCCCAACTCAAGGGTCTTGCGTTTGACTGTAGAGCCGGACCGAGGCACAGGGCCGAGGTCGGCTCGGGGAGGCACCCCCACTGCTCTTCGCGTCTGTCGGCTGCTCTCGTGCGTCCTGGGGAGGGTTCGGAGGAGGAAAAGGTACCGATGCCGCCAACCTTCCCGCGTCAGCACGGCCGAGTTCGCCTCGAGATCTTGGTCAGAACGCGCCCCAGGAGAGGTCCGTGGAGTAGCAGTATCGGTACCTTTTGGTTCCCCCAAAGGGTACCCTTGGATGTTCTGTCTGTTTTGGCCGGCGGAGGGTGTCCTGTTCTTGACGGGCGCGCCTCTGGCCTAGGACCGACTGGCCAAGCTCGAAGACACGGGCAGTTGGTGCATTGCCGATCTCAACCGCTTTTCGCTGGCGACGCGTTTCGGACTCTGGGCCCTCTTCTGGGCCAAAAGGCTGCGGTGTCCCACCCGCGTGCCGTGCAGCGCGCGAGCAAGGCAGCAAGAGTTAAGTCGGGCCTGTCCCCCTACAGGGGGAATTTCGACGAACAATAAAAGATACCCCCAAAAAACTAGTCACAACATAGTCCGGGGACGATTTTTTAGACTATGTTTGCAGATTTGGGGGGGTATTATGTTCTGAGTATTTCATGGTTTTTCGCCCCAAATCCCCCTGTAGGGGCATTGCTTTTCGTTATATTTATATATCTCTATATATATATATATATATATATATGTGTGTGTGTATGTCTGTCTGTCTGTCTGTCTGTCTGTCTGTCTGTCTGTATGTATGTATGTATGTATGTATGTATGTATGTATGTTTGTATGTATGTATGTATGTATGTATGTATGTATATATATATGTATATATAACATATATTTGCGGAGTATTTTCTGAGTATTTCATTATTTTTCACCCAAAATCCCCCTGTAGGGGGACACGCCCGACTGAAAGCAGGAGGTCAAAGCGCGCGGGCGTGGTGCGCGTGCGGTGCAGCGGGCGGCACGGCCCCGGCACGGCCGGGCGCAGCCCGCGGAGCCGGCCGGGCGGCGCGCGCCGTGGCGCGCGAGCGGCCGCGGGGAGGAGGGCCGCGGGGAGGAGGGCGAGCAGTCGCGGGAGGGGAGGCTCTGTCCTTCCTCCCTCTCTCCTCCTCTATCCTCCCACCCTCCTCCTCCTCCTTCTCCCCTCCTACCTCCTCCTCCTCCTCCTCCTTCTCCTCCTCTCCGCCCACCTCTCCCCTCCTCTCCTCCGACTCCTCCTCCTCCCTCCTCCCTTCTCCGCTCTCCTCCTCCTCCTCCGCCTCCTCCGCCTCCGCCTGTTCCTCCTCGCCTTCCTCCTCCAGAGGCGTTGCTTCTCATGCTGTTGCTGCTGCTGCTGCTGCTGCTGCTGCTGCTGCTGCTGCTGCTGCTCGTGCTCCAGCTTGTGCTGTTGCCGCCGCCGCCGTTGCGGCAGCCACCGGTGCTGCGATCGCAGCCGCGCCGTCGCTGCGGCTGTTCCTCCAGCTGCAGCCTCGTGTCCTCGTTTCTGTTGTTTCTCTCTCTCTCTCTCTCTTTCTCTCTTTCTTTCTTTTGCTCTCTCTCTCTTTCTCTCTCTCTTTTTCCCTCTCTCTCTCTCTCTCTCTCCCCATCCCCTTCTTGCTCCTCGCAACTCTGCCCCTTTCTCGTCTCCTCTTCGTCTTATGCTCAAGTAGCCATGATGGGTAAAAGAGACGCGTGGTCAGCATAGCGTACCCCGCACAACAGTCACAGCTTGCCGCCCTGTTCATAACGGACAGTGCGTGGTGCATTTCAGCACCGCTTGGCTTGAAAGAGCGTGTGAAACAGTCAAAGTGGCCAGCGCGTGACGCTGAATTGACAAAGAGTTGCAAGAATGCGCCCCAAGATTTCGCACAGCCCTCTCTGGCTTGTCAACGACATGGTCGCGCTGATGTTCTCACTCCAGGTGATTCAGTGGATCGCGGTTCTGGGGCGATTCTATCGCGCTCCATTTGTGGATCACGATGGTGCGCGTGTCTAGTGCGATATTGCAACATCGAGGGCGCAAACGACCCCATCGAGCCCGGTACTTTCTCGCACACGCGAGCAAGCACGCGGCGTGCTCGAGCAAAGAAGACGAGGCAATCACTGAGCGGACGGAGCTGCGCACCACGGGCGTGGGGGACCACTTGCGCGCGGTGTGTTCTCATTGCGAACACGCTGACGTCGCAGTCACGAGCTGCCAAGGCAGCACGGGTGCGATTGGTGCAGACCAGGGCTGGACCTAAACGGTGTTTTTGCGGTTTCGTGGGCCGTTTTCGTTTCGACTTCGTTTTGCGGTGAAGGCGGATCGAAGACAAAACGAGGGAAAACGACAACAACACGAAAACGAAAAACACCGTTTAGGTTCAGCCCTGATGTAGACGGGCTTGGGCAAGTACAGCTCGCGTGTTCCATAACGGCTTTCCCAGGTGGTCGGCAAGCCGATGGGCTGATGGGTGTGAAAGAGCGGGCTCGCTTCTTTCAGCAAGTGCGCAACGGAAGACACACAGTTTCCTCTGTCCACGCACTTGCGTTACTTGCTCCTCCGAATGGCTTGCAACGACCGCAGTAAACAGCCCATTGACGGTGATCGTTTTCTCATTCGTTCTTTGGCGCCGATCGGCACGGGCCTTCGCACCCCCATCCGCCCCCATGGCGTAGATCTGGGCCGTTCTAGGCGCCTGTTTCAAGCAGGTGGAGTCCCTCCCACGGGACGCACTGTTGCAAACCGTCGCATGAAGCAGAGGTCCAGAGCCAGACCTCCCCCCCCTTCCCCCCCTCTTCCGCTCCATGCCGAGACGCCGAAGAGGAAAAGGTTCGCGTGGACCGCGAGCATGTTGTTGTCCCACATCAGGCGCCGGCCTGAGGAGCTCTCAGCACCACCCGTGCCCCCGAGTGCCTGGCCCCCCGGCTGCTCCGCTTGATCGATCCTGCGCCTCCTCCTGGCTCACAATGGCGGTAGGGCCCCTCGCTTGTCCTGCGAGGGGCCCTGCGCCAGTGCTGCCCTCAGTGGGCCACAGAAGCGGCAGAGCCGTTTTCGTTTGACAGTTTTTTCGAACAGGTGTCGCTTGAACATGGAAGCCGTGAAAAGACGGCGACTGGAAACCGCAAACATCGGCTATGGTTAAGTCGGGCGTGGCCCTCTACAGGGGGAACATCCAAAAATGGTCAAACATAGTCTGGGGATGATTTTTTTTGATGATATTTGAATATTTGGGGGGCATTTTTGGATTATTCAGTTTTTCGCCCAAAATCCCCCTGTGTGGGGGACACGCCCGACCTAATGGAAGCCGTACAGTCGGGGCCCTGAAGAAGGAACCCTTTTCGTTGGGGAGGGGCTCGGTGTTCCTTGATCGTTCTGCCGTTTGCCTTCAGTTTTCCCGAGGCGTTCCATCGGGAACCGACGTTCAGCTTATGCGAGAAAGGGGCCTCGTTCCTTATTTGCAGTTCCCTAGGTCAACGCCCCGACGGTAACAAGACGGCGACTGGAAACGGCAAAAAACGGCCACGGGAGCTCCACGGCACCGTGCTCGCTCCCGCCGGCCTCTGGCTCGCGTGCCGCAGCTCGGCTGTGAGCTCCACCGGCGGGCGGCGGCGACGACGACGACGACGCCGCCGCCGACGCCGCCGCCGACGCCGACGCCGACGCCGACAACGGCGCCGACGACGGCGCCGACGCCGCCGCCGACGCCGACGCCGCCGACGCCGACGCCGCCGCAGACAACGGCGCCGCCGCCGACGCCGACGCCGACGCCGCCGACGCCGACGACGACAACGGCGTCGACGCCGCCGCCGCCGCCGCCGCCGCCGACGCCGACGCCGACGCCGACGCCGACGACAGGCCCCAGGGCTCTCTCGAGGCCTCCAAGGCCCGCAGGATAGCCTCCGAGTCGGGCCCGCAGGGTGCCGCAGGCCACTGGCGGGGGCCCACGGGAGACCCACCTGGGAGTTCGGGCAGGGCACGCTCAGTCAAATGTGGTGTGCATGGGTCTGCGATGGTCAAACTTTGCGAAGTAAGGCGGTGCCATCCTCGGAGGTGCCTTCCTCGGTGGTGCCCTCCTTCATTCGCAGCATGGAGGTCGAGAGCCTGCAGAAAACAGCTCAGTTCGTCAGGTGGCTCCGTGCAGTCTAGATCATCTGGATCACGCTCGCTGGAAGCCCACGATTCGCGCACATGTCTAGCAGCAGCACGGGCCATCGCGGAGCACAAGTTCCTGGGGGTACCTCCTCTGGGGCGCTGTTCTTCACTCGCCCGTCTGAGGATCGATACTTGGTAGGGTTCTGGCGGGCCTCGGGGGCGTGATCACGTCGACCTCCTCGCCCTCGGCCTCGAGTCTCCCCGACCAGACGCCCCATCCCGATACAGCCGGCCCGGATTAGCAGGATGACCCTGCCAGGTCAAGGGCACCCTTGTGTCCTGGGTCTCGCGACCCATGCCTCCGACATTCCTGTGGCACCGTGGCCCTCGGAAGGGTCCCGTGTCCTCCTCGCGTGTCCTGTCCAGTCGAGTCCGACTGTGCTCAAGAAGGTGATGGGAGCCTTCGCTGCGCTGTCCAAATGCACTTAGTCAGAGGGCAGCTGTCGCAGCTGGGGGAGGCGCGCAGAGGGCCGCCGCGCACGCACGCTGCCACGCAGGAGGAGGAGGAGGAGGAGGAGGAGGAGGAGGAGGAGGAGGAGGAGGAGGAGGAGGAGGAGGAGGAGGAGGAGGAGGAGGGAGAGGAGGGAGAGGAGGGAGGAGGGGTAGGAGGAGGAGGGAGGAGGGAGGAGGGAGGAGGGGAGGGAGAGGTGAGGAGGAGGAGAGGAGGAGGGAGGAGGAGGAGGAGGGGAGGAGGAGGAGGAGGAGGAGGAGGAAGAGGAAGAGGAGGCAGGAGGGGCCGTGCCGCAGGCCGCAGGGGTCCCGCCCGTGAGCGCTGCCGTGGCGTCGCTGGAGACGCTGACGGCCCGCGGCTGCCTGCAGGCCCACGGCATGACGGAGCTGGCCCTGGATACGTGCCCCGCCCCCTGGAGGGGAGGAGGAGGAGGAGGAGGAGGAGGAGGAGGAGGAGGAGGAGGAGGAGCAGGAGGAGGAGGAGGAGGAGCAGGGTGACGGGGAGGGGTAGGTGGAGGTGGATCGCTCCTCCACCAAACACCGCCCCACCCACCAAACGCCACCCCATCCACCAAACGCCACCCCACCCACCAACACACCGCCCCCCAGACACTAGACACCGCGGGAGCCGTCCGAACAAGGCAGAGGGGGTTGGGGGTAACGGGCGTGACCCGGCTGCGAGGGGGCCGGTAAGGTCACGATCCACGCCGGCGCCGTTTGGGAATGCTTAGAAGGGCGTCATCGCGAAGACGGGGCGAGGTGCATGTTTCGAGACGCTTCGCATTCGCCGCCCGCCCATTCCAGTTCTGCCTGGAAGAGGCGAAGACGGCTCCCAGACTGGATGTTAACATTGAGGCAACAGGAAAAGGCCTTCCCGCAGGTGTGTGAGAGAGAGAGAATGTATTTGATATTTCTTCCTGCGTTCCATGCCTCGTCCATCCCGTCACCGATTGGGCTCAGGTATGCCATGTGGCGGATCGAGGATGCATGCCGTTGGGTCGGCGGCCTGTCATCACTCCAGCGGATCCGCGATGTGGACGCTGGCGCTCCGGGCCCCTGCTCCGCACTCGCAGCAGGACGCCAGCGGCCCCTGCGCCGCGGCGGCCCTCGTCCCGCCACGTTTTGGCGAGGGCTAGAGCGGAACTTCATCCTCAGCCTCCTCCTCCTCCTCGGCGTGCTTTCTCTGGAGATCGGCCACGGCCACGGCCAGGTGGGAGGGAGAGGAGGAGGCGGAGAAAGGAGGAGGGAGAGGAGGAGGGAGAGGAGGAGGAGGAGGAGGAGAGGAGGAGGAGGAGGAGGAGAGGAGGAGGAGGATGAGGAGGTAGGGAGGAGGAGGAGGAGGAGGAGGAGGAGGAGGAGGAGGAGGGAGGAGGAGGAGCGAGGAGGAGAGAGGAGGAGGAGGAGGAGGAGGAGGAGGAGGGAGAGGAGGGAGGAGGAGGAGGAGGAGGGAGAGGAGGAAGTATCCACAAGATTGCCCAACACTGGGTAGGGCAGGCCCAGCGCGGCCCGAGACCGACCATCGCCGAGGAGGGCCGCGAAGAGGCCCTCGCCCAACCAGGCCCAGAGGGGCCCGAGGCGGCCAGGGCCGGCCGCTCGACGGCTCAAGCGCGAGCCTCCTCCTCCTCCTCCTCCTCCTCTCCTCTCCTCACTCCGCCCCTCCTCTCCTCCTCTCCTATTCCCTCCTCATCCTATTACTCCTCCTGACTCGATCCGACTCCGACTCGAGCCTCCTGTTTCCTATTCATCCTCCCCCTTCATGCAATACCAGCCTCATCCGATCGGTTCATGAGTAAGAAGCAGCCGCCCCATCAGTTTATCCATGCATCCTATTCCTCCTCTCCTCCTTCCTCCTCCTCCTAATCCCCCGCCTCCTCCTACCTAGTCCTCCTCTACTCCTCCTCCTCCGCCTCACTCCTCTCTCCTGCCTCCTGTTCATATTACTCCTCCTCCTCCTCCTCCTCCTCCTCCTCCTCCTCCTCCTCCTCCTCCTCCTCCTCCTCCTCCTCCTCTTCCTCCTCCTCCTCCTCCTCCTCCTCCTCCTCCTCCTCCTCCTCCTCCTATTCCTATTCCTCCTCCTCCCCCGCCGCCTCCATAGTCACGTCCAGATTTCATTGGGTCTGGGTCGGGATCGGAGCCGGTTTGGGCCCCGCTTTGGTGGCCCAGTTGGCTTCCGAATCGTCCAGAGGTCGACGTCGGAGCGCATCCAAGACGGCATCGTCATTGCAACGTTGAAGAACACCGTGGGCCCGAATGTGGCTCTTGAAAGAGGTGTCCCGGCGTCTCCCCGCTAGGCTAGAATCGTCAAAATATGCGGGTCAAGAGCTTCCGGCTTGCAGGCGAAGTTGGGCCCCAAGGCTCGCACGGGCCGTGGGCAGCAAGAGTGCGCCCCCCAAAGCACACTGGTTGGGTGTAAGGTCTCGGGACCCTCGAGGCGTTCAAGGGTCCCGTGACCCTGCGCCTGGCATCGGGGATCGGGGAGCGGTCCGACGCTCGAGCTTGTCTCGGCCGCCGTCCGGGAGCCCGTCGCGGAGCTCAAGAAGCGGTGCAGGTGCCGCAGCTTCGCGGCGGGAGGGGCCCCCGAGACGGCCCCCAAGGGGGCCCAAAGACGGCCCAGAAGAGGTTTCCGGGACTTCAGGAGGGCCTCCAAGGCAGCCCCGGAGCGCCCGGAGAGGGCCCCAAAGTCCGTTCCGAGGTGCCCCCTGGACGGCGCCCGAAGGCGTCAGAGGGGCCAGGAACGTCAGACGGGCCCGTTGCAGCCCTTCGTGGCCCCCTCGCTCTGGACCGCAGCGAGCTCGTCCGGGAGCCGCTCCTCGCATGGCCCGGAGCTTGGCGAGGGCACTCTGGGAGCCCGAAGACCGCGAGCGCCGCAAGGCTGCGAGAGTCAGGAGCGACAAAAGGACGTACACGTACATGAATCCACGCTGGTTTCGAGAGTACGCATTGCGCAAATGTTCGTATAACGCGGCCGGTCTTGCGGATCGAGGGGCCGTGTTCATGTACATAGCTGGGCGCGTACGTCCTTTGTGGGCTCCCTAGAGAGGGGCCTCCAGGACGCCCCCCGGAGACGGGAAGCGGGGGGGGTGGGTGGCCCAAAAGCCCAGGCACTGTGAGGAAATGAGCGGCGGACGCGCGCACTGGCGACGGGCCGCGCGGAGGGAGGACCGCCTCGCCGGGGAGGACGGCGAGGAGGGAGGAGGGGGATGAGGAGGACGGGGCGGGAGGGAGGAGGGAGGAAGGGAGGAGGGAGGCGGAGGGGGGAATAAGGAGGAGGAGGCGGAGGAGGCGAGAGGGAGGAGGGGCGGGGAGGGCGAGGCGGGAGGAGGAGGGGAGAGGAGGAGGAGGCAGGCGGAGGAGGAGGGGAGAGGAGGAGGACGTGGCGACGAGCCGGGGGCCCCGCTTTTGCCGCACAGAAGGCGGCGCGCCTCCGTCGCCGGGCCGGGCGGCCCTTGGCGTCTCGCGTGGCGGGCGGTGGTTTTGCCTTCCCCGATGCGCGGGTGTGGCGCCCGGGCGTCCTCCTCCTCCTCCTCCGCCTCCTCCTCCTCCTCCTCCTCCTCCTCCTCCCTCCTCCTCCCTCCTCCTCCTCCACCCTCTCCTCCTCCTCCTCCTCCTCCTCCTCCTCCGACCCGTAGCAATTTTGGCTCAAGATGACGACCTGGGGGGCTGTCCAGCCTCCAGGCCGAAGGGAGACCTCTGGACCGAGGACAGTTCCCAGACGGGCGTCGGGCGCGCGCGCGGCATCGCAGCAGCCATGGGGAGTGGCGGCAGCGGACGCGGGGCGGGCAGCGCCTGGTCGGGGACCCCGAATCGCCAGAGGGTACCCCCGTGGAAGAGGAGCAGCAGTGGCAGTCGCCCTCCTCGCAGCAGCTACGTGGTGTGCGACGGGTGCAGCAGATGGCGCTACTGCAAGAACATCACCAGCAGGGGCGACCTCTGCATCTGCGGCAAGAACATCGCCAGCCTCGTCCCCGACGGTCATGTCTTCCGTGAAGACGATGGCGGGTGGCTGGCAGCAAAGCCCCAAGGAGGAACCTCGCCCAGGATCAGCTGGGCAGATGGCTGTCAGCCAGGTGGTGGTGCAGGCGGGAAAGGACAAGGAGGCCAACGCCAGCCACCACCTCACGACAAGACAGTCGACCTCAAGGCAGCTGCCGCAGCAGCATACAGCAAGCTCAACAAGGACGACCCGCTCAGGCAGCACTACGAGGCCCTCTGGCCAGAGCTCGCCGCAGCCAAGCCGCCAGCAGACCAACCAGTTGCTGGATTCAAGGCAGTGGAGGCAGCTGCTCGACGCTTGGACAAACTCCAGAAGAAAGTGCGATCGGCAGGAGAGCAAGTTGAGAGTGCCCAGCAGTACTTGGCCGAGAGTGAACGCAAGCTTCGTGAAGCCATTGAAGCCTCCATTGCAGCCGAAGATGAGTTCGACAAGCTCAAGGCCACAGTCGGCAAGCAAGAGACACCAGCAGAGCCTGCAGCCGAGAAGCCAACTCTGGCAGCCCTCCTGGAACAGTTCGAGCACGAGCCTGACGACTTCCACAAGTGGTCCGAGCCAGACAAGGAGGTCTGGCGGGCAGCAAAGGCCAAGGGCGAGCGGATGGCCCAGACGGTCAAGGAGCACGAGGAGGAGACGGCGAAGCACCTGCGGCTGCTGGAGGAGGAGACGGCCAGGCACCAGGAGCAGCTGCGCCAGCTCGAGCAGGCCCGCACCAAGCGCCTGTCAAAGAGCGAAGAGCAAGACCCACCAGCAGCAAAAGCCCCACCAGGCAAGCGAGTCTGCGCCGCCAGCCCAGCCCCTCAGCGAGGTGCCACCGCATGCACTGAGGCAGCAGGGGCAGCTGGAGCGGCTGTGCCCACCGGCGCCGCAGCAGCTGCACAACCCGGAGCAGGTGCAGCAGAACATGACAAAGCAGAAGAACGCCGAGCCAGAGTGGAGGCCCACATCCAGGAGGCGCGAGAGAAGGTCTCGCAGGCAAGGCGCGCTGAGACAGTCGTCGACGCAGAAGGGCACGGCGACCACTCGGCAGGGTAGCCGCCCCAAGGCGAGCGTGAAGAAGGCTCGCCGCCCGTGCCACATTGACTTCTTCAACGTCACGACCTGGGGGCCCCAGGCACAGGGCTACCTCGTGGAGATCAACAACACCAAGGACAGGGACATCATTGGCATTGCGGAGCACCACCTCCGCCAGCCTGCACAGATAAGCAAGGCAAGAGCGGCGCTCAGGAGGAATGGCATGCACAGCTACTGGACCAAGGCACGGCCAGGAGAAGGAGAAGGCACTCGAGGAGGCACGTGTGCCATCACGCGAGGATCCATGGACATCCAGGACAGGATTGCGGGATTCGACGAGCACTACCTGCACGAGGACGGCAGTGACGTCACGGTGGTGATCTCCAACCTGCACAAGGTCCGTTTCGCAGTGGCTTTTTTAATTTCTTTTTTGTTTTTTTTTTGTTCTTTTTTTTTTTCTTTCTTTTTTTTTTTTTTTTTACTATTTTCATTTTTTTCTTATTTATTTTTTTTTTTTTTTTTTTTTTTCTTTTTATTTTTTCTTTTTTTTTTTTATTTTTAGTTTTTTCTTTTTTTTTTTTCTTTTCGTCTACCTTGAGTGTGGGACGGGCTTTGGAGAGAGGAATGTCGACATCCTCTGCGACCTGCGGGAGAAGATGGCCGTCTGGGGAGGGCCCTGGGCAGCGCTGGGGGGCGTCAACATGACGCCGTCGGAGTTCAACAACAGTATTTGGCCCAGGGTGCTGAATGCTCAGGTAGCTGCGGCGGAGGGTGGTGCCCCCACATGTTTCCCAGCAGCAGGCGAGGCCAGGTGCATCGACTTCGCGCTGATCTCGCAGGGACTGGCGCCGTATTTCGACCAGCTGGAGCTGCTCAGGACCGCGCCGTGGAAGCCGCACATCGGCATCCGCTTGAAGCTGAATGGGGCGGCCCCTCATGCTCAAGGTCAGGGTACTTCGCAGGCCAGCAGCCATTAAGCCGCCAGTCACAGTCGAGAACATGCCGAAGTCCAGAGCCGCCTGCAGACGAGCGGCGCGAGGGGGCCAGGAGGCCATGCGCCGACGACAGCAAGCGCTGGCAGAAGCAGGATGCGACCTGGACGAGAACGACATGGAGCCAGTGCCGCAGCTGTACTACGACAAGGAGGTCCAGCACGTCATCTCTGACGAGCTGTGGCAGGCCACCTCCGAGCGAGTCAGCGCGCGCGCCAATGACGAGCTGCCCCAGCATTTGCAGCCAGCACACAGTCGTCGGCAAGATGATGGAGCGGGACATGCTGGACCTAGGACAACAGTATGATCGGTTCGCTAGCACCCTCGAGCTCAGCCCGTGCGAGAGCATCGGCATCCCAGAGGAAGAGCGAGGACGACATCTTGGGCACATCAGGCCCCCGAGCTACAAGAGCGTGAGTATCAAGGACGCCGCCGCCTCTACGCCATGGGCAGGGGCCGAAAGGAAGATCCACGCGTGGTGGGCGGAGATCTCCACCCTGGTGCGGCAGCCCTCGCACCACGATGCCCGAGCGCAGGAGGCAGCAGCAAGCCGACTGGGCAAGACCCTGACAATCCCCGACGAATATTCAGGAGGCGAACAGGGCCCGTCGGCGCTTGAGCCTGGCCCCGACACGTCAGACAGCCAGGTCGGCCACGAAGACGGGGTCCCCGCACCAGCAATGAGGCCATCGAAGAGCTCGGGAGCAAGCTCGGCGGATCGCGGCCCCACCGAGCGGGGTGAGGGCCCCCCCCCCCCAAGCTGCAGCAGCGGCGTGCTGGCAGTGGAGGCGCAGCAGGAGGCGGCGGCAGCGGCTCCAAGGACATTGCGAATCAGCCAGCACTTGAGGAGGCCTCCCCACCTCAGGCCGAGGCGGGCGCAGTGGACCAACGAAAGGCAGCTGGTCCCTGCCCAGAGATGGGTCAGGGGTTCTCGTGCCCCAAGAACAACGCCACGGGATGTGTACCAGACCCCGACGTGGGACCAGCCCAGAGCAGCGCCGACAGCTGCACAGAAGGGATGCAGAGGGGTGCCCTTCCCCCGCCAGCAGGACGCATCACCATGGACATCCAAGATCACGACCCCTTCGAGGATGAGGAGGACTACGTGGAGTACTGCCAGGAGATCGCAGACCAGGAGTACAGCGACGGGCACCGCCAGCACACTGAGGGGCAGCAGGCCAGCCTCGAGTTCGGCCAGACCTTTCGCCGACGCGCAGCTGGATCTGCCACTCCCCCACCTGCAGGACGCAACACCATGGGCGTCCAAGACTGCGGCCCCTTCGAGGAGGAGGAGGACTGCCCGCGGCATCGCCGGGAGACCGCAGATCAGGATGACTGCGACGGGCACCACCAGCGCATTGAGGGGCAGCAGGACAGCAGCGACCACGGCCAGTCCGCTCGTCGGCACCCAGCTGGATCAGGAACTACGGCCCCAGGGGACACGCACTGCTCACCTCCTCAGCCAGCTGGCACTCTAGAGGCAGAGGGTACCGATCACCTGGGGAGTCAGAACCAAGAGCCGCCAGGCCCAGAGGCAGAGGAGCCACGCGATATGGGCCTGCCCCCACCAGACCGCGGGAATGAAGACCAGCACCAGCGGGAGTGGGAAGACTACGTGGCCATGAGAGACGACTTAGAGTACTGGGCGGCCATCTGGATGGATAACTTGGTGCAGCTCCCCACGGACAACAACAACTGGATTCAGGTATGTGTGCCGCTCCTGGAGACCATTTTGGGTGGCGGAGGCAACGATGGAATGGCAAGATTGCTCAGGCGCAGGTACCAGCAGGCAGGCCTCAGCCACATCATCAGGGACCTCTGCGAGCGATCATGGAGACAAGCAGAACCACGACGCCGAGGCTTTCTCCAAGGTCCCACGCGAGAGGAGCCGACGAGTAGGCACGTATTGGAGATGATGCATTGGAGGGAGCGTGCTAACCTGCGGAGGTTTATGCGAGAAGTCATAGGCGAACGAGTACCAGAAGGAGCAGCTCGAAGACAACTACATGATGCCCCAGGAGCAGGCAGTGGCCTGAGACCCCGCCGAGAGCTGCTTGCCCGCATCCACAGCCGCCACCAGACGCAGCAGCAGATTAACACAAGATGGCAGCTCGCGCAGCAGTTCAACCAGCCTGACCCAGGCAGGCTGAACGAAGAAGGTGCAGCCAAGGACCAGCAGCAGGCCCTCCTCACAGACCTGCACGCGATTGCTAAAGGGCGCCCTCGTGGACCCAGGGACGATCAGCAGGGTAGCAGAGGAGGTAAAGAACATGGCCAAGCAGCTCACAAAGGCGGCGAAGAGCCCCGGCGCCCGAAGAAGCGAAGAAGGCCTACATCCACTGGGTGCACGATGCCACTGCAGGCAGTGCTAAGATGGCCCACGCCTACACCAAGGCAGCGGAGCGCAGCCACCTGGAGGACATCCTAGAGCATGAGGGCCAGGTCATCAACCACCCGCAGCAGCTGGTGGACTTGCGCAAAGAGGCATGGCAACGCAGGTGGACACGCGACGCGCAGAAGGCCGAGAGGATCCAAGAGGCGCTGGCCAAGCTGAGGCAGGCGGCCTTGGCCCAAGACAATGCCCTCGCGCCCACCAGCACGGACATCATCGGCTCCACCATCCAGCACCTGAAGCGCAATGCTGGCCAAGGAGCGGACTGGTGGAGGGCTCCAGAGCTCAAGGCCATGGGCGCCCAGGGGCTTGAAGAATTCGTGCAGTGCCTGATCAGCTGTGAGCAACGGGCAGCGCGGCCGTGGCAATTACATTTGGTGCTGGAGCTGCTGCTGGGCAAGAAGCCAGGGATCGGCGGTGAGCGGCCCATCGGCCTCATGCCCATGCCGTACCGCATCTGGAGCGCAGCCAGGAGGCCCATAGTAGCCACCTGGAGCAAGGCAGCGGCGGGTTTCTGGGATACGGCAGTAGCAGGCTCCTCAGCGCTACGAGTGGCAATGCACAGACTGATGAGGGCAGAATCCGCCACGGAGATGGGCTTTCATGCAGCAGGAGTCTTCTACGACGCGGCAAACTTCTACGACAACATGGGCCTCGACCAGCTGATTGAGAAAGCCAGCGACCTCCAGTGCCCGCTGCTGCCGCTGGCAAGGGCCGCGCAGATGTACCTTGCGCCCAGGGCCATCATGGCCCACAGCCTCTTCTCGGACATCTTTGAGCCTGCCAACAGCATGGTAGCTGGCTGTGGCCAAGCGGTCGACCTCACCAGACCGCTCTTGTATGGCATCCTGGATGCAGCACACAGGCACCACATCTTCGTCGTCATGCAGCAGTACCTGGACGACTTGGACCTGCAGGTAGAGGGTGCGCGGAGGCAGGTCATAGACCAGATCAAGTACGTGGCAGCGCTGGTGCACGATGGTTTCAAGCAGCTCTCCATGCCCATCTCCGTCAAGACGGCAGTGGTGGCCTCGGACAAGGACCTCCAGGCAGAAGTTGCAAGCATCCTGGACAGCCTGGGCACCCCCAACAAGCAACCAGGTGTAGTGCGCGACCTCGGCGTGGACACCAGCCTAGGCAAGCAGCTACGGCGACCCACCCATGCAGCGCGCCAGGCCAGGGCCAAGCAGAGGGTGGCCAAGCTTGAGGACCTAGCGAAGACGGACGCCAGAGGTGCGGCAAAGGTCTACTCAGCACGGGCCTATTGCCAGCAGGCCTGGGGCCCGCCAGCGCACGGCATCACGCCCACGGAGGCGAGGGCGGTCAGGGCCACGGAGGCAGCGCTCCTCACAGGCGGACATAAGGCAGGACGCTGCACTTCCACCATCCTCCTGGTTCAGAGGGGAATGCAAGAGGCAGTAACACGAGCCATCGGCGACCAGATCAAGCAGTTCTGGCTCACCATAGTCGACCACCCGACGGAGCTCAAGAGGTACCAGAGAGGCTGGCTCCTGCTCTACGCCAAGCTGGACGCCCTGGAACCCAACCGCAGGTGGCAGCAGGTCAAGGGGCCTATGGCAGGGGTCATCGCGCAGCTGCTTGGGTTAGGATGGATGCCGCGACGCCTAGACAGCTGGATCAGCCCAGCAGGTGAAGAGTGGGCATACAAGCCAGATGACATTCCACACTCCGGCGCGCCCCTGCATGAGGTCCAGCAGAGCGCGCAGCAGCAGCTCTGGCAGCACGCAGCATGCCATCGCAGTGGAGAAGGACTTCAGGCAGGAGGCGACCTCTTCCAGCTGCAGCGCCACCTGAGGAGGAGGAGGCGCAAAGGACAGCATGCAGAGGCGGCCATGCTGGAGACTATTGCGGTGGCGGGCATCTGGACCAGGGAGCGTCGCAGGGCGGCCAACCTCAACAAAGAAGGCGACGACACCTGCGCGAGATGTGGTGAGGCGATAGAGACAGAGGAACACCGCTACTACGCATGCCCAGCCAACGCGGAGATAGGGCACAGCAATGACACCGACCTGGCGAAGAAGGCGAAAGAAGCGCTGTACCAGAGGCAAGACCTGCATTTCTGGCTCCGCGGCATCCCGCCAGCGGCCTGGGCAGCCAAGGTCGACCCAGACGAGGACGCGGCGAAGGCGGCGCAGATCTTCTGCACCATCGAAGAGGCGCAAGCGGCAGCCCAGGCAGGGTACAAGGTTCGAGCAGACTACGTCTTCACGGACGGCTCAGGTGGTGCAGGGGAAACGGCCAAGGATCCCCGCCTCAGACGCTTTTTCGTGCCTTTTTGGTTTGATTTTCTTGTTTTCTTCTGTTTTGTTCGTTTTTTTCATTTTGCTGCTTTTTTAGTTGCGGCTGGGCAGTGGTGGCCTACAGGTTCGACGAGCAAGGACGTCCGCAGGAAGTGGCCGCCTGGTACGGCACGATCAGGGCACCACACACGGTGCCACGGGCAGAGCTCACCGCCACGAGCAAAGCCATCGGGTACACCACGGCGGCGACGGCCAGGGGGCTCAACATAGTCAGCGACTGCAAGTACGCCCTGGACGCACTCAAGCAGATCCGGGATCCTGAGGACCTGGACTACAGGAGCACAAACTACGACCTTGGTCTTGTAGTGTGGTACTTTTGTTTTGGTTTGGGGTGGCTCTTCTTTCTTTTATTTTCTATTTCGTCATTTTTGTTTTTCCTTGCTTCTTTCTTTTTCTGTTCTGTTCATTTTGTTTCTTTCTTTTCTTGTTTTTTTTCCAGACGAAGCAGCAGCTGCAGAACAGCACGGACACCATCATGGGCCACCATATCCCAAGCCACCTGATTGAGCACCCAGCCGAGCTGGAGAGGTGGAGTGGTCCCACTTGGTGGGTCATCGGAAACGAGATGGCAGACAAGTACGCAGGCTGGGGAGCGGAGCATGGAGCACTGGATCCAGCCATCATCGCGCAGCAGCAGACCAGGGACCATATCACCATGGCGGTGCAAAATCGGCTGCTGGCCATCAACATGGCGGCGACGGTGGAGGACCCCAACAAGGCCCCTCAGCGCCCCAAGGCCAAGCGCCGAAAGCCGCAGGCGGCAAGGGACAGGGCAGCCCAACTGGGACACGACTTGCGCAAGCTACACCCGCGATGGTGGTGTGCAACGTGTCGCAGTGGCCCAGCCAAAGGACAAAGCATCAAAGACTGGCTGGCAGAGACGGGAGAATGCCTCGGGAAGTACGGTGGCCACCAGGACCAGCACGGCAACGTCAGGCTCGACTTCAAGGCGGTGCAGATCGGCACGCAGGTGGTGGACGTCCCCCACAAGACGCAGTTCACCCATGGCTGGCTCTGGTGCGAGAAATGTGGCGGCACCAGCTACCTTGGGGACCACAAGAGCAGGATCGTGGCAGGAGTGGCAAGGAAGCTGGCCAGGCCATGTCAGCCCCCAACAGCAGCAGGGAGGCGGGTCCTGGCGGACATGCAGAAGGGCAAGCTGCCAAGAGGAGCTAAGCCAGCAGCAGACCCAGATGAGGAGGCTCTCAACGAGATCACCATGCCTGGTGACTTCAAGCTTGGCCTGAGCAACCACGAGGTGACCGACCTGGACGGAGACAGCTCAGAGGCAGGGGACCCGCAGCCAGCTCCACGGCAGCCACCCAGCCACCCGCACTCAGTCGTCCAAGCCAGCTGGAGGCTTGTGGACCACATGGAGGGCTACGCGGAGCTGTGGATGAACATGGTCGACCAGGAGGTCTGGGACGACATGGGCGACTGGATGGAGCACTGCGTACCGTACCTCCTGGCCATCACCAACGTGGGCGGCAGAATGGACTCGCAAGAGCAGACCAGGGCTGTCACCGTGCAGGAGCTGCAGCAGATCAAGGACTTCTGCGAAGAAGTATGGCGCAATACGCACCGCACGCGACGGAGGCTCATGACCAGGATGCTTACCCTCCCGTACGGTACAAGGCAGCATGTAGCAAGAGTGCACATGGACGCGTTCCAGAACAGAAGGGGCAACATCCTAGCGCACAGCATCCCCAGCAGCGAGCGCAGGCCGCTGCCGAGTACAGCGGAGGCCAGCAGAGAGTGGTCACCAGAAAGCCTGGGCGATGATGACTCGACACCAGACAGTGAAGCCCCAGAGCAGGAGCGCGAGCCGAGCGACCAGTAGATGGAGACCATGGCAGGACCTGATCAGAGGAGCGACACCAACAGCCTGATGCAGACGGTCGTGCAGGTGGCAGCAAAGCTGGCCAAGCCAGTGGGGCCCGACCTGATGAAGTTCGTGAGCGAAGCCGATGAAGCTGGCTTGCTCCACCCAAGGCTTCGACACAAAAGAGAAGCCGACCAGGACCCCGAGCAGGAGGTGGCGTGACTCGAGAGGAACAGGCTCGAGCAGCACATGCAGTCGCTGGCAGGCTGCCGGATCCAGAAAGAAGGCAAACATGGCTGGTCATCGTGGCAGGCTGCGAGCGTGCCCCATGTGCTGAGGGAAGTGCAGACTGGCGTCTACCAGAGGCTGTTCAGCCACGAGTCAGGGCTCAGCCGCCAGCGCAGCCAGCGCCGAGCGGCGGAGGAGATCTGCCGTATGGCATGGCTCAACAGTGGGGAGGCGCGCAGGCAGAGCCAGCAGCAGGGCCCGAAGGAGGCAGAGCGGCGCAACGCAATGGCTGAGCAGTTCCTGGGTGTGACTGATACAGTGAGGAGGAGCCGCAGCCCGCGACCGCAAGCAGCAGTGCGAGAGCCAAGCAGGGCCCCAACCAGACAGCCGAGGAGGCACCCAGAGGCCAGGGCCACCAGCAGCCCTGCCGAGCTGTGCACGGCAACGCCAGCGCCCGAGCCCGAGAGACCCAAGGAACCCAGGGTACCGCAGCCAGAGCGGTCACTGGAGGTGGGAAGGGCTGAGGAGCAGCAGAAAACCGTCAGCAGGCCCCAGTGCGGAGAAGGGACAGGCCACCACGAACCCCTGCGCGGCGAGGGGGTAGGCCGCAGAGGACCCCAGCGTGGCGAGGGGTTAGGCCACAGCCCTGCGCCAGACGGGATGCAGAGGGGTGCCCGTCCCCTACCAGCAGGACGGAGCATCATGGACAGGGCAGCCCTCGACCACTTCCATGAAGAGGAAAGCAGTGAGGATAGCCTCCAGCAGCCCGTAGACAAGCAGGACAGCGATGGCAACCACCAGCAGAACCCAGATGCACAGCACAGCATAGGGTACCACCTGGCAGACCGCGGAGGACCCCAGCGTGGCGAGGGGTTAGGCCACGGAGGACCCCAGCGCGGCGAGGGGTTAGACCGCAGTGCCAAAGACAGACAGAGGCACGAGGCGGAGGTCCCTGACGAGCCCAGTGAGCATGACGCGGACCTTTTGATCAACAGTGTGGTAGAGAGGACCTCGCAACTAACAGAGCGGACCCATACCCTGGGAAACCGACAGTCTGAACGCGAGGGGGAGGGCTTGGCCCGCGGATACCACGTGAACCGCGAACACAGCGAGAGGCACAGTCGGGGGACCTTGCCCGAGCCAGTGGGCAGCAGCACCGAGGATGGTGATGGTGCGAGACACGACGGTCCCCTGCGCGGCGAGGGGTTAGGCCACAAAACCAAGCAGCCCGAGACGACGGCAGGCTACGACGACACAGACCTGCAGCGGGGCCAGGGCAAGGAGTTCGGCGATTTTCCCAAGCGCGGTGAGGGGTTAGACCGCAAGGAACCCCTGCGCGGCGAGGGGTTCGGCCACGGCAGTCCCCTGCGCGGTGAGGGGGTAGACCGCAATGCCAAAGGCAAACAGAGGCTCGAGGTGGAGATCCCTGACGAGCACAGCGAGCATGACGCGGATCTTTTGACCGACAGTGTGGTAGACAGGACCTCGCAACTAACAGAGCGGACCCACACCTTAGGAAACCGACAGACTGAACGCGAGGGGGAGGGCTTGGCCCGCGGATACCACGTGAACCGCGAACGCAGAGTGGCAAAGTCGAGGGGCCTTGCCCGTGACAGTGGGCAGCAGCACTGTGGATGGGGGCAGTGCGAGACTCGGCGGTCCCCCGCGCGGTGAGGGGTTAGACCGCAGCAGGCCCCAGCGCGGCGAGGGGTTAGGCCACGGACCACCCCAGCGCGGTGAGGGGTTAGACCGCAGCAGCCCCCAGCGTGGCGAGGGGTTAGGCCACGTGTTTCCCCAGCGCGGTGAGGGGTTAGACCGCGCCGAACCCCAGTGTGGCGAGGGGTCAGGCCACGACGGGCCCCAGCGCGGTGAGGGGTTAGACCGCAACAGACCCCTGCGCGGCGAGGGGTTAGGCCACCAAGGAGCACCCCAGCGCGGTGAGGGGTTAGACCGCAGCAGGCCCCAGCGCGGCGAGGGGTTAGGCCGCAGAGGACCCTTGTGCGGCGAGGGGTTAGGCCGCAACGCACCCCAGCGTGGCGAGGGGTTAGGCCACAGCCCTGCGCCAGGCAAGGCGGCCGAGAAGGCCCAAGAGTCCAGGGACCAGCGGCCAGGACGGTCCCTGGAAGAGCGCAGAGCGGAGGAGCGGCTGCGGCCGTCCATCAGGCTGCTCCTCAAGCTCTGAGAGGGCGGCGGCAGCAATACTTCAGACTGCCGCCGCCCACGGGGCGACTCGATGAGTCACTGAGTGGCGGCAGTATTACGACGTGAGATGAGGCCGCTGGCCCACCCCGCCTCGGGCTGTTCTGCCTGCGCGGGGTGCCGAGACCAGGGGCGCCCACTCACGGGCGGGAGCACGCGGGTTTAAAACTCCTCCTCCTCCTCCTCCTCCTCCTCCTCCTCCTCCTCCTCCGACGACGACGACGACGACGACGACGACGACAGGGGAGGATGAGCTGTGGAGGGCGATCAGTGGAGAGGGAGCTCGGAGACAGGAATTGCTCTCCCAAGGAGCGTTTGCAATCCCAGGGATCTGCAATCCCAGGGATGGTTGAGGGTCGGGGGCGACGTCGGGTTGGTGTGGTGTATACGTTTTGTCCCCGCTTTCTCGTGGAAGCAACGGAAAATGTATACACCAGGATCCCGTATACACCAGGATCCTCTTTCCTGTGCGAGTTCCAGTGCGGGGCCCGAAAAAAAAACGTCGGTGTGTAGAGTTCGGTTCCTTAGAAGCATGTTGCCAAATAGTTTCCATATGCCTAAAACATGTTTTAAACAGGTTGCAAGCGTTTTTACGCATCGTTGGAACACGCTTCAAACATGTCAAACACATGCTTAATTCAACGATTGGGTTGTTATGGTGTCCATTGTCATGGCATCCACAACACACGAGGAACAGGAGCAGGCATCATGGAGTTGGGAGGTCGGGAAGAGAGTGAGTTTGGAAAGACCGTTCTGGTAGCCGACGACGGCTGTAGTGAGGACGAGGAGGCAAGCGAGGAGGAGGAGGCAGGAGTCAACCATACGAGCCATCGTTGCGTATTTTGCCCGGAGACGTATTTGGGAAGCCTATTTGAGTCATATTGGCGCCATCTCGCAGTAAATGTGAAAACGTTCGAAGCTTTCTTGAGGCCTTCTCAGGGTCCCCTTGCGGGCCTCGGGGGGCCTCTTGGCGCGAGGAAGCGGGGTCCTCAATGAGCATCGGCCCGTGAGAGCCGTAAAACTATGTTGTTTATCTTCGGCGTTTGATTCCGTCGGTGCTCGCGCCCGTTGGAACGATGTGCGCGTGGCCCGGCGGTGTCGGCCAGTACGGCAGTCTGACCAGGTCGCAAGTTGCTGTTCTCCTGAAATCTAAATGCCCCAGAATTCCTCACGAAAGACACCGAAATCAGCTCTGGAACAAAAAACTAAGCTCCAAAACGCGTGGTGCGAGACTCAAACAAGGGCATAGTCAATGAAACACCACGTGAGCGACGCAAGCAAACAGGGACGCCTGCGCCGACATTCGTGTGCAAGCTGCCCGCGTTAAGGTCGCGCGTGAGCGCCCTCGTCTCCAACGTAGCATGCCGCGCTGACGGCCCGGCTAAGCCATGCCTAAGGTCGCTGTACCATCTCGCAAAAGACCTTTTTCTGCTGGGCGGGACCTGCACGCTGTTTTGCCGGACTTCGGCTGTGTTTGGTTGGTCGTTTTTGCGGGGAGGTCAAGGACAACAGGTACTCCAGATTTCGTAATAAAAGGGAGGGGGTCTGGACCCTCCAAGACAAGCCATTTCAGACCTCCCCCGTGGGAGAACCCTCCAAAACATCGTCCCCAGACCCCCCAGGCCCTCCAAGATAGCCTGGAAGAGACCCCCCCCGAAATGAGACGCCCCTCCCCTTATTACGAAATCTGGAGCAGAGCAAAACGAACAGCAAGAAACGAACACAACACGAAAAGCAGCGTGCAGGGGTCCGGCCTTGGCGTCGCCCACGTGTCAGGGGCCTCCGGGGAGGACATGCAGCACTGCTATGCCGCTTCGCCTCCCATCGAAGATCTGAGTTTTTTCGTGCCTTTCGCCGTGCTTGGCGCTCCGCGCGTCGTGGCCGAGGCCGGCGCGCTGCCTCCTCCTCCTCCTCCTCCTCCTCCTCCTCCTCCTCCTCCTCCTCCTCCTCCTCCTCCTCCTCCTCCTCCTCCTCCTCCTCCTCCTCCTCCTCCTCCTCCTCCTCCTCCTCCTCCTCCTCCTCTCATCCTCCTCCTCCTCCTCCTCCTCCTCCTCCTCCTCCTCCTCCTCCTCCTCCTCCTCCTCTCCTCCTGCACAGGCGTGGGCCTGTCAGGGGGGGGCCTCGCATGGGGGCGCTCCGTGGCCCTCGGCGCTGCCCCTGGGGCGGCCGGGGCCCGTCGGGAGCTCGATCTGGAGGGGCCGGGGTGCTCCTCCGCCCCCTCCTCCTCCCTCCTCCTCCGCCGCCTCCTCCTCCTCCTCCTCCTCCTCTCCCCCTCCTCCTCCTCCGCCTCCGCTCGCCTCCTCCTCCTTCCTCCGCCTCCTCCTCCTCCTCCTCCTCCTCCTCCTCCTCCCCTCCTCCCCCTCCTCTCTCCTCCTCGTCTCCCCCTCCTCTCCTCCTCCTTCGCCTCCTCCTCCTTCCGCCTCCTCCTCCTCCTCCTCCCTCCGCCTCCTCCTCCTCGTCCTCCTCCTCCTCCTCCTCCTCCTCCTCTTCCTCCTCCTCCTCCTCCTCCTCCCGCCTTCTCAGAGGCCCCCTGCCCTCTCAGCAGGGCCTGGGTGCGTGCCGCGGGGGAGTTCCGTCGGCGGTGCGGGTCGGGTCCACCTGGTGTTCCTGCCTCGGGGTGCGTTCTTCCGGCAGCCGCGCCTCGCCGGGAGCGCTCTTCTTTTGGGGCGCCCGGGTCGTCCCGACGACCGGCCGCCGGGGGGCCCGAGTGGATGGCCCGAGGACCGATCGGCCAGACGTAAGAGTGACCATTCGCTGGAGTGACCTCTTGGTGCGGGCCCAACGGGGTCCCCCGATCGCATGATCGCGAAGCGGTAGCAGCGGCTTGCTCGCCCAGGCCTGGCCCCCCCGCGTCCCCCGTCGAGCCGCGCACCAGAGGTCACCCTTGGCCGCTTGCCTGGGGCCTGGGGTCACTCTTGCGTGCAGCCGAAACCGAGGCTTCCTCCACTCTGCGGCGCGGCGAGTGGGGAAGTGAGAAGGGGCAGGCCTTCTCAGGGGGCGGCGGGGCTTCTCAGAGGCCTTCCAGCCTGCCGAGGAGGCTCAGAAAGCTTCTCGAGGAGGAAGGAGGAGGAGGAGGAGGAGGAGGAGGAGGAGGAGGAGGACGACGACGACGACGACGACGACGACGACGACGACGACGAAAACGGTTTGGGCTCCTGGGGGGGGTAAGGGGGGAGGCCACCAGCCAAAGGTCTCACACGCCTCCTCCTGCGGCAAGCGGGGGTCGGTGGATGTGTGGTCATGTCCCCCTGTTCTCCTCGGCCCTCCCTTCCCCCGGGCACCCCCCTGCACCCCCACCCTTCCCTTGCCTCCCCCATCTCCCTCCCTCCCTCCTTGCTTCGTCCTGCCCTTCCTCCCACGTTTTCGTTTCTCCCAGTATAGGGGGAAGGAGGGGAAACAAGGGTAGCGGGAGGAGAAGAAGGACGATGGCGATGGCGATGAGGAGGCAGCAGGACGAGGCAAGAGGAGCGGAGGAGGTCGAAGCAGAGGAGGTGTGCCCGGCTCTTCCTTCGACCCACGGGGCCGAAGGTACTGCTACCAGCGGACGAGCAAGGAGAGATGTTCGAACACGTACGCGACCAAAGACGCCATCTCCGCGTTCAGGCGCGGCTGCCTATAGCCAGCCTCCGATGGCAAGTACTGCTGGGAAGCGGACAACGAGGGTGCTTGGTATCGCGTCGGAGAGATACCAATATGCAGGGGCCATGGGACACACACATCAATTACCACAAATGACAGGATTCCCAATATTTTCGCATGTTCTCCTTCCCCCCCACTTCCCATATTTTCCCATATTTTCTGGGGAATCGACGATTACTTGTGTCTGTGTGTTTTTGTTCCCTCCTGACAATACCCGTGCCGATGTCCTGAAAATGCGGTTTCGCCGCTTCCTTCTCTCCTTCCGTCCTTCCCTCTTCGCCCCTTCTCCTTTCAGGACGGACAGAAACACAGACACAATTAATCGTCGACTCCCAGGAAATTATGGGAAAATATGGAAAGTGGGGGGGAAGCCCAAAACCCAGAACATGTAGGGAAATACGGGGAATCCTTTTATTTGTGTGTATGTATCTGTGTGTCCCAGGGCCTCTTCAAGGATGCAACTCCTGGGAGGTAAAATTCTGCTGAATCGGCGCTGGTATACCCCTGGCCGAACACTGGCCTCATGTGGCGAAATCGTGTCTAATCGGGCTTCAACCCGCTGAATGCGGCCAAAGCCCCGGCCTGATCCGGCTGAGTATCGCTTCATGGTCACTTGCTTTGGCTCGGCAGCCTGTGTTTGTTCTGGCGAAGACCTCCCAGGAGTTGCCTCCTCACTTACTTGCAAGGTTGACTCGGAATCTACCGCCGCAGTGGCGGCGACAGCGTCTCTGCAGCACTCGCGCCTTTGCGTGACTGACTCCTCGGGGCCTTGCGGGCGCGGGGTGTGGTGGTGGGAGGCAGACGAGACGGAGGGGAAAGATGATGAAGAGCGGTAGAGGAGGAGGGAGGGACTGCAGTGGAGAAGGGGGGATGAGAGGGGAGAGGACCGCTCAGCTGCGCTCGCGTCATGTCTGACATCCTTCCTCTCACACGCCTCCCTTCCCACCGCGTTGATTCCTCTTCTATCCGCCGACGAGTGCCATAGTGGACCTGGACCCCCCCAAGGACCTCGCCATGTTATGCGCAATCAGGGAAGGGGAGCGGTATACATTGGAGAACGAAGAGGAGAAGGAGGTGGCTGATGAGCACAAGTCTGAGCAGGAACAGGAGGATGAGGATGATGAAGGAGGAGGGCGTGGAGGAACAGCAGCAGCAGGAGTACGAGGAGCGGGAGGAGCGGGGAAAGGCGGAGGAAGGGAAAGGAGCGGGGCGACGACGACGAGGAGGGATCCGGATCCGGAGTTGTGGCTCTTACCCGAGCGAGAGCGCAAGTCTGAACGACGAGGGCGAAGCGCTGATCCGATGATGAGGCCAACGCTGCAGCCCCAGACATGATGGCGTCGTAAAAAAAAACAGGACGGGCGGTTTTGGGGTATTTTCGCCCTCTAGAGGTCCTCGCCGGGCCTCGGGACCGTCAAAAAACGACTCAGGACGAAAAACCGGTCCTGGGGAAAGGGTCGGGACTTGCGGGGACGCCGTCCTGAAAAAATCTGGACGTCGCATGTCTGGGGCGGGAGCACCGTGTGAGAAGGCCTGAAAAGGCTTCGGCTGAAACGTTGACATAGGACACGCCGACGATCGAGCACCTGGTGCGCGGGACGAAGAACGCGGAGTGGGGCGCGATGCTCTCAGCACGTTCTCGGGGGGGAGAGACAGGAGTATTCAGATTGGGTAATGGTTGGTGAAAACTGCGGCTCCAGCACACACTCCCATCTGTCCGGCCCAGCTGCCATTCCCGACCCCGGCTTCTGAGCGGCCAGCCTATTCGGGCGCCCCGGCGCCCTCCCGCCGCACCCTCGTAGGTGCCTCGACGCGGGCTCTTGTCTCTTGTCTTGTCTAGGAAGATGAGAAGCAAGAGGAGGAGGAGATGGTGTTAGCGGAGCCGTTGCTGGTCGGATCTTGGCGACGATGCGCAAGATACAGGGGGAGGGAAGCGGGAATGGGGATGCGAGGTGATGGTTTTGATGGAGGAGGTGATGACGGGGCTGTGCCCTCATGAGGGAGGAGGTGATGAGGGGGAAGGTCATGAGGTGATGCGGATGATGATGCTGCTGATGATGATGCTGATGCTGCTGCTGATGATGATACTGATGGTGATGATGATGATGATGGTGATGATGATGATGCTGATGATGATGATGATGATGATATGGGGGATGTGAGGTGATGATGCTGATGATGGTGGTGGCGCTGACGCTGATGCTGATGCTGTTGCTGCTGACGGCGACGAATATTATTAATGATGATGACGATTATGAGGAGGAGGAGTAGGTGGATGAGGAGGAGGAGGAGGAGGACGATGATGATGCTGCTGATGGTGATGATGATGATGCTGATGATGCTGATGATGCTGCTGCTGCTGATGATGATGACGATGATGATGATGATGATGATGATGATGATGATGATGATGATGATGATGATGATGATGATGATGATGCTGATGATGATGATGATGATGATGATGATGCTGGTGATGATGATGATGTGGGTGGCGGTGCCCCCGGCAGACACCAGCTGAAGTCTGAGACGTCAAGTTCTACTCTGGAGGGCTCGCAATGGCTCCCTTTGCCTTTTCGCCTGAAGATAAACTCTATTCGGACGGTTCCTGCCTGAAGCCGAATTTGGGGTATTTGGCGAGGGCGGGGTGGGGGGTTGGTCCTGTGGATGCCCAGGGGAACCTTGTCCGAGGTATCTACGGCCATGTCCCCAGGCTATTCGGCCAGAGAAGTAGGGTCGGATAATGAATAGGTATGATGATGGCCTACCTCCACACCGAGCGTGAAGATAAACGCGTTGGTGGTGAGCCGCTGGCCGTGGACTTCGCCGCCCTCCCTCGGGGACAGGCCCATCCTGATCAGGTCCTGTCGGCCAAGTGCGACGCTGCACACTTTTGGCGCGAAGTGGCTGCGACTCTCGAGGTAGGGTAGGGGAATCGGTGACCCTCCACAAAGTGAAGGCACACTTGGCGGAGGAATCCGCCAGATCGGAGCAGGAGAAAACAACTATCGTTGGAAACAACGCGGCTGACTGGCGGGCGGGCCAAGGTGCTCGGCCCTACGATGTCGCGCCTCTGTCCTCCGATGGGGGTTGTTTCCGCTCGCAAGCGTTTTCGTGAGCTGTTCCTGGGGATGGGTCGAGTGGCCCTCCTACTCATCATCCTCCTCCTCTTCCTCCTCCTCCTCCTATTCCTCCTCCCCCTCCTATTCCTCCTCCTCCTCCTCCTCCTCCCCCTCCTCCTCCTCCTCCTCCTCCTCCTCTTCCTCCTCCTCCTCCTCCTCCTCCCCCTCCTCCTCCCCCCTCCCCCTCCTCCCTCCTCCTCCTCCCTCCTCCTCCTCCTCCTCCTCCTCCTCCTCCTCCTCCTCCTCCTCCTCCTCTTCCCTGTGGCCCTCGCCAGCAGGCCTGTTCGGTGAGCTGGACAAGGGATGTGCGAGGCCCCGTCGCGGCAGGTCGTCCGTGCCGCCACACATCCTTTTACTGGCACATCGATCATTGGCGTTGTAGCCTCTGACACACATCCTCCTCCTCCTCCTCCTCCTCCTCCTCCTCCTCCTCTTCCTCCTCCTCTTCCTCCTCCTCCTCCTCGTCCTCCTCTTCCTCCAGCCCCTCTGGTTCTGGCCTGTTTGGAGGAACTAGGGGCACCTCACACCGAGGCAGAGGTGATGCAGGTCGCCATCCCGCAGGACCTGCGCGAGCCGCCATGGCGCCATTGCTGAGGTCGACCCTCCGCCTCCTGGCGTTCAACCCGCTCCACGCCGTCGGAGCTCGGAAGGCGGAGCACCGTGGACGCAGGGCCGCAGAGAGGAACCAGCTGCAGGAGGAGGTGAATGAGGCCTGGGAGAGGAGGGACATGGCCGAGGCGATGCGTCTTTCACGGCTACTTGGACACCGCCGACCGGGCGCGAAGCGTCGGGACGGACGCCGCCTTGGCCCCCCTCCGCTGCCACGGGCAGAGTGGGTCGAGGCTTGGGAGGCCTGGCGCCCAGGGGGGTATGAGAGCGCACGAAATAGACTGGAGTGAATGGCGTGCTAGCAGAACAGGCACTGCCCCCGCCCCACCTGCGGACTCCATGGACATCAGTTGCGCACAGGGGGACTTCAAGGAGCTGAGGCGCTACGTCCGCCGCGCCAAGAAGAGGCGCACGGTTCCAAATGGTACGGCGGCGCTGGAGTTATGGGATCTTTGCCTCTGGCCCGACAGGGCCATGGATCGTCTTCCCCACGGCGTGGGCTTCGAGAAGACGGCGCAGGGGATGCAGCTGTTCGACGAGACCCTCCTGCGCGCGCTGACGCTGACCAGGCGCGCGGAGAAGACGCCCCTGTACTGGTACCGCAGTATGGGCATCGGACTCGCCAAGAATGACAAGCCTGGCATGAAGGGAAGGCGAGTTATACACTCTCTCCCTGCGGTGGGGAAGGGCTACTTCGCGTGCAAGCTCAAGGCGCAGCTGGCCCCACAGGATCATGGATGTGCCCCCCATCGGCGCAGGGAGGGCGCGCTGCTGGCGACTCAGGTGCTGGCCTGGCGCCTGAAGCAGTCGGGATGGTCGTGGGTGGCAACCCTCAAAGATATGGCGAACGCCTTTGGCAGTGTGTCCTGGGACAGGTTCGATGAGGTTATCCTAGATGAGGGTCTGGTGGAGCCGCAGAACCAGAAGCTCTGCCGCGATAGGCGCCGCCTGTCAGTCGCGGAGGTGGACACGAGCGACGGGGCCCTCTTTTTGAAGACGGGCGAGGGCGGCCTCGTGGGGGACCCGTTTGTGGCGCAGGCGTTCGCGGCGGCCTTTGTCGTGCCCGTGGACAAGTGGTCCCAAAAATTGACGCAGGAGGGGATCACAGGACTGTTGCACGGGGGCTGCGAGGACAACTCGATCGACGTCTCGTTGTCCAAGTACGCCGACGACCTGTACCGCGTCACCCCCCTGGAGGTTGGGTGCGACATGGACGAGGCCCTCAGGAGGATGAAGCGCAGCGACGACATCCTGGACGAGTGCCTCTTGCAGCATGGGCTGGCGCAGAATCGGGGCAAGCAGGTGGCGTGCTTCATGATCCGGGGGGCGGGCTCGCAGCAGTGCAAGCGTTGGCTCCAGCATTCCATCGCGCGGGGTAGAATCGACGGACGAGTCGAGGAGGCGACGAGGTACCCGGGGCCGATTGTCACGCAGGACGCCTCGGCAGCGATCGAGGTGGAGCGTAGGATGGTGGCCGCCCGTGCTGCTTCCTGTGCCATGGCAGGCTTTTGGTCTGCCAGCGCGCCGCGACGCTGGCGGCGCACTGTGCTGATCGGCCTAGTGCAAAACACTCTCCTGTCAGCACTTGAGGTTTTTTTGTACTCAGCCCCCGCCAACTCTCGCTCCTTGACCACTGCCTCGCCTCCCTCTGTAAGATCGCCATGCACGGAGCCGCGTGCGAACGCAATGAACAGGGGGAAGTCACGGACCGCATGGGTTCTCTAGAGATTCTAACATCCTGGGAATTAGTGCCGTGCGAAACGGAGCTGCGTGTCCGAAGGCTCGTCTGGTACCAATCTTGTGCCTCTCGGACTCGGGCGCGCGCGCGCGTTTTGGCAATGCTCTTCGGGGCCCTCGTTTTTGAACCCGCGGAAAAGCGGCCGTGCACAGTTGATGGCCTTAGTCAGTTTGCGAGTCCCTGGGCCGAACGCATCCAGGATGACGCCCGAGCCGCGATCGAAGTGATGCCTGATGACAGGGATGTGCTTTTGCGCGTTGCTGACTGCCCATGGCTACTTATAGAAGATAAAGAATTATCTGCGGATTTCGTTCGCCTCGATTTCGGACGTCTGCGCAGTTACCATTTCACTGCCACGATTGCGCCCCCTGGCCCTTCCCGCGGTGTCCTTGACCCTGGGGCCCCTGGTGGGCTCGTCCCTCCCCCCGTCCCTGTTGCCCCGTTTGTTTGTTCTTGGGCGAAAGGGGAGGGGGCGCAATGTGGCGAATCTTTCTGCACGAAGCGGGGTCTCACCGAGCACTTGAGACACGAGCGCGGCGTCTATAATTTAGCTGCTCTGCTTTGCCCGTCTAATGAATGTATCGCGTGTAGGAAGATTTTTTGGAATAGGCAAACGGCCTACCGACGCCTCGGGGGATCGATGCTCAGGGGGCACTGCGGAACGAGAGGGCCGAGTGCGATTGCGACCAGAGCTGATCCGAGGGTTCTGGGGTGCCGCATTTGTTCGCACGAGTCGGCCGACTACGACGACCTCTGTAGCCATCTTCGGGCTCATCTTCCCTGGTCGGTTTCCTCGGGGGCGTGTTTTCTCGCACGACAGCGTCGCCGACATGACCTCGGACGTGGCGATGCCCTCGTGGATGGTGAGGTCGGCCTCGCCCCCTGCATCGGCGCCGCGCCAGAAGCGGGGCAAGGCAGGCAACCCCAAGGAGAAGGCCGGCCAGCTCCTGGTCGTCATCGCGAAGCTCGCCCTCACCACAGCCCGAAAAGCAGCGCAGCTGGAGAGCGTGTGCTACACCACGATGTTCATCAGCGAGGCAGACGGCAGCTTGGGACAGGTGTGTCGCAAGGGGGGCATCGAGTACGACGGCGAGAGCAAGAGGCTCCGCGAGAGGGTCGCGGGCGGCGAGTCGGTAGACTTCAAGGCCCGCGGGCCACCTCACGTCCATCTGTTCGGCGCCATCATCAAGCGCAGCATGGAAGTTACGGCGTCGGGGGGGGCGACTCCGAACGCAGACGGGCACAAGATCTTCCTCGAGTACTGGCAGCAGGTGATAGTCGCAAAGAAGCCTCAGGAGATCGCGGAGCAGGTCCTCCACTGCAAGTACCGCAAGGCGAGGACCGCGGGAGAGGACGCCAAGGGGGTCCTGTCGTTTGTGCTGAACTCGAAGGTGCCGACCGCCAACTCTCTGTACCCGATCCTAGTGGACTACCTCTCGAAGGTGGAGAAGGCGGAGGCGGTGCACGGGCCAGCGCCGAGGGGCCCCTTGGAGCGAGAGGCAGGCAACCTGCTTCAGGCTCTCAATCAGCTTTGATGGCCAGCAGTGAGAGGCTCGCAGCACTGATTGCCGGGGGAATTGTCAGCCCTGCAGTTTTGACCGCCACGAGAGTGGCGACGGTGTACGCATCACCGTTTTTGCCCACATCTGTCGTCCAAGTTTTGAGTCCGACTCGCCGTGCACGTAGAAGGAGCGGAGCGGGAGGTGGGAGTGCCGCCGTCCCGAGCCAGCCTGTGCCTGCCGCCCCTGTACCAAATGTTTTAAGGCGTGTCTCGGATAGCGCATCCCGACCCCCTGCGAGAGAGCGTTTCTCCTCGAGGGGGGTCAGGGAGGAGTGGGCCAGCAACAGTAGTACCCACGGGGGACGGCTCGCGGATGGGACGGGCGGGACGTTGGAGGGTGGTCGGGTGGGACGGATCCGCGAGCTGGTCCCCGTGCGGGGGGCACCCGCCTGGCTGCGCGCCAATCGGCGGGCCGCTCCCTGGGGCCGTGCGGGAGGCGCCCGACAGGCCATGGTGGCCACAACAATTGACCAGTCCTCTTTCGATTGTCGCGAAGCGACGCCCAGGTGCGAGACAGCTGCGCGACCTCCGTCCTGCCGCGCCCAGGGGTTCCGAGCCGAGCCGAGCCTCCTCTTCCTCCTCCTCCTCCTCCTTCTCCCTCCTCCTCTTCCTCCTCCTCCTCCCCTTCCTCCTCCTCATCCTCCTGCTCCTCCTCCTCCTCCCCTCCCTCCCCCCTCCTCCTCCTCTTCCTCCTCCTCCTCCTCGTCCTCCTCCTCCTCCACGCTAAGACCCCATGTATTGGCCTGGGCCCCTCAATGTTAGATGTGTTGCGCCCCCCCTGGACACTGCGGCCACTCTCTCAGTGTTGCGTTCGTCGTGGGGTCCGGTTTCCCCGTGGTCGTTTGTTCCAGGCGTGGCGCGTTCGGGATGCAGGAGGCCATCAAGCTTAGGTCGAGGTGTGAGCCAACTAACTGTAAAGAGAAGCGTGCCCTCTTGAATGGCAGGCTTCCCAGTACACCGTGCCGAATTCATTCTCCCCAGTTGGTGAGCGGGACCGCCCTGGGGGAATTCGTCACTCACTTATAGCTTGGGCTACTACCAACGAGTCAGATGTGCTAGGTATGGCTGATTTTCTGGTACCAAAAAAAAACATGGTGATGGCGATGACGATGATGATGGTGCTGCTGCTGCTGCTGATGAGGATGAGGATGAGGATGAGGATGAGGATGATGATGATGCTGATTGTGATGACGATGGCGATGGTCATGACGACGGTTCTGATGATAATGATAATTATGACGAGGATGAGGATGAAGACGGTGATGAGGATACTGATGATAATGATGATGGTAATGTTGATGATGCTGTTGATGATGACGATGCTGGCGATGATAATGGTGGTGGTGATGGTGGTGGTGGTGATGGTGATGATGATGATGAGGAGGAGGAGGAGGAGGATAATGATGGTCATTGTGATGGCGATGGCGATGGCGATGGTGATAGTATGGGTGATGGTGATGGTCAGGTGGTTCGCCATCATAATGTGCAAAATATAGGGGAGGTGATTATGAGATCGCGGAGAAGGCGGTTGAAGAGAAAGATGGGAAGGATAGGGGTGCGACGGACGGGGAGTGGAGGGTGCCTTGGACAAGGCATTCCAGGACATGCTCTCCTTTCTGGCCGTTCCAGCCGGAATTTCTGATTCACAGAGGACTGGTGGTGACAACCATCGTGCGAACATGGAGGGAGGGGAGCCGGGAGGGAGGGAGGCAGGGAGGGAGGAGGTGAAGCCAGGCGGGTCTAGGTTTGGGTTGAATTGTTCCAGAGCGTTTTGGAACGCTCTGTGAAGGCCGCGGCGCCTGATGCATCCTCTGGAGCCGCCGGATCTCAGAGATTCCAAACTTACCCTTGCTTGTTTTGGCCTCGTTTCGTGGAGGGGCCCGCAGCCGGCGAGGTGGTTCTGGCAGGGACTGGAGGCGAGAGGGGAGGAGGTGGGGAGAAGGGGGAGGGGGGGGAGGAGAGAGGGAGGGGAGGAGAGGGAGGAGGTGGAGGGAGGAAGTGGAGGGAGGAGGGAGGGAGTGGAGGAGAAGGAGGCCCGCCGAGAGGAGGGATGGATCGTGGGAGCATGGAGGGCGGGAAGGAGGAAGGGAGGAGGTGGAGGGCCCCGCAGCTGGGAAGGTGCTTCTGGGACGACGCCCGGAAGACCTGCAGCTCGGAGGAGCGCCACGTGTGCAACGTCACCTCGAGGAGCGCCCGCCCGAAGGCTCAGGCGGCAGTGCCAGGCGGCTCGGCGGCGGCGGCCCTCAGGTTGCCCCAGCTGGGCGTGGCATGGGAAGTGAGCAGTGGAGCAGGAGGAGGAGAAGGAGGAGGAGGAGGAGGAGGAGGAGGAGGAGGGAGGAGGCGGGAGGAGGAGGAGGGGGAGGAGGGGGAGGAGGGGGAGGAGGAGGAGGGGGAGGAGGAGGAGGAGGAGGAGGAGGAGGCGGAAGATTTCCCAGGCAAGCACGCTGCCAAACAGGCGCCCAGGTTGGAGGCAGAGCGTGCCGAGCAGCTATCCTCTCTGGCTGTGTACACCGCCAGGCTTCTCGGTCACTATTCCAGGCATCGTTTTGCAGATGTAGAGCTTGTGAAGTCTAGGGCTAAACCGAAGCCCTCGGATCTTGTGGGAAGGGTTGTGCCTGCCGGATCGGCTTGTCCAGTGAGCGGACGTATACCGCCCTGACCTGAACCCCGTGTAGAAGGATCCCCAGAGTCATCAGGCATATTCATTCTTCGCATAAGTTGTGGGGAAGTCTCGATGTCGTCTCGGATTCGGGGATGCTATACTGTAATGTTTGCGGGTGCTTCGGTCGAGAGAAGGTGTCGAAGTTGTGGGAGCAGTGTGCTGGGGGTATCCCTCACGCAAGGATGTCAGCAATACCCTTCGCCTCCTCAAGAGAGGTCCCCAGCAAACATACATTCTTCGGCCGTAGTATACCTATCAGGAGAAGGTCGGCGTTGCGTTGCCGAAATGTTGTCCCCGCTCCGTCCCGCTCCGCTCTCATCGTTCTGCTGCTGGTTTCACATCGTGGGACCATGTAGCTAAGGGCCAGGAAAAAGGAGGAGGCAAGAGGGAGGATGGAGGAGGAGGAGGAGGAGGAGGAGGAGGAGGAGGAGGAGGAGGAGGAGGAGGAGGAGGAGGAGGAGGAGGAGAGAGTATGAGGAGGCAGGAGGGAGGTCTCTTCCTCTCCCCCCTTCCATTCCCTCCGTTTCCCTCTCCCGCGTACTTTTCCTTCTCCCTCACCTGGCGCCCCCTTTCGTGCCCTTCCTCCCCTCCCCCGCTTTCCTCTCCTCGCTTCTCTTTCCCCTCCTCCTCGTTTTCCTCCTCCTCCGCTCAGCCTCCCCCGCTTGAATGTGTACGTGGAGCACATTGCGATGCTGGAGTGCGGGGCGCCGTACTTGCTGGAGGTGGTGCTGCACAGGAGTGCTTGAGCATCAACGACGGCGAGGACGGGAAGCAGGAAGAACACAAAGCCAGCGGCACAGCGGAGGCCGAGGGCAGCGGTCGGTTCCCTGGCGTTGCGTCAGTTGGCCGCGCAGGACGAGACGGAGAAGGTGTGGGAGGACCTTCTCAGGTGTTGCTATTTGCGGGAGCAGCAGGCCGAGGCGGCCAGGCAGCTGCGCACAGACACGGTCATCGGCGTGGTCGGGCTGCAGACGGAGGTTGGCGGTCCCAATACGGTGGTGGAGGAGCAAGAGAGTGTGGCTCCCACGGCCAGCAATGGCGCCGCGATGGTGGATGCCGCGACCCGCGAAATGGTCTTGGCGAGCCTTCACGAGGTGCTGGGCCTGGTGACCAGCGGTGAGCTGGAGAGGAACGGCTTCAAGGCGGAGATCCTTGAGGAGATCGAGGCCTGGTCAGGCTTACCCGTCGACGCGGGCGACGCGGACGGCAACGGCACGATCGACTTGGAGAGGAAGCGCACCGACGAGAAAGTCGCCGAGATGATCCGCTTGGCCGTCGTCGAGGTCGAAACTCCCGAAGGGGCGCCTTCCCTGTGGGGTTCCTGTCGCCTCGGGCAGCGGTTTTGGGGCGGCCTTTTGCCGCCAGGCCCTCGTTGGGCCTCGGTTTTGCAACGGCCGCTGCTGCCCGGGCCCTGATGGGCCTTCGGCCCCGCCGAACCTGGGGGGGGCGGCGCCCTCCCTGGGGCTGGGCGTCTGTGCGTCTGCGCATGAGGAATGAGGTCGCCCCTCTCCACAGTTGCCGAGCTCTTCCCCCTCCTCCTCCGCCTCCTCCTCCTCGTCCTCCTCCTCCTCCTCCTCCTCCTCCTCCTCCTCCTCCTCCTCCTCCTCCTCCTCCTCCTCCCCCTCCCGAAGCCAGCGCAGGCCTGGGCGGTTTGGCCGTTTTTAACAAGCGCGCAAGGCGACGCCGAAGGGTGCGCGGGCGGCCTCAGCCCGCGCTCTCTGCGCGTAGGCGGGCTGCATGTCTGAATGCACGAGTAGCTTACTGCGTGCGATTCCTCTCTGCTCGAACGGTCGAACAAAACTCTTGGAGCAGGTCTTTGCTTGACCTCCGCATGCGCCAAACCCACGCCCATAAGTACGCGCGACGCCGCTCCCAATCGGAGGTGCGCGCGCTATCTGGGATGCTGTCGTGCATCTCAGGCCGCAGGCCGTCGCAGCACTTGGGTGTCTTGCTTTAACAATGCAGACTCGGTGCGTCCATTCGGGCCGTTTGCCACCTCGGCTGCGCGCGCTCAGAAGTCGGGCGCGGCGCGCGCTTGACGATGTACTCGAAGCCAGCGTCGATGTCCTCGTCGCCCATGTCGAAGCAGGCGTCGACTTTGCCCTTCTGCTTGACTTCAGGGGAAAGCTGGAACTGTCGAAATGTCTGGCCCCAGGTGCTCGAAGGTGTATTCCCACGCGCGGACGCCGACCTTGGGGCGCTGGAGTACGAGCTTCCACGCGCTGCCGAGAGCGAACTTAGAGAAGGCCTGGAACCGCATCTTCGTCTGAGACGGCAGAACAACGCGCTTGATGATGGCTTTGGTGCCGCCCCATGTGTCCAGGGTGCAAAATTGCAGCTGGGAGTCAGCAGGCAGGGGCTCAGTGAGGCAGAAGGGGATGGGCAAGGTGTGCCAGGCGTTGCTATTGGAAGCCTCACGATACTGCGCCTCCATGTCCTTCGGGATTGCGTCGGTGCGGTTGGCGATCAAGCTCATCCAGTGCACGAGCGGGTTGTCGAGCGGTGGCGCCTCCGTGGTAAATTCCAAGAGTGAGTCAGTGCTACCCTGTGGGGGAACAGGGGTAACTACGCACTACTGGAGGGAGCGGCAAAAGTAGCCTTCGGTCAAGGCCGCGGCGTCCTCGTAAGCCGACATGGGTGGCAGGGGGCGCGGGTTCGAACGAGGGGCCTGCGAGCAGTTGGGGGCGCACAAAGCTCCAGCCGCAAAAAGCTACGGATGCCCTCTAACGCAGCGTTGTGAAGGTACTTTGCAGCGGTGGCGTCGCGGTCGCTGGCTTAGAGTCAGCACCGATGCAGGCATGCATCGCCATCGCTGCGGTCCGCGCTTGCGTTCGCCAGCAGGCCGCGTACTTTTTTTGAGGATGCCCTCTAGTGCAGCCCCCACCTCCTCTTTTTCCTTTCCCTCTCCTCCTGCTCCTCCTCCTCCCTCGCCCCCCTCGCCTCCCTCGCCCTCCTCGCCCTGCGTTGCTGCCCCTTCGCGCCGGCCCGCCCCCGCCCCGCGCGGGCTGTTGTCTTTCCCGCGCACCGCTGCGCTCTGCTGTTTCTGCGCTAGTCCCCTTTCTCGTTGCACCACCGCAGCCAGCGCAAGTGCCTCGCGCCGCTCTTAGACCAGTCCTTGACCTCCTTGGCCCAGTTGTTCGGCAGCTTCTGGGGCCGCCCCCTACCCTGCCCGCCCGCGCCCTTCCGTCCCCAAAGCAATCCTGCAGGCGCAGCTTGAGGAAGACGCCCCACCAAGCCTGGAAGGAGCGGAGCTAGCGATTGGCGTCGTCGCGTTCTTTCTCCGCTCTCGCGCGGGCGCGCTTCTCGTAGTTCAGCTGCTGTTGGGTGTCCTTCAGCTTCTCCTAGGGGCGGTTGTTTCCCCTTCCTGTCGGTTTGCGCCGTGCCCCCCGTCGAAAGTCCTCCGTCTGTCGCAGCTGCTCCAGGAGGTCGCGTCTGTGTTCGCGCACCGTGTGCACGTGGGGCGGCGCAAGCTGCACGCATGAAGCGCAACGCGCACCTGGCACACCGCGCGCACATGGCGCACCTGTCTCGCTGGCAGTTTCGTCTGCGTGCCCACCCTGCGCTCGAGGTGAGCGATCCTGCGCTTGTGCGGGGCGACCCTCGCCTCCTCTGCGGCCGCCTTCTTTTCCTTCCTCTTCAGCTGGTTGTAGAGGCGGTTCCGCTCTCGCTTGCGATCGAAAGCGTCAGCGTTGGGCTTTGGGTTCCCCATTGCTGGGGAAAAGAGTGGGGGGTGGCGCCGCGAGCTGTTTGGGCCCCGGTCGGGGCGCATTGTGCTAGCTCGCGTTAGCTGCCCCCTCCTCCTCCTCCCTCCTCCTCCTCCTCCTCCTCCTCCTCCTCCTCCTCCTCCTCCTCCTCCTCCTCCTCCTCTTCCTCCTCATCCTCCTCCTCCTTGTCCTGCTCGTCGTCGTCCTCCTCCTCATCTTCCTCCCTCTCCATCCTCGCTCTCCGTGCTCCGTCATCTTCCCTCCCCCCAACCCCCCTCCCCCCTTCCCCCACAGCGGCAAGGAAAACTTGGAAACAGTAAAAAAACAAGATATCAAAGGTTGGGAGCCGCACAACAGCCAAACATGTAAAGAGCAACCAAAAACAATCAGACCGAATTCCGTGGCCGACCGCCAGCTTACATTCGGAGCCTGTTATATATATATAAAACAATTGTTATGATCCGTCTTCGGTTTTTTCGGCCTCCACAGAAGGATGCCTATTGAAAACGCGCAAACCGCCCGGGCCTGCATCGGGTCCTGGCGCTCCTCCTCCTCCCTCTCCTCCTCCTCTCTTCCTCCTCCTCCTCTTTGTCCTCCTCCTCCTCCTCTTTCTCTCCCTCCTCCTCCTCCTCCTCCTCCTCCTCCTCCTCCCTCCTCCTCTCCTCCTCCTCCTCCTCCTCCTCCTCCTCCTCCTCCCTCCTCCTCCTCCTCCTCCTCCTCCTCCTCCTCCTCCTCCTCCTCCTCCTCCTCCTCCTCCTCCTCCTCCTCCTCCTCCTCCTCCTCCTCCTCCTCCTCCTCCTCCTCCTCCTCCTCTTCCTCCGCGCAGCCATTTTGCCCGCGGGGCGGCGCCGCGGGGCCCGCTCCATCGGGGGCCCCCAGGCCGCCGAGGCCAGAAGAGGCCCCCCTCGCCCGCCTGGCACAGGCGCCTCAGACGGGCGCGAGGCCAGGCCCGCGGGTGGCTTCGAGCAGAGCACCACCGACGCTTGCTCAACTCCCACTGCGGCAGTATGGCGCCGAAGCCGCGGGACGATTTGAGCAGGTGCAGGCGGCGGAATCAGCAGCTGTACGAGAGCGATTTACGACGCACATGCGGATGCCGCATCGCCCGACCGAAGAGTTGGAATCACGCGACTGCAGCATCGGATTACAAATTAATTACAGCAAGGGCCAGCACGCAATACCACAACATCAGCTGCGACGCCGAGGCCCAAGGCGGTAAACACGCCACCGGCCAGCCGAAGCATGACGCGGAGCAGCTCGCGACGGCCTTGAAGACGGTCACAACCGCGCTCGGCCCCATGCAGTTGGCGACCACGGGCAAGGGCGGGATCGTCAAGCAGCTAGAGGGGGCAGCCGCAGCACTGCAGCGAGACGCGAGTTCCTCTTCGGCACTGCTAGCGCCAACGTTCGGGGCGAAACAGCAGGCTGGCGCTAAAGCGACGAAAGCCAACGAAATGTTCAACCAGAGGGCCGACGAGGCGCTGAAGGGGGAGCAGCTCATAGAGGCCATCCAGGCAGAGGGCAGGGAGAAGAACGAGAGCATATTCGACGCGATCCTCGAGGCGGACGCAGACGTCCCACGCCCGTCCGAGATCGAATTCTCTGCGCTACAGGAGCACATTAAATGCGACGAGGATATGGGCGCCGAAGGAGGAGCAGCGGTCGACAACGACAAGAAGCAAGTCTTGGAGGAGCTCAAGAGGACGGCGCCCACGTTCAAGGGCCAACTCGCGGATCACCTGCAGAAGGCGAAGGTCGAGGAGAACCGCCCCATTATCACGCAGACGCTCAAGAAACGAAAAGCAGACCACGCGGAGAGGATCCAGGAGGAGGCGAAGACAGCAGGCCAAGCGGCGGCGACACCAACGGCGCCAACACCGATGTCTATGGCCACGGCTAGCGTCAGCGCGGAGGGAGCCATGTGCACCGGCAAGAGCGAGGCCGAGGCGCACCTGGAGCGCCGCAGGTCGGCGGCCGTCGGCAAGGGCGAAGGTGCTTCTCCCGGCGACCGCTAGGAACTACAGCGGAAGGGCAGGCGACCTATCGGCGATGCCGAGCCCCTGGGCCGCACCATCTTTTTCGCCAGCGTCGCCACGTGGGGGCCCAAGGCCATGGGCTGGATTAGACGCGACGGACTTCGCGTCGGGCGCGACGTCTACGCGCTGCAGGAGACGCACATACCACGGGCGCAGATCGACAACGTGGCGCGTGACTTGCAGAAGGCGGGCTGCGCGAGCACCTCCACCGCGGCGCGGCGGAGCGAGAAGAGCCCGACGGGCGCCAGAGGTGGCGCAGCTGTCATCGCGATGGGGGCACCAGAAGGCGACGTCTATCATGCACCGCGCGAAGCCAGAGACCGCTTCCAACTCGCGCAGCCACGCCGAGCCATGGGGACCTGGATATGTGCGACTGGATTCCAGTCGCGCTGCAACTGAGGGGGGCGTCGCCGGTCAACCCGCCCTCTACCTCGACCCGAAGAGCAGCGCGCGCCGCGGCGTGAACGCGCGCAAGTTGACGTCGCTGGCTTCTTTCCTGAACTCCCTCTCTACGCCGTGGCTCGTCTGCGGCGACTTCAATGTGAACCGCCGCGACTTCGACGAAAGGGCGTGGCCGGCGGCGCTCGGGGCAACGAGCGCCATGGGCCTACCCGGCGAGCAGCGCGCTTGCAACCTCGGCGACGCCCACTCCAACATCGACAACGCGCTGACCAACGACGGAGGCCAACGACTAGCACGAGGAGTTCGGCCGATTCACGACACGCCATGGAAACCAGATGTAGGACTGGTCAGCAACGCCAGAGCACCAGCTGAAGCAAACGAGAGCAGACGACTACATCTACCACAGCCATTCCCTCATTCACCACGACCGAAACCAACGCGCGGCGGCAAGAAGCGAGCAGCGCGACAAAGATGAGCACAAGACACCGAGACCACAACCGCAGCCAGCACCACCCGTGTTCGCAGTGGCACCAACGAGCATCGGCACAGACAGCCAGCGATGGGAAGCACTGGGACTGACGGGGTGGACGACGCACCCAGCCAGTACACCCAACGCACAGCAGACCAACGCCATGGACCAGACAGACCATGACCCCTTCGACGACGTCCACGACTACCACCACATCGACTGGATCAGCCCGACGACCGACATGGAGGCGCGGCACGACACGGACGACCGCGTCTACCAGCAGGAGCACGACGCCCACCTCGCTCAACGGGCAGAGGGCGCGAACGAGCAGATCGACGCGAGTTTCGCAGCCACAGTTGACCAGCGCAGCTGCGCAGCAACGGCGCAGCTCGATGGGCGGCAGACAGTGCCGCCGCGCCGCCAGCTCGTCGCGGTAGAGCATGCTATCGGGGTACTCTTTCTCCTCCTCTCTCTATGTGCACGCTGGCTCGCACTTATATAACCGACCACCGACGGCGCGACGGTGCTTCAGGCGGGGGCGCCGACGACGCACAGGGGGAAGCTCGCAGGGCGACCGCGCCTTCGCTGACGGAGCGGATCCGGGCCAGCGCCGTCGGGTTCAACGCCGACGCGATGGGCGACGCGTGGGAGATCGCCAGCATGTCGCAGCAGAAAGAAAACCACCACGCCCCCGGCTACATCAAGAAGAATATCGCCTACCGCGCGGGCCCCTGCGGCGCAGAGCATCTCGGGCGGGGGTGCCGACGCTTCATCGGCGCCCAGGAGAAGTTCTACTGCCTGGCGCGCAGGATGGAGCCCACCGACAGAGGAACATTCCGCGGGCGGGGATCACCACGCCTCTACAAGGAGCAGCAGCTCAAGGAACAAGGGGGGCCGCCGACGTAGATTCGCCTCGCGCAGAAGAGACGGGTGGAACCGCGCCGACAAGGCGCTGCGAGCACTAGTCAAGCTACGGGAGCGACATCACGAACACCAGCAGCAACGGGAGCTCGCAAACGCGGGCTGACGACTAGCACGAGAAGGCGTGCCCCCAGCAGGACCGACGGCGACGGCGACAGCGCGATTCTACCGAGATCTTTGGAAGGACCGTGCGCCGCAGCTGGAGACCATCCCACTGGAGACGCCGAAGGGCATGGCGGGGCAATCAGAGCAGGAAGTTCGACGCGCGCGATGGAAAGACATGAAGGGCAGCAGGAAGCAGCATGGAGCGTGGCTCATGCACGCAGACAAGCACAGCGGCACACTCCACAAGAGCACTAAACCACCACCACGACGCGAAGCCGAAATCCACGCCGGCGCCACGACCGCGTGCACCCCGAAGGACTGGATAGACCACAAGACCACTTCATTCACCCAGACCTGGAAATGCGACGCAATACCGCACGACGAGCATAAGGAGTACCCCGCCGCCCTCCCGCCAAGGCCGCCGCGGAGGAAGAGTGCGACCCCTGGGCGCTCGACGACCTCGACAGGTGCGTCGGTTGCGTGCCCGACAAGGGTCAGGGCGTGGACATGATCTGCATCAGCGACATACGACGCCTCTCTAAATCAGGACGCCGCGCGCTAGTCGACCCCTTCAACGATTTCGAGCACCACCTCACCTGGCCGTGGTAGCTCGTCACAGCCATCGTCATGATCCTCCCTAAGCCCGCCAAAGGAGATGGAGCCACAATTGGTTCGCTGCTGGGAGCTACTACACCGTCTGCGCATACGGCGGTGGGTTTGACACCACGAGCGGGAATTGGATGCAGCGATAGAGGGCAACAGCTGCTTACGAGAAGCACAACGACGCCTCATCACCGACGAATGCGCAGACGCACTGGGCATCTGGGATTCCGTACTTTTAGCCGACACCGAGAAGTCCTATGACAGTCTCCGCATCGACAGAGTCATGCCAGGAGCACTCGAGCTCAGCTTCCCAGCGAGACCCTTCTACCTCATGATGCTACAACACTCAGCGACGATAATATGACACAGTCAAGGAGCATATTCACTTCCACTATACGCCGGCCGTTCGTTTCTCGCAGGGTTACGCCAGTCAGCGACGCGGCCAAAGAGGTAGTGTACGCGGCCATGGCGAAGTTGACTGGCACCACTGACATACCACGACCTGTGCCGCGAGCATGGTTCGACGACATCAGCAGACGGATCGTCGGCGGCAGCGCGCAAGTGATCCCAGCCACCGTAGCAGCAACGCACAAGCTGCACCTGGGCCTCGGGGAGCGGGGGCCCAAGCTAGCCGACAAAAAGGCGCTCATGTCAACGACCAACCGCGACACCAAGGACGCGCAACAGCAACCCAAGCACTGCGGCATCGATATCAGCACCACGAACGATGGGCAGATACCTGGGAGCCGACAGAGCAGCCAAGCCAGAGGAGGAAGTACCAAGCGAGCGACCCACAGGTCACGATGGGCAGGAGTGCAAATGCGCTTTGGAGCAGCGGGCCGCAAGCTATGGCGACTACGTGTACGGCGCAGAGTTGGGATCGCACGACAGGGCGGCATGGCCTCACTACGCTACGGAGCTGCATTCCACGGTATGGCCCCACGCGCGCTTCAACAGGCACGGCGACGACATTCACAAGCCATACGGACACCATGGCCAGGTGGGTGCCTCACCGCGCATCTGGCCGTGGAGGGTACCGACCCCGCCTGCACCAGTATGAAGAGTTTGTTCGTCAACTGGTTCAGCTGTTGGGGGGGCCGCCATGACCTACGAGCACAGGTGCGACGGGCATGGCCAAGGATCTACTTCCGATTCCTGAGGACACCAGCACAGCAACGATGGAGGAAGAAGAGAGACCTCATTGCCGCTATCATCCAGGCGCTAATTATGGGAGCTAGGCTGGGACTCGCGAGGGCTCGAGACCTGGATCGGCACAAACAAGAACTACTGGAGGCACCCCGTGGACGGCGAGCGAGGCGACCCGACCGACATCGTCGACGCGCTCATGACAGACGTCGCCCGCTACCTCTGGACGACCGCAGCACAACACCACAATGGATGAGGCCTGGAAGCGAGCGGGGCAGAAGCCGCCGACCTTCGACGGCACCTGGCGCGGCTACTACGACGCGGGAACTACGCGCTGCTGATCGCATCATGCGCGGGGACCTGGACACGAGCCAGACAACGAGCGTGCTTCTGCGATTGCAGCAGAATGCGAAAGTGGAGCCGAAGAAACTGACTACCACAGAATCTGGCAGCACTGCGACGCCCGCGACGACCACGGCATCTTCCGCAAAACACGCAAGCTACAACGTCAGGCTGAAGTGGGCCACCACACTACTCCAGCGTTCTGGCTACGAGGCATCACGCCACGATCATGGCCGGTGCCGCCAGTGTGCGACACGGAGCACTGGGGCCAATTGCATGGGCGACAGCATCCACCGCGGACGCATCACCACAGAAGGCGGAACACCGATCGTGGCGTACGGCGACGGATTTTGAGGCAAATGCAGCACCGACTGGAGATGCAGACGTTGCGGCTGGGCCTGGCTGCGACTTGGCGGCGACGACGTGCGCGCCGCCGCGGGCAAGTACGGCCCCTTCCCAGGACGGCGCCAAACCAAAAACCGAACGGAAATTTGGGCGCTACTTGATTGCCTCAGGAGTATTGCGCGACCACTACATTTCTGGACCGACAGCGAGATCGTCTACAATGGCTGGGCAGCACGACGATTCGAACGACCAGCAGAAGCGGCAACCAACGGCGACCTGTGGAAAGAGATAGAGCGAGAGTTTCAACAACGAGGACCAGCAGACGAAGTACAGCACTACCACACCAACAGCCACCTCAGCTAGGAAGAAGCCGAGGAGAAGGACTACCCGCGGCACGCATGGCACGGCAACGCGCAAGACGACAGGCACGCAGACATCGCAGCAGAAGCACGGGACATCGACGACGCAACGGCGCAGTGCTTCAACTGGGTGAAAGCGACGGCGGCCATGGTGAGACGACGAATCATGACAACAACGCAGAAACTCCTGGAGCGACCCCAGCCGAGAGCCGTGACATCAAGGCCAGGAGACGACAGTAGAAACGAGCCGAACGAGAACAACGGAAGAGCAAAGCAGACTACTTCGCACCAGGACCACCTGAGCCCGACGGACGACGACCACCAACGACGCACCAATTCCGACGACTTCGACGCGGGAAGGGTTGGAAGTGCAGTTGTTGCCGTCAAAGTGCGGGGAGGGACACACAACCTTCGACGACACCGCAATTTGGTTCAGAGACGGATGCGACGGGCCACCGCCACGACAAGGGACGGAGCTACAGATGCACGGCAACTCAGCACACCCAACACATCGATTCCAACACTGGAGCAGAGAGCACAGATGGCATTGCATATCATGTGGGGCAACAGCTGTGGAATACGTATCTCAGACGATGTAAGCATAATGTCACGGAGCTCCACTACACAGCAGCCTCCAGCACGAGCTGAAGAAGTGGAACGAGGTGGCGCAGACAGTTCGGCGCCAGCACCACCGGCGCGGCAAGACGGACGGCAGCCGGCACCACCACGCCAGCAGCCTGTCGCGGCAGCACATGTTTTTGGCGAGTTCCCCTTCTCCCGTTGAAGGAGTTGACGCGGCAAGCACCGCAGGCAGCTCGACGCCGGTGGCGACAGCGCAGCACGACGACCAGCCCGACGCGGGACAGCGACGAGCGCGGCAGCAGGACCCCTCTCCAGCAGCACGACGGACGGCACCCGACCGACAGCGGCACGGAAACCAGCCAGCGGGCACGCGCCACACTCAGGAGGGGAACAAAACACACAGACACAATGAATCGTCAATTCCCCGGAGAATATGGGAAAATATGGGAACTGGGGGCGAAGACAAAAATCCAGAAAATATGGGAAAATATGGGGGATCGTCTTATTTGTGTGTATTTATGTGTGTGTCCTGGGGCCCCTTCACACACTACCTCCCACGAGGATGGTCGCGAGAACCAACCCGACCGGCATTCCGTCGCTAGCGGTTTGCCGAACACCGTTCCTGACCGCAACGGCCGAGAGTGCGAAAGATCGGCGGAGACGGTGGGTGTGCAACGTCTCCTGGCTGCTGCCAGCAGGCCCGATGAACAGCACGACGGGCAGCGGCGCGACGAGAGCCAGCAGCACCACCAGCCGACGAGCACCACGGGACGCCAACAGCACGACCAGCAGAACCACAGCCTCGAATACAAGCTGAAGAAGTGCAACAGGATGGCCATCGCTGGGGGGGATGATGTGGTAAGCAGCGCAGACAGTTCGACGCCAGTACAGACAGTGCAGCACGACGGACAGCAGCCAGCACCACAGCACCAGCAGCACGACGACCACCAGCAGCACCAGGACAGCTGGACGGAGAGCAGCTCAGCATTGTTCCACTCGCCTCAGCCAGGCGCGAGTGGAGGGGGGGTGGGCCCCAGGGCCGCGACCCCCCGAGAGGAGGCCGCCGCGGCGACGGCGGCGGGCGCGGCCTTGGCTGGCCGAGCGACCCGCGCGGAGCGAGAGGCGAAACAGCTGACACAGCTCCTCCCCCTTCCCCCCTTCGTTTTCCTGCCCTGTGCCCCTTCGCCTCCCCCTTCCCCCCTTCTCCCCCTCCTCCCCCTTCGTTCCCCCCTTCTCCCCCTTCCCCCCTTCGCCTCCCCCTGCCCCGTGCCCACGCGCGAGCCCTACCCCTGGGGGTCCACTCGACGCTGGGGCATCGGACACCTCCGCCTGGTTTGTTCCGGCTGCAGACATCGCTCGGACTCTGAGCCCCAGCAGGCGTTTCACAAAAATCTGACCCGACCTGCAGGGACAGGGCCCACATTTCATTGCCAACCTGCTGTTCCTCCTCCTCCTTTTCCTCCTCCTCCTCCCTTCCGTCTCCTCCTCCTCCTCATCATCCTCCTCCTCCTGCTGTTCCTCCTCCTCCTCCTCCTCCTCCGCAGGGATGAAAGCCCAGCGCCGACCCAAAGTATCCGCGCGGAGTTCCGAACGTTTGGGTTCATGTAGTTTTTCATTCTGCGACAATTGCCCCGAACTCTGACCTGCAGGGGCAGGGTGCCTGCACGGTGCAGTTCCGCGCCAAGGGGCCACTCGTCCAGCACATGCTGTGACAGAAGCGAGTGACGGCCAGGCACGAAAAACGCTGGGGCCACCGCTCCCTTCCCAGACTTCCGACGAGCCACGTGTGTCCAAGGAGGGGACTCATCCATACAGTGGAGGCCCATGCCAAGAAAACCTGCTTGCCTCCAGGGTGCCCTAGGTTTCTTGGGTTTCGATGGCTTTGCGGTGGAAGGCGTGACGTTGCCACACTAGAAGTCAATGGACGTCCTGGGGTCCCAGGGTTGGGTTTCTTGTGGACGGTTTCTTGTGGTCGGGCCCCCACTGTAACCACCGCCTGGGGGATCGACCTTCGCGGACGTCCACAGGCGGTGGGTATGGATACATGGGGGCCATGGGGGGCCAAAACATGTCTATATCCACCGTCCGCTGGGGCGCCGGGACGTCGGTTCCCAGGCGGTGGGTAGGGATCAAGTCCCCGCGGGGCGGGGGTGGGCTGGGCCTCGGGACCGTCAAGAATCGACCCAGGACGAAAAACCGGCCCTGGGAAAGTGGTCCAGACCTCAGGGGCCCGCACATCGAAAAACTTGGAGCAGCCAGATGTCTGGGCAGAGCGTTCCGGCGCGCTCTCAGAGCGTTCCGGAACGCTCTGAAACAGACGCGGCGCCCGATACATCTTTCAAAAGTCGCCGATTTTCAACGATTTCCGATCCCCATGCTGCAGACATGCGACGTCCATATTTTTTCATCACGGCGCCCCCGGGAGTTCCGCAGCCAGTTTGGCTCCAGGCCCGCCCCACGGTCTGGTCGGAGCGCCCTGCAGGAGAGGCCTCCAGGCAGTGGCGGTGCGTGCTTGTTTGGGTCCCCTGGATACCGGCACGGATGGCGGACAATGGCGTTTGCGACAGTGGCACCTGCCCGAGAGCCGAGCTGCCGGAGTACTGCGTCACGGAAGACAACTCGCTGCCGACGGGCTTGTGCTACGTGGAGGATTTTCTCTCGTGGTCCGCAGGACCGGCCCGGGAGCTGCTGCTCAACCGTTTTGCTCTGCTTGTTAGTTTCATAATGATCTTGCAGTTCCACTTGATGCCCTTGCTCGCATATTGGTGTGAAAAATACAAGTTCACCGTCGGAGCGAAGGTTATCAGGGCTGCTTTCGGGCATTCTAGAAAATCGAACTTCCTTCGCAGCCTCGGCCGGCATATTTACATCTTGAACATCTACTACAGTGGGGCATTTGAGGCCATGGAGGCAGCCGTGTTCGGCTCGCACGAACATCAGCCCTTCATCGAGTCACTCCTCTTCGCGTTCTTCGAATCTCTTTTCGTTAATCAGTTTTTCCGCTACCTGCAGAAGAACCGATATGATTACGAATTTCAGGAAGCCAAGGCGATGCATAAGAATTTGAGGGAAATAATCGTCACCAAGTTTGCGGACTACTCCGTCCCATGGGGCTTCTCGACAATACTTTTTATCGCGCAGTTCATGCTGTTCTCTGTATTCATATTGGACATGAACGGCGATGAGAACACGCACTGTAGATGCAAGATGAATATCTACCATTGGTTTGCTGCGGTGCTCGTCACGAACGTCTCCGGTCATGACGAGAGCGGTGGGACCTTCAAGCAATCAGCATGGCATTTCTTGTGGACATCTGAGAGTAACCAATTCAAAGTGAAAGATTATCCTGTAGAAGGTTGGAGCCGCTGGTTCTATGATAGCACCATCAACGCTTTTTGTCGTGAAGTTCTCCTCTGCCTCGCACCAGTAGCTCTTTCTGTCTCCGATCGTAACGATCTCGTGAAGGATTGCCTGGCCATCTTCTTCATCTCGAGGATGGACGACATCGAGCCCAGGACGATTGAAAACTCCCTCAAGGACTGGAGCGAGCAGCGCATGCTCCTTCGGTCGAGTGGGTTCGACCAGACCACAGAAGTCGAAGAGGGCCTTGGCCAAACAAGTCAGGCGGAGGCCGCCTCTGGCCCTGAAGGTCAAGAAGCACTCTTGGGAGAGTAGGCCGCTTGGGGGCCGAATTCGACGACCGAACCCAGCCAGCTTGAAGACAAGCTCAAGCTTCTGTGCTGGAAGGTCAGCTTGGCGGCTGCGAGGGAAGGCCCTCTCGGCGGCGGCCGCCGTCTTGTGCTGCGTGCCGCACCCGTGGGGCCCACCCTCCGGAAGATCCAGGGCTCGCGCGCGCGCTTGCGCCCCGTCGCGGCTTGCAGGAGCGTGTGGAGCGCTCGGGCACGGGCCTGCCTGGATCCTTCCATGGTCTTCCGGCTACGGCGTGCTTGCACTTCCGTCGAACCGGTTGAAGCAACTCCGGCGCCGCCCCACCCGCCAGCTCGTGCTCCGAGCAGGACCCCGCTGGCGCTGCCGTGGCGTCATCCGCTGTGAACGCCGCGTCGGCCGTGCCCGTCTAGCTTGCGGCTGTGCCTTGGCATCGCTCGGACGTGTGCATGTTTCCTTCGGCGGAGGACCATCGAGGAGCATCCTTGATCTCAGAGCGTGAATTACCTCCCCCGCTTTCGCTTCCAGGCAAAACCAAGTCATACCACGCGCCTTCTCGTCAAGCGGCCTGACCAGTACAGGCCGTGGTTGGGCATCGCTTGGTATCTCTTGGAAGCGAGGGTGGTCAAAAGCGAGGTAGGTTTGTTTTGCCCCTATGATCAATTCGGAGAAAAAAAACCCACGCAGGAAACCGAACAAAAAGCACAGGGAATGGACGTCCGAGCGATGGCCAGGTGCTCGCCGAGCTTCCCGCGGGCGCAGCCGTGCTCCGCGCGCGCCCGGTGGGGGCGAGCCTTCCGCGAGCTCGTAAATGCCATGCCTGTATATGTCTCTCGGCCAGCTCTCCGCCGCGGTCGCCCTGCGATGCCTGGGCGCAACCTGATGCAGGTGGGGCTCGGCTGACGGGTGAACCACCGCTTCGACACCTTGCTTTGAAGACACATCGTGTGACAAAACGATGGTGATCAAGAATACGGCGTCCACGGAAGTCCATCCTTTCCCCAGGGTCGGTCTTTCATCCCAAGTCGTTTTCTGACGCCCTCAGGGGCCGAATGTAGTGGAAAATTGGCCGTCCTGATTTTGTTTCGACGCGATCATGTCTGGGTGGGTAACGATCCGAGTTGGTCTTGAGTCGGGCGTGTCCCTCCACAGGGGAAATATTCAGAAATAGTCTAAAAATAGTCTGGGGACGATCTGTGGACTATTTTTGAGTATTCGGGGGGTATGTTTCGAGTTTTTTTTTTTTCGCTCACAATCTCCCTGTGGGGGGGGAACACGCCCGACTTAATTCTGCCTTTCTCTTACCACATGCCGTCGGGGCGCCGCGGCACACGACATCGCAGGCGCCATGGTCCCGGGAGGCCAGGCGTGGCCCCAAACAGGCGTACTCTGGAGAGTGGGCCTCCTCCTCCTCCTCCTCCTCCTCCTCCCCCTCCTCCTCCTCCTCCTCCTCCTCCTCCTCCTCCTCCTCCTCCTCCTCTCCTCCTCCTCCCCCTCCCCCTCCCTCCTCCTCCTCTCCTCTTCTTCTCTTCTTCCTCCTCCTCCTCCTCCTCCTCCACCTCCCCCTCCGCCTCCTCCCCCTCCTCCTCCTCCCTCCTCCTCCTCCTCCTCCTCCTCCTCCTCCTCCTCCTCCTCCTCCCCCTCCTCCTCCTCCTCCTCCTCGGGACGCCCAACGGCTGCGTTTGACCGCCCACCGTGGCTGGAACCGCGGCCGCTGCGGCACCTCACGCGGGTCATGATGTTCCAGCCTGCGTCGGCCTGGATCGCCAGAAAACGTTTCGAGCACCAGGGAGGTGCCGAGACTGGAGGGCTTCTTCGCGTCTCGGGCCCGGGGAGGCGATGGTCGCTCGACACCGCTTCGGAACTGCTGGGCGCTCGACAGGAGTTCTGGGATGTGGCTCTCGAGCACGATGGGAGCAGCGCAACACTGGGGTCTGAGCCTCCTAGACTTGGCATCGCTCGGACGTGTGCACCTGTCCTTCGGCGAGGACCATCGAGGAGCATCCTCCATCATTTCGCGAAAAAGCCACGCACGAAACCGAGACAAAAACATACATGCCATGGAGGTCCGAGCGATGGCCAATAGATGGGGTCGGAGCAGCTGGGGTCGGAGGGTCACGCTGCGTCGCCGATGCGGCCCGATGCCGAGCCCGATCCGCGTCACGTCGACGTCGCCGATGCATCGCCGACACGTCGCCGATGCGTCGCCGGCGCAGCGCCTCGTGGGGCAACGGCGCGCTGCCGCCGAGCTGACGGGCGCGCCGCCCGGCCCCGCGCCGGCCCGGGCCAACCGAGGGCCTCCAGGAGGCAGCGCCGGCCCCTCCCGCGCACGACGGGGGCCCCGCCTCGGCCTGGCTTCATAAAGCGACGCGAGGATCGGGACAAAATCGGACCGGGAGAACTCGAAATCTCTGAGAATCGGCGGGTTTGGAGGATGTATTGGGCGCCGCGGCCGCTCCAGAGCGTTCCGGAACGCTCTGAGAGCGCTCCTGGCTTCAGTCAGAGCGTGAGTTACCTCCCCCGCTTTCGCTTCCAGGCAAAACCAAGCCATACCACGCGCCTCCTCGTTGAGCGGCCTGACCAGTACAGGCCGCACTTTGGCATCGCTTGGTATCTCTTGGAAGCGAGGGTGGTCAAAAGCGAGGTAGGTTTGTTTGCCCCCTATTCAGGTCGGGCGTGTCCCTCTGCGGGGGGGAGATTCACAAGTAGTCAGAAGACAGTCTGGGGACGATGTTTGACAATTTTTGAGCAGTTGGAGAGTGCATGTTTCAAATATCTGTTATTTTTCGCCCAAGATCCCCCTGCGGGGGGACACGCCCGACGTAAACTTGGCTGCCGCCGAGAGCCCTGAGGTGAGATGTGTGGTCCGAGATGCAGTCTGCCCTGATGCCAAAGGACCCAGAGATCCGACGCTCCCCCCAAAAAATGGAGCCGGCGGTTTGGGGCTGGTTTCGGCCTCCGGGGGCCCTCGCCGGGCCTCGGGACCGTCGAACAGCGGTTCAGGACGAAAGACCAGCCGTGGGGAAGTGGTCCAGACCTGTGGGGGCCACGCATCGAAAATTTCGGAGCAGCCAGATGTCTGGGGAGGAAAACCACCCCGTCCCCGATAATTGAAGTTTATTGAACGGCCCTGGGCGCTTGCGAAACAGCCCTGTCGTATTCGATTCCTTCCTTGAGTGCGTTTACGCAACGTCGGGGTGTTTGCTATGAGGGTGGATTTTCTGGTCTCTATGATGGGTAGGTCGACCATGGCAAATCGAGGGTACCTTGGTGTCCTGTCTCTCGAGTCCATGCGCAGCGCTGCCCTCGTGTGGCGTCTGGCCACAGCATGCTGCCAGGGTACGGCAGGTTCGCGTCGTGCCGACCAGCGGCGGGAGAGGAGGGGGGAGGATCTTCGGAGGGTGTTTTCAGAGGGGATTTTCGAAGGCAGATTTTCGGAGGGGGGGGATTTTCGGGGGTTTTCTGAAGGGGGGGATTTCGGGCGGAAGGGGGGGGATTTTGACACCAGTGCAGCGTACACAGAACTCGTTCTCTCTTATGTGCGCATCGTGTGTGTATGCATGTATGCATGCATACATGCATGTGTGTATATGTGTATGTGTATGTGTATGTGTATAGGAATAGGCCCGGGGGTTGCCGAGGCCGGTGCCGTACCCCCCCATGGAGGTATTGGGGGGGTCCCAGGGCTCCCGAGACTGCCCGGGCCCGCTCCCAAACACGCCATGACACGCCAAGAGGGCCCTAAAGATAGCCAAGACAGCCCCAAGAGGCCCCGGACACGCCGAAGATGGCCTCAGAACGGCCGACGACGCCGCCAAAACGCCCCAAGAGAGCCTCCAGAGGCCCCTCCAAAGGGCCCCAGAAGCTGAAAATCATCAACTTTTCTATTGATTTTGAAGCATATTTGCGCTCTCGCATGTTCCGCCTCCCCATGGTCCCGGACGGCGTTAGAGGCCCTTCAGATCGCTCCAAGACGGCCGAGGAGGCTCCCAAGAAAGCCCAGAGACGGCCCAGGAGGCTCCCAGATAATTCAAGAGGGCCTCGAGAGCGCCCCAAGAGAGCCCCAAGAGCGACCCAAGAGGGCCCGAAGAGCGCGACATTTCAAGGTCTCCGGTCTGAGAGGATGCTAGGACGCCCCCGGAGGCTATCGAGAGGCTCCCAAGAAGCCCCGTGAGGCTCCCAAAAGGCCCCCTGGAAGCCCCAATAGGCCCCCAAGGGGCCCCCAGGGAAACCCCCTGCGGGCCCCCAAGACAGCTCGGTAAATTATATTTCCCAGAACTTTCCGGGAACATGATTCCTGGGGCTTCAGCCCACCGCCCCAACCATGTTTCCAATAGGCTTGCCGACAAGGCCAAAAGGGGCCCTCGGTAAGCCCCCAGAGGCCCCCTCTTAAGAGGGCCGAACAAATCATGCTCCCAGAAAGCTTCCCGGGAACATGATTCTCTATCTCGGAGTAGGCCCGGGGGAGGGGGGGCGGGCCGCTGCTTGTTCCCCCCATCGGTGCCCGCCGGGGGTTGTGGGGGGTTTCCAGAGCTCCCCAGGCGGCTCGACCCCGCCCCGAAACAGGCCACGACAGGCTAAGGGGTCCCGAGAGGGCCCAAGACGGTCCCAAGAGGCCCCGAAGACGCCCAAGATGCCTTCAAAACAGCCGACGAGAACTCCAACACGCTCCAGGACGGACTCAAGAGGCTCCCCAAGAGGGCCTTGGGATGCAAGATTCACTCATGTTTCGAGTGTTTTGGATTTTGGCGTTCTCGCTTTTCCCGCTTTCCAGCGCTCTCTCACGGCCTCGGAGGCCCTCCGGATCGCTCCAAGACGGCCCACGAGGCCCCGAAGAGGGCCCGACGACGAAACGACGCCCCAAGAGGCGACGACGCCATTATGACGACGACGACGACGACGGCACGCCCCAACAGGCTCCCCGAGACGCCCCCCAAACCCATGCTCCCAGAAGGCATTCTGGGAACCCGATTCATCCGGCCTCCGCCCCCCTACGCAACCATTTTCCCCGAAAGCCTTTCGGAATGCGGATTGGCATGCGTGGACTGTGGTCCACTATTTCAGTGGAGCAGTGAATTCGTCAAGGCCTGGGACCTGCTGGAACCTGAGCGCGCGCGATGATTATAGTATGTATGTATGTGTGTACGTATGTCTGTCTGTCTGTCTGTCTGTCTGTCTGTCTGTCTGTCTGTCTGTCTGTCTGTCTGTCTGTCTGTCTGTCTTGATGGACGGATGGATGGATGGATGGATGGATGGATGGATGCATGGATGCATGGATGCATGGATGCATGGATGTATGGATGTATGGACGTATGGATGGACGGATGGATGGATGGATGGATGGATGGACGTACGGACGTACGTACGCATGTATGCATGTATGCATGTATGCATGTATGCATGTATGCATGTATGCATGTATGCATGTATGCATGTATGCATGTATGCATGTATGCATGTATGTATGCATGTATGCATGTATGTATGTATGTATGTATGTATGGATGGGTGTGTGCTTCGCGTGTACCTCGTTCGGTTTTGTCTTCGTTATGTCTAGGTGTATGTGTGCGCTTCGCCTGTACCTTTGCAGTGCCCAGTTCGTTCGATTATAGATCAAGGAAACGCTGCCTTCTGGCATTCCGTGGTTTCAAACATTTTCTTGGCGAGTTGCGTGCAGCGCAGGTCGCCCTCGCAGGGAGGGAGGGGCCAGCGCGAGAGAGGAGGCCCAGGGTAGGCAGGACGAGGGACACACATACAATTAAGGTTCAGCCCGCGAGGCAAGGATGACGAGGTTGAGGAGGAGCAGGATAATGGGAGGAGGACGGCCAAGTAGGAGTGAGACTCGGTCAACAACCATTGGTGTTGCAAAGTGGTAGGGATCGTTATGGGATCTTGAGGAGGGAAAGGAAGTACGGGGAATGTAAATGGGTAGGAGGTGACGTCGGCAGGTCTGTGTCAGCTCTGGCAGTTGAAATGACGCATGCGCATGAATTCTCAGGATGGGATCTTTATCTTATTCGAACGACTGGAACAATCACAACATGCAGTGGTTGGGAAAGGATTGGTTTGCCAATGGCCCCCAGGACTTCCGATATGCTGCACGCCGCTTGCGCATCTCTCTTCCGCCTCAGGTAGTTCATCTCTGGTTGGTGGCGCGTATCATATTTAGAGCACCCTGGAACTCCCTTGTGTTGAGGAGGGTCGGTCCTGGTAGATGGCACGAATCGTTCGGGCCCATCCAAGTGCAGCGAGCTCACCCCTCAGGGGATTCTGTTCTGTAGTTTTGCTGATGTGGCGCATCATTGCGCCTTCCTTGTGCAGGCCATGCGGGTGTTGAAAGTACGTCCGAACGCCGTGT
>CAUYUJ010015628.1:314653-321247 GCA_963575745.1 Prorocentrum cordatum
CCGCCCCGCGCGTACTACATGCACGCGGACTTCCCTCAGGAGGACATCCGCGACTTGAAGGCCCTGCTGCGTTACGACAAGCTCAAGAGAGAGGGGGTAGCGGTGCTCAGCGCTGTGGACCTCCTGAAGCACCTGCCCAGGGTCGAACCGCTGGCGGTGGGCACCGTCTTTAAGCGCTACGCTCCGCTGCAGCCGCAGCGGGAGGGCCACTACGTGCTAATGGACGGGCTCTCCTGGGACGACCTGCCTGAGTCCGAGTGGTCCGACTTGTACTCGCAGGTTGCCTGGGGGCTGAACGATCCAGCCTGGGCGGGCTACAGCAAGAACCAGCGGAAGAACGCCAAGGAGGAGCGCCTGGCGGCCGCGCACGCGGAACTGGAGGCCTCTGAGCGCCGCCATAAGCTCCGGGAGGGCAGCCTCACGGGCGGCGGGGGCGGTACCGGGGTCGCCCCGCGTGCCGTTCCCGTCCGCGCCGCCAGCGCCCCCCCCGCTGGCTCGGCCCGCGGCAGCCAGGTCCCGCCACCGCCGCCTGCTGGAGCCCCGGCAGGCGGCCATCATGGCCCCGCCGCCGCCGCCGCTGACGGCGCCCCCCGCGGAGCCGCCGCCGCCGGCTGGCCCGCCCCCGCAGCAGATCCCCAATGCCGCCGTCCTGAACGTGGCCCTCGGTGAGGATCTCGAGCGCCAGATCTTCGGGCCCCCAGAGCAGGCTGGCGGTTGCGGTGATCTCGGGGGGGAGGTGCAGGCGCTGCCGTCGCAGGTCTTCGCAGCCATTGCGCAGGGGACAGGCCAGTCCGCCTCAGCGCTGAGACTCTGCAGGCCCCCAGCATCGTTTACTTCTGAGTCCTCGAGGGGGCTACGTGAGTTCCCGTGTTAAGATTCCGAGCCTGCCACTCTCTATGATGCTGCGCCTGTGTGCTCGCTTACGCTCCAGTTTTAGCAGCGCCGCCGTGCCAGCTTGCACGGGTGCGCCCACAGTGGTACCCCCCCTCGCGCCGCGGGCCCTGTTACTTAGTTCTTCGTTCTTCGCTCGGTCAACTGTGCGCCTAGCCATTTTGGCTTGCCATCCTGGCCTCTTCTCGCGCCTACTTGCGCTCGTTGGCCTCGACGGCGGCACTGGGGTCGCCCCGTGTGCTGCTGTGCCGCCGCTGTCGCTTTACTCTGGGCCGTAGGGGCCAGTTGCCCTCGGATCAGCGCCCGCCGCTGCGCGCGCGTCAGACCCGCCATTTCACCTAGAAGATGTGCTCGTTATATACTGGAAATGAGGCAGCCACAAGGGCGCTCATCCCAAGGCGGTTGAGCCGTGGTGATGTGGTGCACGTGTCCGCAGTAGTAGTAGTAGTCGTACTACCGGTAGTAGCGGGAGCAGCAGTAGTAGTAGTAGTAGTAGTAGTAGTAGTAGTAGTAGTAGTAGTAGTAGTAGTAGTAGTAGTAGTAGTAGTAGTGGTAGTGGTAGTGGTAGTGGTAGTGGTAGTGGTAGTGGTAGTGGTAGTGGTAGTGGTAGTGTAGTGGTAGTGGTGTGTAGTAGTAGTAGTAGTAGTAGTAGTAGTAGTAGTAGTAGTAGTAGTAGTAGTAGTAGTAGTAGTAGTAGTAGTAGTCGTAGTAGTAGTAGTAGTAGTAGTAGTAGTAGTAGTAGTAGTAGTAGTAGTAGTAGTAGTAGTAGTAGTAGTAGTAGTAGTAGTAGTAGTAGTAGTAGTAGTAGTAGTAGTAGTAGTAGTAGTAGTAGTAGTAGTGGTAGTAGTAGTAGTAGTAGTAGTAGTAGTAGAGTAGTAGTAGTATAGTAGTAGTAGTAGTAGTAGTAGTAGTAGTAGTAGTAGTAGTAGTAGTAGTAGTAGTAGTAGTAGTAGTAGTAGTAGTAGTAGTAGTAGTAGTAGTAGTAGTAGTAGTAGTAGTAGTAGTAGTAGTAGTAGTAGTAGTAGTAGTAGTAGTAGTAGTAGTAGTAGTAGTAGTAGTAGTAGTAGTAGTAGTAGTGGTAGTAGTAGTAGTAGTAGTAGTAGTAGTAGTAGTAGTAGTAGCAGCAGCAGTCGTCGTCGTGGCCGTTGTCGCAGTAGTCGTAGCAATGGTTGTCGCCGTCGTAGTCGCATGACTAGTGACAGTACTGATAGGTGCAGTCGCGGTCTGTGCAGATTCTTGCGCGCGTGCCTGCGTCAGGACGCGTGCAGCGCGCACAATATCTGCTGGCGGCTTGCCCGGGGTGGAAGTGAGAAAGGGCTCGGTTCGCGGTTTTCGAGGTTCGACGGCGGTTTCGTCGCTCCTCTGCGGGTTTCCAGCCTCGGGGTGCGGTCCAGCGACTGCGCCTCGCTGAGGGCGTGCTGGGGGGGCCCGGATCGTCCCGAACGGCCACCGGAAAGCCGAGCTATGACCCCAAAAAACACCAGGGGTCCGAGGGGGGGCGGGCCTGCTCAGAAGGCTCGGAAGTCCCTTGGCCTTCTGTGAAGTTTTCGGAGCCTCCTCCCGGAGACGCAGAAGACTTCTCAGAAGGCGCGGGGGGGCTTCTGAGAGGCCCCGCCGCTTTCCGAAAAGGCCTCCTCCGTCTCGTTTCCCCCCCTCGCTCGCCGCCGAAATTTGAGTCGGCGCAGATGGGCACGGACTCCTCCGCCTGCGCTTCTCACGGTCGGCGGCGAAAATTTGATCGGGCGCCAGGTAGCGCAGGCGATGCTCTGCGCGGCCTCGTCAGAGGAGGGAGGAGGAGAGGAGGAGGAGGAGGAGGAGGAGTGGAGTGGAGTGGAGTGGAGTGGAGTGGAGTGGAGTGGAGTGGAGTGGAGTGGAGTGGAGTGGAGTGGACACCATCACGAGTGTGATCCTGACGAAACACCCGAATTCGCAGCACACTCTCGAACGCCAGACCTGCGCCAGCCTGCCTCAGGATTTTGGGATTTGAAGCCCGCGTGGTCCTGTGAGAAATCCCTTGCCATGTGCCGAAGCTTGCCCGCCGTATTCAACCAATGTCACGCTGCGCACGACAGTACAGAACATGGACCCAGAGAGGTCTGCACAAGATCAAGTACCGTTCAAAGCTGCAGAATACACGCACCCATAACCATCAACTCACATTTGCTTACACTCCTGCTGCTCAATACTTCGGGTGGCGGCAGCCCAATCGATCACAGCCGAACCACTAGGCAGGAAAGAAGCGGCCTGCCCTCCCCGAAGAGTCTCAGCACCTCGTACAAGTCTCGCTCTAGTAACACTATTCTCCCAATCGTTGAGCTCAGAATTTTCTCCCCCCGTCTCGCCCGCCCTGGTCGCAGCACTGTGGCTGATCACGTCGGGCTGCAACTTCGCCCCAGACTTCTCGCACGCGCTGTGAACAGGATGGTGACTAGGGGTGGAGGCCGACGGCCGTTTCGCTTCCAACCACGCCTTGGAGATGCACGCTCGGGCGGCCCACCACACTGCTGAACTCGAAGATCCACCAGGTCGTAGGGCAGCAGCGTCGGCCACGGTAGCGGATGGCGAGTCGACGTTGGCGTCGGACTCGTTCTCCTCGAGCTCGGCGTCGGGCAGCGGGGATTCGGCGCCTCCAGGCTCGTCACCACGAGCAGTTTCGGCCAGCCAAATGGGAAACGTTCCCAAGCCCCCAGGGCGAGTGCGCCCCCTGGGGTCGACGCGGGCAGGAGACGGGGGAATGGCATTCGCCCCCGTCCCCCCCCAGCCCCTCATGTATGAGGCCCCATGGGGTGGGCACTGAACTGCAGCAGCCTGCGCGTCCAGCGACGCTCCCGCGGCCCCTGCGGCAGGGCAGTGATCCCCCGTAGGGGCCCTCACGTCGGCGCCCGTCGCCTCTGCAGCGACAGCGCCCGCGGCGCCCTCGGCAGGGCAGTCATCCCCCGTAGGGGCCCTCTGGGCTGCGATCCCTTCCGCCGCCGCTCCGTCCACCTGGCCACCGACCACCGCGACCGCGCCCGCCGACGGGACGAACTCGGTTGCCTCGGCGCGCAACGGGGTCGCATCCGCCTCGACCATCTCCGTCCGAAGGTCCAGCTGGCGCCCCTGCCTCCGTTGCACTCGATTGAGTGCCCTGAGCGAGAGGTCCATGAGCTGGTCCATGGGGAGGTTGAAGACATGCAACGCGACGTTGCGCAGCACCTGCTCCCTATGAGAATGGGCAGGTGTGGCACCTCGCCTGGCAGCCTCGACCTCCTCGACGAGAAAAGGCAAACTGGCATCCAAGCGCCGTCGTACTTCAAGGTCGTCTGCCCATCTGCTGCGCTCCTGCAGTACGTTCTTCTCCGTAATGAGTTTCCTTACCAAATTATCGGCCGGCAATGCGGCACGCGCGCGTCGCTGCCGCCGAGCTGCAGCCGCGCCAAGCACATCTTCACGCCACACACACACACCCACACGGGGCGGGTCCCGCAGCCAGTTCATGCCTGCTCCCAGTATCCGGCGCCATGAGCTAGCACCTAGAGCCAAGATGTTGGGGCGCGGCGGCATGAGCAAAAATGGCCACGGAGGAGGAGGAGGAGGAGGAGGAGGGAGGAGGGAGGAGGAGGGGGGGGAGCGAGGAAGGTACGAGGAGGGAGGAGGAGGAGGAGGAGGAGGAGGAGGAGGGAGGAGGAGGAGGAGGAGGAGGAGGAGGAGGGAGGGAGGAGGAGGAGGAGGAGGAGGAGCAGGAGGAGGAGGAGCAGGAGGAGGAGGAGCAGGAGGAGGAGGAGGAGGAGGAGGAGAGGAGGCGATACTCTGCGCGGCCACGTCAGAAGAAGGGGAGGAAGACGCATTTTGCCAACACCTGGGGCATCGGTACATAGGCCCCAGGGCGATCGCGCGTTGCGTTCCGATCGTTCTCCCTTGTCTGATCGCGAATACCCTCTGTTGACGCGCAGAGCGCTGCGAACACCGTTGCTCAGAGTCTGGCCAACGTAAAGGACGACGAGGATGTGGAGGAGGAGGAGGAGGAGGAGGAGGGGGAGGAAGAAGAGGAGGAGAGGGGGAGAGGCAGGGGAAGGGGAGAGGGGAGGAAGAGGAGGAAGAGGAGGAAGAGGAGGAGGCGGAGGAGGAGGAGGAGGAGGACGAGGAGGAGCGGAAGGAGAGGGAGGATCGGGAGGAGCAGGATTGTTTGAAGAGCATGGAGGAGGAGCGGAAGGAGGAGGAGGAGGAGCGGGAGGAGTGGGAGCGTTTGAAAAAAAACATGGAGGAGGAGGAGGATGGGGAGGATGAAGATACAGCGTGCTCGGAAGCCATCAATGACGTCAGCGGTATGCACCCTCCCTCCCTCTCATCCTCCCTCCCTCCTTTCTCCGCATCCCCCCTCCTCCCTCCCTCCTTCATCCCCCTGCTCCATCCCTCCTCTCACATCTTCCCCATCCTCCTCGAAGGATTGGCGCATTGATGGCGGTCGTCTCGAGTGCATCACCAACGTCGGGTTTACATCGGGTCGAACGGCGCACCTGTTGACCCAGAGGGTGCCAGGAGGCCATGACCCGGTGGGAATCTCGTTCAAGCTGGACCTGACCAATCCGAATGGTGGGAAGGACAGCGTCACCAACGGCTTGCCTCGGAAGGCCTTCGGCGGCGTCCTGGTGGGGATTGGGGACGACGACGCCGACTATCGCCAGTCAGCCCTGGTGCAGATGCTGCCCGCCGAGGGAGGCGGCATCCTGGTCGGCGTCGACGGGGACGGCCAGGTCGGTGTTCGCAGGTTCCACTCGAGCGGGGCCCCCGACAACCTCTGGCACTCAGTATCGTTTAACCGACTCCCATCCCCATCCCTATCCCCATCCAGACCCCCAGCATCTCAGCACGCCCGCTGGGGATATACCCCTCCAAACCCGAACGGCGCGTCCTACATCTTCATCTAGGGGGGGATTTTAGGTTTGAAGTCGTTGTTTTTTCCTCCAAAAGGGTTACTTTCCAACTAGAACAGCCCTTTGAGGGCTTCTTTGCAACCAGAAGGCCCTCTTTACAACCACACCTGCCACTCTACAACCATGCAGCCCGCCTCCACATGCCACTGAGGGCTTCTCAGACACCTCTGAGAACTTCTCAGAGGCCCCTGAAGACTTGTTCAAGGCCTCTGGGGATTTCTCAGAGCCATCTGAGGACTTCTCAGAGGCCCCTGAGGGCTTCCACACGCCTCGGAGCGCTTCTAACAGGCCTCCGCGAACTTCTCCGAGGCCTCTGAGGACTTTTCAGAGGCCTTCGAGGGCTTCCAGAGGCCTCTGAGAAGCTCCCAGGGACCACTGAGAAGGCTCCAGAGGCTTCTGAAAAGCTCCCAGCGTCACCTACCAGGTACCACTAATACCGCTATTTCGACGACGACTACTGCTACTACTACTACTGCTACTACTACTGCTACTACTACTACTACTACTACTACTACTACTACTACTACTACTACTACTACTACTACTACTACTATACTACTACTACTACTACTACTACTACTACTACTACTACTACTACTACTACTACTACTACTACTACTACTACTACTACTACTACTACTACTACTACTACTACTACTACTACTACTACTACTACTACTACTACTACTACTACTACTACTACTACTACTACTACTACTACTACTACTACTACTACTACTACTACTACTACTACTACTACTACTACTACTACTACTACTACTAATACTAC
>CAUYUJ010015629.1:0-2500 GCA_963575745.1 Prorocentrum cordatum
GCGAGCAAATGGTGGATACAAAGCCCAGGATACCCAATATTGTTGTATTTTCTCGGTTTTCGTATTCTCCTCCACTTCCCATATTTTCTTTCCCCTTGCTGGAGGTCGACGATTAATTGCGCCTGTGCGCGACTCCCCCCCCAGGCTCTCCCACTGGCAAAGGATGTCGACGCAGCCGATCTCGGCGCCGAGCCTATCTCGAAGAGGGGGCGCTTGGGCCCTGGCTCGCGCCGCCCCCGAATCCAGCAACTCCTTCAGAGGCGCGGCTCAGTGACTTTCGGACTAATCGAGCTGATCGCTGCCTCTCTGTTCCACCCCCGCGAAAGAAGGGGCGCCGTCAGCTGCCAGGGCTCGCGCCTCTCGACGCGCGCGAAATCCCACCCGACCTCGGGGCGCTAACTCCGGAGACCGAGGGCGCCGCAAGGGTCGAAGCGGGAGGCAAGGCGCCGGGGCCAAGAACGCCGGACCTGGGGCCGGCGGCCCCCGGAGCACTCGCGCCCCCAACTGGCAGCTGCCCGTCGCGCTAGCCGCGCTGCTCAGGCGCGGCGCCCGCGGGGCTGGCAAGGTCGCTGGGCTCGACGGCGCGCGAGAGCTGACTCATCCCAGCTCGCGCTGGAAGGCGCGCCCCGGAGCCCCACGCAAGGGCCTCCACGGGGGCCTGCCAAGCATCCGGCGGAGGAGGGCCTTCGCGGGCCACGTCTGCTCCAGCGCGTGGCTCCTGGGCCTGACCTGGCGGATCAACTCTGCTATGCCGGGGTCGCTGAGCAGCCCCCCCTGGGCCTGCGCGCTGGTTGCTGGCCCCAACTGCTCGGGGGCGCACTTCCCGAGGCGCGGGCGCATGCTGGCCCGCGCGGCGCTCTGATGCCAGCGCGCTATCGCGCCGCGTCCTGTCCGGCGGTCGCGCTGGAGGCCGCGCGTCCTAGCTGTCCTCGGCGCTCGTCTCCAGGCGCGCGCGCAATCTCCTGGGCGGAACGGAACAGCACAGAAGCCCGTCGCCCGGCTGCAAGCTGGCCCCACGGGGGCGCTAAGAGCGCCCAGGCGGGCCTGAAAGAGGCGCCAATGCAAACGCGCGATGTATGGTGACAGCGCCGCTGCTCCCATTCTCGCGACATCCCAGGCATGGGCCCACCAGTGCTCTTGACGGCAAATCACATGGAATCGCCTGACCACTGCAGGACAGGCCCACCCTTTCGGCGGTGAGGTTCAGTCCGAAACCATGGTTTCCACGAGAGTAGTCTGCTGCTCCACTTGCTGTCATCCCGCGTCTGCAAGTTTTTGTGGGCCTCTTGTTTGCGCCGCGTCTGCCTTGGCTCCTAACCGAGCAGCGCGCGCAGACAAATCTTGTGGACCGACGCGCATGCCGCGCCCATGATTCTGAACCGTTCCTTGGCACTTGGAAGATGTCGCGCATCATCTTTCTCCGCGTCGTCTGGCTTCTCTGCGCGCGCGAAAATTTCAGCGCCCAGGTGGGGCGCGCGTGCAGCGCAGACAGCGGGGCAACAGAGTCGAACAGTTTCAACCTGGATTCCAATGGGCATCTCCTTGAACGCAAAACACTCCGATATTTGGCAAGAGCACGCCAAGCTGCGTTCAGTCTGTTGGACATCTCGGCATCCTGGAAGTTCCTCAAGGAAATAAGTCTGCCCAAATATGTATCGGCGGCATCTGGCGGCAAGACAGCGACATCGTCCATCCCCGCCTTGACAAAGCCCGCCCCTGTCTGCTCTGCTCGCAGTTCGCGAGGATCTTCGTTTCGCCCAGGTGCACGGCTTCGGCTTCGGCTTCGGCAATCTCCTGAAACATATCTTCTATCCCAATGATTTGGGGCGTTCGCGGCGTCCCTGAGGCGCGATCGACTCGAAGTCTCGACGGGTTAGGTCCACGCGCGTATCCCGCAGTCGAACGCGAGGGCGCAGCCGCGTCTGAATCCCAAGATCTCTCCGCGAGATCGTCGAGCCCAGCCTGACTGGCCCGTCGCCCGATGGAATGTCGTGGGGCATCCTTGGATTGCGCGCGAAGACAAGCTGGTTCGGTGAATGCCCTCCCGTTGCATTTCGCCGGCGCGACGTTGCGCCAGAATTCCAAGCTCGCGTTCAGGCGAGATCAATGAATCCTCGGACCCTTTGAACATCAAAATTTGACCCAACCTCCGCGGCGCCCGCGCTGGCCGTTTCCCCGTGGGGCCCCGGCGCTGAGGAGCGCGCCGCGCCGTTCCAGGCCCGTGGAACTCGGGCCGCCCGCGGGCCACCCGGAGCTCGGGCGGGGGCCAAGAAACGAATCCAGCCCGAAACTGAACCCGCCCGAGCCTCGGCAGCCCCCCCGGAATGGCGGCAAACGACCTGGCAACTAGTCTCGTGGCAGATACACTTCAGGAAGGCAGCTGCCTTTCCGGCGAAGGATACCTGAAGACTGTCCACAGCCGCCACTCGATGAAACTGACGCGCGCGGGACATCGCAACTTGCCCTCTGTTGGCGGGCCGGGGGCGGGCAGCGCAATCCG
>CAUYUJ010015629.1:7500-175000 GCA_963575745.1 Prorocentrum cordatum
ACTCACTCGCTCCCTCGGCACGATGACCCCTGGGGCCCAGCCTGCTGCCTGGCCCGTTCACGTCCGCGCGGCGTGCCGGCGTGCGCGGGTCGCCCTCGGGGCCCTGATTTGCCGGGCTGCCTCCAGAGACGGGCTCGGTCGTGAGAGCTCGTTGTGGCCCGTCTGTAAATAGATCGCGCCATCCCCCGCCCAATGCTCGGCCCCCCCGCGGAAGGTTGACGTTCGCCAAGCCGATGGGCGCCGTCGCCGCGGCACCGGGGGCCCGCGCGCGACGCGCCCTGCCTGCCGACCGTTCGGCACCGGGCTTGCTGGAGCAGCGCCCGAGGCCAAACTGGGCGCGACGGCAGCTAGCGCCCGCGCGCGGATCTAGGCGCAGTCTTGGAGGCGCGCGACGGCGCCGCGCGGCGCGTCGAGGGCCCGCCCCTGGTTCGTAACCTGCGCCTTCATCGCGCCCAGCGCCTCGAGAATGTAATATTCGGCTGCGTCTCCGGCAGGTCCTGCCGTTCCTGATGCCGGCCGGCCCTCTGCCTCGGCGTGCTTCTGGCAGCGTCTCGGCGCCGAATTCGCCCACCCCCACGTGTGCGCGCTCTCCCGGGCGGCGGCCCCGGGCTGTCTTCCGCGGGGGCGGCGCCTCGCCCCGCGGGGACCTCGACGCCCCGGTGGACTTCAGAATGCCCTGGGCCGACGGTTGGTCTCGGTGGCCACGGCCGCGATCAGCTGCAGGACTCGTGGCCTCGCCCTCCTGGACGGGCGTCGACGCGTAGACCGCCCTAACAAAGCGCCGGCTATGCTCGGCCCATTTCGCGCTGCCGTTGCCCAACAGCATCTCGCAGTCACAAAAATGCCGGTGCCCCGTCTGCTTCGGGCCGCAGCGCCCACGCGTCCTCGGGCAGCCCCGCGAGATCGGGGGCGACGACGAAGGCGAATGGCTGGGGGGGCGCCGCGTGCATCCATGGGCGCCGGCGATCCATGACTTCGACGAGGCCCCCCAGCGAGCGCGCGCATGCCCCCCCTGGGCCCCTGGGCCATTCGCCCTCGTCGTCGCCCCCGATGGGAACAGACGACCGCGACTGCGCATCTCGATCATGTTCGCGGCCAGCCGCCCCTCTCTCGCCAAGAACCGACTGGCCATGGCTCCCCGGCAGAAATATGGCATCGAGATCTCGCTTGGCATGGGCTGGCTCGTGAGCTCCAGCCGCCGGCGCCCTTCGTCGCTCGAGTCTCACAACCAGAATCGGCGAGCGGCGGCGGTCGGCTGGGCCGCGGGAAACTGAGCAAGAAATGCCAGGGGACCTGAGAGAAGGGGTTACGGGAATTCTGGGCGGGCTCGTCGAAGATTCCCTCTCGGGCTCATGTCCAGACGGGCGAGGCACGTTGTTGCACTCCTCGGCTTGCCGAGCCTCGCCAGATCTCTCCGCGACTGCAATGCCGGTGGCTCCCCGGCCCCCCGGACCTTTCCTTTTCCCTTCTGGCCCCCCTCGCTTCAGCCGTTGGTTTGCGGGCACTTCCCGCCGGGCTGATCTCCCCCATGTTCTGCCAGGTTGATCCGATAGCTCCTAGAGACCTTGGTGCCGATGGACTGTTATCCTGGATGTCGAACTCGTTCGAATTCGTCAACCCACGCGTCTGTTCCACGCGCCTTCTCTGGGGTCTCAGTCAGACCCTCGCGACAATCGCTCGACCACCGACGCCCTCCTTCGAATCGGATCGCACCTTATAACTGGAGGGAAAAAAACAAAACGCTCCCTTTTTCAGTCCACGCTTCGCTGCTACCCCTGGCGGCGCGGCAAACTGCTCTGGCGGGCCCGGGCGGGCTTCAAACGCAACTCGGTGACCGCTCGGCAGTTTCTTCTGCGCCCCCACCCGGCATCAGCGCCGGCAGCTCTTGTCCGACCAGATCTATTTTCATCGCCCCATTCCGCCCCTCCAGGCCGGGGCCAGGGCGCCAGAGGTCACCGGGACGCGGCCTCCAACGCCGCGCGCGAAGCTGCTGCTGATGGAGGTCGCGGTTCCAAGCGTTTGAGAAGCTTCTCCAGCCTCTTGTGCGTGGGCACATCTTTTGAGGAAAGCCAGCGGCGAATTTTCCCTTTTCCAGATGCGGAAATCTCCCAGACCCACACAAAAAGTCTGGATTTGACTCGTTGGGTTTGGACACGGAAGATCCCCAAACACTATCTCTTGGTTTTCAAGGCCAATATTCTTGGTTGCTTCCCACGTCATCTCGCCATTGGCTCTTGCGGTCCGGGTCGTACCACCAAACACCACGCGAAATTCCCCACGGGCTCGAATGCTCCCACCATCCTGCTGGCTGCTCGGCTGGCTTACGCCGACCGACCCCCGGGTCTTCTAGCACCCACGGGTCTTCTGCACCCTCTGTGGTCGACGCCCTCCCCTGGGCGCCTTGTATTCCCCTGCCCGACACGGGGCCTCAGCAGGAACGGAAGCAGCTCCAGCACCCAAGAGAAGCTTCAGCTCGTCCTTCAGCTCCTGGAGCTGGTGTCGAGTGTGCTCCTCTAGCCTGGCCTTGAGCTCTGCCCGCTGTGACTCTGAGAAGCCAGAAACGTTTGTACTAGACTGCCTCCCATCATGCATATTGGACTCCGTAGCTGCTGCACCCATCGGTCTACGATCACTGACCTTGTCTCAATTGCTAGAACGGCTGCTGCGCGGCGAAGACATGGCGGCGCCAGCAAAATCTCCACGGGCTCCACTACCACTGAGACGCCAACATCGCCAGCAACTATGAGGTGTGATGCTTTTGTTCAGACTCGGGGGCAAATTCGCCGGCCCAACGGGCCAGAGGCGTGCTAAGATCTCCGGTAACTTGTTAACAATATTTCTAGTTCGCGCGCGCGGAGCGGCCCCTGGGGGCCCCCGGACGAAAAGTACCCCGGCAAGGTCCCGAGAGAAGCCCGGGAGAAGCCACCAGACCACTCCAGGGGAGGGTATTTTTCGACACCCCTCACGAGGATCGTGGCCTCCGAGGGGGGAGCCGCAATCGACTACCCCCAAGAGCCCCCCAAGAGGCCCTGGGGGCCTCCAAAACGCCGCCAAGGAGCCCCAAGAGACCCCCAAGAGGTCCCCAAGAGGCCCTAAAGAGGGCTCCAGGGCCGGCGGCATGAGCGAAGCGATTAAATAAGTATCACACAGACGGTGCCCGAACCCATTATGATTACGGAAAGGGCACCTACGGAAGTAAACTGGATAATCGATTAATCTCACACGCTGCATTTCTTCAATATCAAGGGGCCGGCGGTGGGGCCGAAACCATGTGTAAACAGCAGACATCGGACCTCCTCCTTTCCCAAATTGTTTCCTGTCGTCCCACCCGAGAAAGCCGCGCACCAAAGGTCATTTCGGCAGAGTGTCACTCTTACGTCTGGCTGACTCTGCATCGCAGGCGCGATTTGCGAGGCTGGCGTGGTCTGGCAAGCGAGACTGCCTCCACCTCCCTCTCCCCTTCCCCTTCCCCCTCCTCCTCCTCCTCCTCCTCCTCCTCCTCCTCCTCCTCCTCCTCCTCCTCCTCCTCCCCTCCTCCTCGACGCAACCGAAGGCGCGAACAGATCCTGTCCACCTCTGAATATTGTCTGCGTCTGATGCTGAAAAACGGGTGGCGCTTCTGTTAGACTACTTCCGCCACCACATGGGCCGTCCGCGAAACACTGTGAGTCAATCGCTCTCTCTCCTGTGGCGGCTGGAGGCAAGACGCCACTGAGGCCGCCCTGTCAACTCTGGCCTGGGCGCCAGGGCGGGGCTATCGTCCTGCACCCCGGAAGGTAGAGCCACCACCCGACCGCCACGAGCGGGAGCGGCCTGGTGCAGTCGCGCAGGTGCACACACGCCGAGTCCTAATCTGTCGCCCCTGGACGGCTGCATCCCCCTCCTCGTTTCGTACCCAAACATCCGGCGACCTGATTTGTTCGGTACGCGGTCCCTGAAAGTCCCGATTATTCCCTGAGGTCGGCTTCTCATCCTGGATCGTGTCTTGACGGTCCCGAGGCCCAGCGAGGGCCCCACTGAAGCCGAAACCGGCCAAAGGCCCTCCGCCGTGCTCGTGCTCCACGACGCGAGCCTGCCTGGGTGAGGCCTGGGGTCGCGCACAAACTGTCCCTCGGAGGTCCGCCCCGGCTGGCCCCAGCAGCCTCCCCGAAGAGTGCGCGAAGTCTGGGGCTCAACTCGGGGACATACGAGGAAGGAGCCCATTCTCGTGAGGGGTGAGTCCGAATCGCAAGCTGGGCGGCCCAGCCTTTCGAGCGGAACTGGTGGACTGGGGGAGAAACATCGCCTGCCACTGCTGAGGCCAGCTGGGACTGGCCTGCGGGCCAGGCTGTGCGCAGCGTGAAGCCTTGCCGATGCAGCATGATTTGAGTGGGTCCGAAAGGATTTGATGGGGGCCCTGGAACTGTGTCGCCGTCGTCGGGCCTTTAGGGACCCTCCCCTGGCCCCAGGACCGCCAAAAACATATCAGGGTGAGTAAAAAGTTATGGGGAAACCTGCGGGGTCTCGGATCCATTCCTCTCACGACCCATGTCCTTCCTGGCGACCAATCCTCCTTGCTCTTCTCCTCCTCACATGGCGGTTGGGAAAATACGCCGCTAAGGCTGCTCTGTCGTCCTGGGCTCGAGCACCAGAGAGGGAGACCAGCCCGCGCCCTGAAAATACAGCAGCCACACGATCGTGACTAACGTCCCGGCCAGCAAGAGGCAGCAACACAAGTGCCACACACCAAAGCTGTCGCCCGTGCGCTCCCGCTCTAGGAGAACAAGAAACGGCACGAACATAATTCGTCGGAGGTCCGTGCGGGTTACTTGGGTCGGCAATGGCCCCCTTACCTGGCGCGCCCTTGGAGGCGCCTCAAAGGGGGCCCAGCGCCGATGCAAGAAATCCGCACGGATCTCCGAGACATTATCTTCATGACATGTTTTGCTCTTCGACGATTGCCCCCCCGCCCGCAATCCACGTCGATGTCCGCGTAGCCGCAGGGGTACATCATGGGCTCGGTCTCCTCCGCGCAGACCGGCGTCGCGTCGCGCCATCGCGAGGGCTCTGGGATCGGTTCACCCGCGGCTGCCGCGCAGCACATCGCGCCCCCCATGGCGCCCGCCACCCTCCAGCCGGGCGAAGGCGCATTACCTCCGCGCGCAGGTCAACCCGGGACTCTTGAGCCGAAACGGCTACGGAGAGGGGGCGGTCTGCTTCCGGGCTGTCGATGATGTTGGACAGCACTGGCACTCTCCTTACGATGGTCGGTGTGCCGACCATGCTTGACGGTGTCCTACGCTGGGCATGCGGTGTTCTCCGATCCTCAGCCGTAGGACTGCGGACATACGGCGACGGGGCGCTGAGCCATTGCTGAATGCTGAGGTCCTGAGGTTTCACCTGTGCCAACGTGAATCACAGCTCCTATGTTGAACCCATAACCTGGACTCTCTTGTTTGCCGCTGCTCCATGTAGTGCGTCTTGGGTGGCCCGCCCTGCTGCTCGTCAAGCTCTCTCCCAGACGAGCTACTTTCAGACGTGCATGATGGAAATTCAACACTGATCTCCTGGGACTCAAAAGTAGATCTGACTCGAGAGCCAGCCGCGCTGGCAATCATGTCGTCCAGCAGTCCCTTTGATTGAGGAGCCTTGCCTTCCGCCGTCGAAGAAAAAGGGAACCCCCACAGACAGTCCGCGCGAGCAGGCCGCCACATGGAGAGCACGGATGGAGGCTGGTGCTGGGTACAGTGCGGATGCGGGCCCAAGAGAACATGGCAAAAAACCAAACCCTGAACATCTGCGAGCGAGGTGCACCTGGGAGGAAACCCGGAGCACCCTGAACGCAACAACTTCGTCAACGGCGGCGGGAAGTCTTCGCGCTGCGCGCGGAGCGAATAAGCCCAGGGTACCCTGACGAACAACCTCTGGTTTCTTCATGTACGTCCCCACTTTCCAGTCGGGGACGCAGTGACCCGGGTCAATGCAAACCCAGGTCAGCGAGGCTTTGCAGGATCCTGCAAAATCCAACAGGATCCTGCAAGACCCTGCGCGCTGGCCTGGGCCAATGCAACCCTGATCCTGAAGGATCCTGCAAGATCCGGCGCTCTGGCTGACCCCCGTTTGCATTGACCCCCGTCTCAACGCCCCTGATATAGCCTGGCTAGTGACTGGCCCAGTGCCCGTGGCGACGCCGGCCAGCATGCCCCCCCCGACTCCCGCAAGACCTCTGGCGGCCGCCGCGCTTTTCGCAACGCCGCCCCCTCCCCCACCCGATCCCCTGGACCCCCGGTGAATCGTTTTCCGACAGCTCTGGGCCCCTCAGGCCCCCCGAACTCGGCGAAACACCTTGGGACCCGTTCCCCTTCCCTTCAGGACCAGCTACCAGACCACCTGAACCCAACTCGAAGACCCAAATCTCGGGTTGGGGGGGGGGAGGGGGCGAGTTCCACATATGTTTTTGCGATGTTCCCCGACGCCCCCCCCACTGGAAATGGATGGCAAATTGGGGCCTTCGGGTTGGGTTGGGGTGGTCTGGTGGGGGGTGACCTCAGGACCCGTTTGCTCCACTGCGAGATCTCAGCGCCGTAGCCCCTGGTTGGCCCTGCCTGGGACCAACGCTTCGCCCCCAGCTCCGACCGTGAAATTTCACAGCTTCGCGCGGACTTCCTGGGGGTCGGCGCTGAACCCCTCCCAGGCGCCTCTGGCGCGGGCCTTCAAAAACGCATGCTTATGCAATTGTTGTTCTCCTTCGGGCTCCTCCACTCCCACGCAGGACGCGGGGCTCGTCTTCAGCCTGCACGAGCGGCCGTTTCTCTTCCAGCCCGGGGGGGAGGGGGGGCCAAAACGGCCTCCAGACGCCGACAGCTGCGAGAGCTCGGGGAACACCAACAATGGCTTAGACATAATTAAGCCCGCGCCGATCCAAGAAGTCCGCGCGGACCTCCGAGAAATGATGCTCATGCAATTGTTTGCTCTTCGGCGCCTGCCCCTGGCGCGCTCCGCGTGCCAGGGAGGGGGGTCCAGCGCCGATCCGAGAAAACGGCGCGGAACTCCGAATAATTATCCCTGTGCAGTTATCTGTTCCCCGAACTCTCGCAGCTCTCGGTGTTCCGGAGGTGTCTGGCGTCCGAATATTTATGTCGTGGACGCCCGAAATGGGCACGGAAAAAATCGGCACGATGCCGAACAACAGATGTTGTCCAAAATCGGCAGCGGCCGCGGTTGGGCAAGCGACATTCTGCCTCAAATGGACAACGCCCGCGGCGACGCTGGCAGCGAGTCCCGTTCAGAATTAGCAGGAACTGCTGCTGGTCTTTGTGCCAATCTTCCCGCACCCAATTCGATCGTCCCGATCTGTGTATGCTACGATGTGCTCCCCGGAGAACGCTGCATATCCCGCTGCGTTCCGTGATGCCCGGGGGCCCGGGTCTCCAGGGGGGCCCTCACGAAGGCCTCCCCCGGGGGTCTCCAGGAGTGCAGCGAGGCGCGTCGCCCGCCCAAGGGGGAGCCTGCGGGGGGGACCTGCGGGGCCTCCACGGCCCACAGAAGAACCACGAGCCCTGGCCCTCAAGGCACACGAGGGCATGCGTGAGTCGGGGAACGGTAGAAGAGGTAAGACGAAACCAGAACCGAGACAACATCGGAAATCTCTGAGAATCTGAGGGTCTGGAGGATGTATCGCGTGCCGCGGCCGTTTCTCAGCGTTCCAGGACGCTCAGAGAGCGTTCCAGAGCGCTCTGGAAGGGATTATCCTGATTCTAGGCCCGTCCGAAAAGGGGAAGAGGGGAAGAGGAAAGGGAACCAGAGAGAAAGGGGAGAGGAGGGAGGTGTTATGCCAGTTCCCATGCCGTGCGATTTATTTTTTGTGGCGACGGAGGCGTCCTGGAGCGTTGGAAATCCTTTGGAGGGTCTTTTCTCGGGGCTTCTTCGAGGCTCTCTTGGAGGGCTCTTGGGGCAATCGGACCCTTTGGAGGTTTGTCAAAGGCATGGCAGCCGGAAGAACGTCCGACCAATGACAAGAGGTACACGACATGGTTGTTCATCACTGTCGAACACCTCGGGAGCGGCCTGTAGCCATCCCCGAAGCTTGACCTGGACCGCTTGGGCCACCCAGATACCATGGAGGGGTTACCTTCGGCCCGTGGGGCTGTCCAGGAGGCCTCTCAGCGCGTCGTGGTGCAATTTTGGACACCACGCTCGATATTGGAGCTCCCTGACTTGCCGCAGGGGCCCCCTGGGTCCTGTGGCACGACTTCCGAACGAAGAAGGGGAGAAGAGGGAAGCGTCATGCTGATTTGCATGTTGCGCGGTTTCTTCTTGACTGGAAAGGCGTCTTGGAGTCTTGGAGTGTTGCCCGGGTGCCTCGTGGGGCATTGGGATCCTCGCAGGCTGTCTCGGCCCACTCCTGGAAGCCTCTTGTGGCCTCTTGGAGGCTCAGGGGCTCTCTGGGGGGGCCTCTTTGGGGTTCTTCTGGCTTCGCGCGGTGCGCGTTCGTGCATGGTATGGCGGCCTCTTGGAAGCTCGGGGACCTCGTCGAGATCCCTCTCGCTGCGCGGGGTGCGCGTCCGGGACGCTCAAGTTGTCCGCGTGGTGTGGTTTCTGGGGGCCTCTGGGAAGCATTTGGGCGACTTTTTGGGCTCTCCTGGGTGCCTCTTGGGTCGTCTTGGAAGCCAAGAAGGTAAGCACGAACAGACTTGGGAGCCATGGCCAGGAGACCCCAACAGACCCCCAAGAGACACAGATTCCTTGGAATCATCCCAGCAAATTGTCTTTGAGTTTGTTCGACCACGATTTGTTGACTTCGTTCAAATACCGTTACGTACGTGCCAGCCTTCATGCAACTGCGGAGTCATGGTGAACTTTCCCGCCAGAGTCTCTGTCTCCCGGTCCACAGCCTATTTTGGGGTTCAGCTGGAGTCCGCCCGGAACGATAGCGCTACTGACCTGCACCAAGCGTTTGAGACAACTGATGCTCCAAGAGTCTTCAATGAGACCTCAGAGAGGCATCTAAGAGGCCTCTGGCCCACAGGACCGACTGCCGTGTGGTCATGGCTGGCACGCCCATGTACTCGATGATGAAGGAAAGGGTGAGGTGAAGCAGGAAAGGAAGGCGGAGCGGATGTCGTGTAGAACGCAGTGCCCGTCTTGCTGACACCTCGCTGCGCCAACAAGTGAAGAGCATGACCCTACATCTCGAGAAGGTTGTTCCTGCACACGCGATTCAGAACGAAGCTACGGTGGACATCCAGGAGGCCCATCTGGCACACGTCGGCGAGGGCCTTGGTCAAGGCGTGTGCAACCAGCGTGATGGCGGAAGGAGGGGGATGTGGAGGCGGATACACGCAGGGAGCGCCTGCGGCTTGCCGAAGACAGGAGGAGGAGGAATAGCCATGTTTGCTTCCTCTATTCGCCTTTCCTTCTCCCGCTCGGCCGCCGCATCGCCCGTCTCCAACGGCTCATGCTTCTCTCTGTTTGCGCATACGCAATGCCCTGAGAGGCGACGAGCCTAGCCGTTCAATGCCGGGTAAACGCAAGAGGAGCAAGGAGACTGCACGGCTGGCACGCCCGCGCGGGGGGACCACAAGGAGGAGAGGGGGACGATGCCCAACAGCACACGCTGTCCCAAAGCCGGCCGCGGCCCCTGCCGGGCAGGCGACGTCTGGCCCCGAACTGAAACAACGCCCTCGGCGACACCGATAGCGAGCCCTGCCCCAAAATAGGCAGGAAGGGAGGCGAGCTCGGAAGAGATCCTCCCCGTGGCTTTCGGGCCATCACTGGGGCCTCTCTGGCGGCCGCTCCAAACGCCTCGAACGATTTGGGCACCCCCGGACGATCCAGGCACCACTGGAACGCCCTCTGCGAGGCGCAGCTGCTGGAAGGCACCCCGAGGCTGGACAACCCGCCACGAGCTAACGAACACGCCCGAACATCTTGAGCGCAGACCGCCCGAGGACCTCGAGAACCCCTCCTACATGTTCCCGTTCTTCCCGTCCCCACTTCGATCGTACCGGTTTGGGCCCCGCGGTGCTTCGCCAGAGCCGCATTCCCAGCAGCTGCGGGGACAGCAGGCGACCACAAACACATCGAGGACCCACGCTGGGGGATGTGTTGCGCATGCCAACAATCGAGAAGGCACCGAAATCAGCTTAGTACTGGTTGTGGCGGATGTGGGCGTGCCAGACGGCCAAGTCGACCACAACCACAACCGAAGTGTACATGTTGAGGTCGGTGGGTTCTCCCCCGATGGGGCCCTCCAGAAATATTTACATAGTTGTGGCTCCATGCTGTGCCCAGAGCAGCCCCCCCCCCTCTGGCAGCGGACCAGGCCTGCTGCCGCTCGAAGCGCGGCAACAGCGCCTCCAGCCTCTCGCGCTCCGCCCGCAGCTGCGCCACCAGCTCCCCGTTGCTCGGAGCCTGGCCGCGGCCACACCCCGTCGCGAGGCCAGCCTCCCCTCTGGCCCCCCCTCCCTCGGCTGCGCGCAATGAGCGACAGGCGTGGCTTCCGAGGGGAGGACCCTCACAGGAATGGGGAGGAGGAGGAGGAAGAGGAGGAGGAGGAGGAGGAAACGGAGGAGAAGCAGGAGGCTGTGGAGGGGGAGGAGGAGGAGGAGGAGGAGGAGGAGGAGGAGGAGGAGGACCAGTGTAAACCCGAAAGTCACCAACGATGTTGGAATAAACCCTCCCTGCAAACTCCCGCTTCATAGGCCCCATACAACGGTTCACCTCCTCTGAGGGAACTGCCTCGTTGGAAGACAACCGTTTGAAGACCCTGAAGCATGCCACAGCATTGTTCTCGGGATTCCATCGCCACGGGTCAACCTGACTGTTGCGTCTTGACGATCCTGAATCGTGCCAGACTGCTATTCCTGGGACTTCAACACCGCGAATCAACGTAACCGTTGATCCTCATAATCCTGAATCGCTCGAAAACACTAATTCTGATACGTTGATCGTCACTTCTTGATTTTTTCAAAAGATGCGCGGTACTAAAGCGAAGGCCACATGTTGAAAAAGAAACGTCCTCAATCCGTGAAGCTCTTGCATTTTTCAACACGAATGTATGCGGCGCTAGGGCGAGAACCACATTTTGGAAACGTGCCGCCCTCGATCCGTGAAGCTCTTCCAAATGATTAAAACAAATGTGCGCAGCGCTAAGGCGAGAACCACATTTTGAAAACGTGCCGCCCTCAATCCGTGAAGCTGTTGCAGATGTTTCAGCTTCAGGGTCATAAATGGTGAGGAAGTCTTAGGCGGGCGAAACGCCTGGCCCGCCCTAAAAACTGGCTCCGAGGTGCGACAGGGAGGAACAACCTATAAGGAAAAGGAATGGAGGAGGAGGGGGAGGAGGAGGAAGAGGATGAGGATGAGGAGGATGAGGAGGATGAGGAGGATGAGGAGGAGCAGGAGGAGCAAGACGTGCAGGAACAGAGAAGAACGGGAGGCTCCGCTCCTCCTCCGCTTTGCCCCCCCATCCCCCGCGTTGCCGCCAGACCGCCCTCGGGGCGCGCCTTCCCCAGGCCGTCCGCCCCGGTGCCGCGGTCGCGCGTTGGCGCCTGCTGCGCTGGCGGCTGGGCCGGGGCCTGCCGCTGCACTCGCGCTGCATGGTCCTGCTTCCAGTGCTGCTTCGAGCGCATGGCCTGCAGCGGCCGTCCTCCCTCGTCCTCGTCGTCGTCGTCCTCGTCGTCGTCCTTTTTACGTTGAGCGGACTCTAATCCTCGGGATTGTTTCATCTGCGTCCTCCTCCTCCTCGTCTTCCTCTTCCATCTCTTCCTCGTCCTTGTCCTCCTCCTCCTCCTCCTCCTCTTCCTTCTCCTCCTCTCCTGCTCCGCCTCCTCCTCCGCCTCCTTCTTCTTCTTCTTCTTCTCCTCCTCCTCCTCCCGACGAGGTTTGAGTTTGTTGTTGCATTTTGCTATTGAGGCTTTTGGGAGGGAGAACTCCAGGAGGCTTCTCGTCGTCACGGCTGAATTCCCCTCGCCATTCTGGCCAGAGCGGACCTTGGGAGAGGTCCAGATCATTCGCATCGTGCGGAGCAGACGTCCAACGCTCCGCGAGCACAGTGTAATCTTGAATGGCCCGCGAGGCGACCGCGTGAGCCCCTGCCAGCCCTGCTCGGGGAGCCCCCTCGAGGAAAAGCACGGCAACAAAAAATGTGAGGGTCCCGCGCCGCGCGGATGGGGGGAGGGAGCGCGAAGGGCGGGTGGGTGGGGAACGCGAGGGGGAGCGGGGAGTGGTGCAGTCGGTGATCGGAGAGGTTACAGAGGAGGACACAAGACCCTTCCGAGGGCCACACTGCCAGAGAAATGTAGAAGGCATGGCTCGCGAAACACAGGACATAAGGGTGCCCTTTGTTTGGCAGGGTCGACCCACCAATCACCCTCACACCGTAACCCTCTGGCCGCTGCATGATCCCTCTGTTACGGCACTGCTTGACATCGCTCGGCAGGCGCTTTTCCGAGGAGAGCAAGGAGAGAGAGAGAGAGAGAGAGAGAGAGAGCGCGGCGAGGGAAGGGAGCGCGTAGTGAGGGCCAATGGGGGAGTGGTAGCTCGCGACCTGTCCGCCCTCTGGCTGATGGCACTGCTTGGCAACCGCTTGCAGGGGGCGAGACGCGTCCTCTGTGAGCTAACCCCAGGATCAGTCACACAGGAGCCCTCAGACAAACATCGCGTGCCCTATGGTGCCAGGGGGTTCAGGAAGGGGGAATGGAGAGAGGAGGAAATGATGATAGAAACAAGACGTCATAAACATACTGTTTCGGAGGTGCGCACGGATTTCTTGGATCGGCGCTGGACCCCCTCCCTGGCGCGCGGAGTGCGCCAGGGGCGGCGCTGGAGGCGTTGCCAAGGAAGGGACCAACGCCGATCCAAGAAATCCGTTTTTATGCTGTTTTTTTGATCGAGATGAAGAAGAGGAGGGGGGATGAGGACAAGACGGTCGACGGGAAAGGATGAAAAGGGGAAGGTGGGAAGGCTTGCTGGTGGGCGCTCGTTCAATCGGCCCGTCTCCTCCATCCTGCCGTTCCTCCCCTCCCTGCCGGTCCTGGTCAAACGAGGCCTCCCAGCGGTGCATCTTTGGGAGAACTGGCGGAACAATCTCATCGGCGACCTCGTCCACGCCGACATCTGGCCTGCTGCTCGTATCGATGGCCGCAATGACCCGCGCTGGTGGCCTCCGTGGCATCTGGGCCCGCCCTGAAACCACTCTGGGTTGCCCTGAACCGAAAAGCGTGGGCACCACAGGACCGGCTCTCTGGAGCTCAGCGCCCCCCGCCCCTTCGCAGGAGAAACAAAGGCATGGAACATGGGCTTTCGCAGGAGGTCCGCGTGGACTGCTCGGGCCGCCCCCCCCCCCTTCCCGCACGCCTTCCCCAGCGTGGGCCGCGCGCTGGGGGCGGCACCCAGGGTTGCGGGAAGGGGGGCTCGCCAGCGCCGATTCAAAAATTTCGCGTGGATCTCCGACAAGCTATGCTCCCAGACAACCGATGTCCGGTTCTGTTAATATGGCCCCCCCGCCAGAAGTCCCGACCCTTTCCCTGGGCCGGTTTGTCATCTCAAGTTGTTTTGTGACGGTCCCCGGGCCCGGCGAGGGACCCTAGAGACCAAAAGCAGCCCCAAAACCCTCCGTCTTGAGGCTTCAATGCGTTGGATGTCTGGGCTGCTGCCCATCGACAATCGGCTTTCCGGCTCAGGGCCACCTACGAGGGGTTCTGGGTAGGCCCTCGTTGCAGAGCCTCGGCGCGGTGGGCTTGACGAGGCCCGCCGGCACGGGCAGCACCACGGGTCCGTCTGTTCTCCCGCTGGACGGCGCTTGCGACGCTGCATCGGTCTCCTTCAGAAGAAGAGCAGACGGCGTAAGCAACAACTTTCGGAGGTGCGGGCGGATTTCTTGGATCCGCGCTCGGCCCCCCCTCCCTGGCGCGCGGAGCGCGCGATGGGCGGTGCCCGAGTTACCGCCAAGGGGGTCCCAGCGCAGATCTAAAGAACTCCGTGCGGACCTCCGAATACTTTCAGTGGTGCACATGTCCTAATTCGATCCTTGCCGTACCATTCGATGCGGCGCGTCAACAGCTCGATCTGGGTGGCTACGACCTGGGGTGGACGGCCGCAAGACACAGCGCAGATGGATGCCGTACAGGCAGCACTCAGTGTCTTCGCTGATGGTCCTCATGGTCACTCGAGCCACGTTTCACCTTCGCGAACACTGATGCAACACATATATATCTATATATATATATATACGTATTCTATTGTGCTGTACCACCTTACGGTCTAGTATGGTATACCATATTGTACAATATTGCACATCACACGATTCTTTTATTTACATCATCTCACATTCCATCATATTGTATTCAACCATAATCTACAACGCTATAGAAAAATATATTGAAATCGTTGGTGCTATTAGATTGAACTGTACTGTATAGTTATACTGGATCATGCCTTCACAGCATACCATACTTTATAATAGGTGGTGGCGTAATAGATTAAAGCATGGTGAGATGATACGTTCGTGTATTCGAGTATGTGATAATATACCATATTATACTCTGTTTTTGTTTAGTAGGAGTGTGTATATATACAAACAATATACTATGTTACATGTTACTGGACACCTTATACTACAGTGTAGTACATTAGGTTCCCGCATCTTATATCACCGTCTATTTAAACATGTAGTATAACGTAGCTAACGCATTATAATATAACATGTTATGGCATAGCATGTAAGCGTTTAGTATATCATCTACCAGTATGATATGCAATGCTTACTCACATTAGCATGTACACTATCAGGTTACAATATACTGTGTTATGGGTACGGTATCATAGCATGAAGGCAAACAACACACAACACACATGTATGTATACATATATATATATGTGTATGTATAAACATCTATGCGTATGTGTATATATTGTACGTGTATAGAGAGAGTGAGAGAGCCGGGCCATGGCTGGTGCAGCTTCGAATCAAGATGGGAATCCATCGTGCGCGCCGATTCATAACAAGGGGGCCAGCCATGCCCTGAGACGTATCCCCCCTCGCAGCCACGGCGCGCCCAAGTGGCAGTTGAGGTCAAGATTGAAAACTTTGACTCCAAACAAGAATCAGAAAACGATGCCAACCGCGGGTGCGCCTCCCCCTGGGTCGCAACGGCCTGGGTGAGCCGCTGCACTCGGGAGCCTTGGCAATGGCATTCCGCATCGGGGCGTAGACTCTTTTTCTTGGGGGAGGGGGAGCTGCCAATTGTTTCTGAACTGTGCCTCATTGTCGGGATCCTGGCGGCCAGATTCGGGAACCTCCACCGCCGTCATGCTGGCGAGGAGAGTTATGGACACGCCCAGTCGGATGAGTCCCCCGAAAGACTGGCAGCTCCACAAGAGGAGCCTCAGCCCTTTTGACCACATCGCGCATGCTTTGTTGCCTCTCCAGGAGCTCACTGAACACTTCTGTTTGGGTTTGTTTTGTTGTCTCTTCAGACAGCGCAACAGATTAACCTCTGGATGCCAGCGCAGCGAAAGAACGCAGAATTAATTCCTCCCCCCAGCCTAACCAGGAAATAGCTACAACGTGAAAGACGCATACGCCAACCCAGCCTGGAACACCGCACGAGCAGGGCAAGCCCATGCATCGGACCGTAGCCTGGAGCTCGCTGAAAGGAGCTTGCACTGTGGTGCAGGGATCGTGAAGTTGCAATTGCCCTCGCAACGCGAAGCTGAAACATAACGACTGAATCTAGCCGTGGACCTGCTGTATCCGTGCATTGCCACGGGCGGAAAGTCTTCAACCAAAATGGCCACGGGAGGAGGAGTAGGACTCGGAGCCGTCAAAAACAGCTCGGGATGAAAAGCTGGCACTGGGGACAGGGTCGGGACTTTCAAGGGACCGCGTATTGAAACAAAGAAAACATCGCATGTCTGGGTCCCGCCGGCTGAGTTCACGCCGGAGCAGCGCGATCGCATCGGCAGGCATCGCGCGGAGGCAAGAGAGGGCGGCGCAGACGTCGCGCTGCTTCTTGGCCTTTCCAGGCTTCCAGGCGATCTTCGATCCGACCTCAGGCAGGTGTGCAGCCCAACGTACGCAGCCCCCCGGCGGATAGAGGCCGAGCGCAACCGGCCTGCATCCGACCGACCGACCTCATCCTCCTCTGTCGTCCTGCCTGGCGAGGACGACGACGACGACGACGACGACGACGACGACGACGACGACGACGGCCACGGCGACGACGAGGACGACGGCGGCGGCGGCGGTGGCGACGAGCGGCGCGCCTGGCGCGCCCACGGCCCCTGGCGCCTTCGGGCCGCAGCTCGGCTCTGCGGCGGCCGTTCGGGACGATCTGGGCACACCCGGACGCCCTCGGCGAGGCGCAGCTGCCGGAGAGCATCCCAGAGAATAATCTGCGTGTTGGCTCCGACGGCTTCCTCGTCCTCGCGGAGGACCTGTGCGCACGCTCCTGGGCACCCCTGGCTCGCAGGGCGGCCGAAACGACCACGGCGTCCAGACCCGCACATCTCTTGACAAGCGCTTTCCACTACTCGCAAAGCAACTACTCGCACATGGCCTGGATCCGCCGCGGTGGATTTGCCATTCATTACGTCGAAGCACTGATGTGTTTGTCAGACGCTTGCGAATGTAACATTTGCGAATCATTAATGGAACGCGCTCGGTGAATCCCGGGAGAAGAGACGCGGGCCAGCTCCGCTGGGCCTGCTTCGGGCTTGGCTCGGGCTCGGACGACAGACCGTGTTATACAGTCAACACTGATGATAAGGATGCGCGATACGGATGCAAGGGCCTTGGACGCCCATACCGAAGCTTGTCGAACGGGGCTGGTCATCGAAAGTGGTTAAGGATGGACCGAAGATGCCCGAAGAGGCAGGGATGCAAGGGTACCCTTGGGAAGTCGATCATCCTTAGTATCAGTTTCCACTGTACATTCAATGTTTAGCGAATCTACTTGCATGACAGTTCCCCCCTCCCGCCGCCATTTCCAACAGCGCTGGACCGAAGAGACGTGTAAGTGAGTCCCGACTTGCGTGAAACCCAAGTTTCCTTTGGACCTCGCCACGCCGCCCGCCTCCCTCCCGTGCAAGCACACCTGCCAGAGTTTGAAAGGAGCACCGCCCCCTGGCTTCCGGGTCATAGCTCGAGTCTCCGGCGGCCGTCCGGGACGACCTGATCACTCCTGGAACGTCCTCGGCGACGCGCAGCCACTGGAGAGCAGTCCTGGGCCAGAGAATCGCCAACAAGCCGACAGCAGCCGACGTAGCGAAAAACTGAAACATGGTGAACACCATCCGCCACTCGTCAGGGGCCCAGACACAAATTCCGAAATCTCCTGGGGCTTGTCGCGGTTCCCCTGGCCTTCCCGGCAACTTCTCGCGTGACTTTTTCTGACCCAGGAGGGCCCCAAGACGGGCCAAGAGGGCCCCAAGAGGCACCCAAGACGGTCCACTGAGGCCCCGAGTCGCCGAACGATCGCTCCAAGACGCTCAAGATGGTCGCCTGACGACCCGAGATGCCTCCAAGATGCACAAAGGGGCCTCCAGGCGGCCTCCCAGCAGGGCCCCTAAAGGCCAAAATCATTGAGTTGCCGTAGGTTGTTGAAGGACTTTGGCGTTCTCGCCTTTTCGGCTTCCCGACGCTCCTAGACAGCCCTAGTAGCCCCCAAGGTTGCCCCAAAACAGCCCCAAGAGGGCTTCAAAACGGCCCAAGAGGGCCCCAAGACAATCCAAGAGGCCCCCCAAAAACAGCCCAAGGGGGCTCCAAGACGGCCCCCAAAGAGGGAACACGAACAGAAAATCCAAGCCTTCCGCCCCAAGAGGCCCCCAGGAGGCCCCAAGAGGCTCCAATAGGCCCCCATACGGCTCCCAAGAAGCTCTCCAAAGGCCCCAAAAAGGCTCTAAGAGGCCCCTATACCCAGGAGGCATCCAAAATGCCTCCAAGAGGGCTCCAAGAAGCCCTCAAGACGGTCGAAGGAGGCCCCGAGTCGCCGAACGATCGCTCCAAGACGCTCCAGATGACCCCCAGACGGCCCAAGAGGCCTCCAAGACGCCCAAAGAAGCCTCCAAGAGGCATCCAACCAAGGCCCCGAGAGGTAAACATCATTGAATTTCTCTTCGTTGTCGGCTCCCCGACGCTGCCCGACGGCCCTAGAGGCCCGACGGCCCAAGAGGGCCCCAAGACAGACGGAGAGGCGACCAACACGGCCCTAGAGGGCCCCAAGAGGGGCCCCAAGACGGTCCCAAAAGAGGGAACACGAAGCGAACATTCAAGCCTTCCGCCCCAAGAGCCCCCAGGAGGCCCCAAGAGGCGCCCAGGAGGCCCCCAAGAGACCCCCAAGAGGCTCCAAAGACGCTCCAACAGGCCCCCAAACGACCCCCAAGAGGCGTCCAAGTTGCCTCCAAGAGGCCCCTGAGAAGCTCATATGATATCCCAACGACCATCCGATAGGCCTCATACCCACATCCCATGCACGGTGGCGGGATGGGCCGAAGGCCATTAACTACGGCTACTAGATTCTCTCAAGCCGGATCGATATGTGATGGTCCCGGGACTTGAAATAAAGCGAAAACGCCCAGCTCGAAAAAAGTATACGCCAAGATCTTAGGGACGAAACCTTCGAAAACTTCGAACCTCAGCCAGAGGGAGGAAAAACGACGACGACGACGGCGACGAGTGGCGCGCCCGGCGCGGGATCTCGGCCTGCCGCGGGTCGTGCAAGCACAGGTCCTGCAGCTGCTCCTGGCTCTCCGCGAAAAGGGAGACCAGCCGGTCCACCCGGGCGGGCCTCCTCCGCGGAGGGGGTCTTCGGTGGGGGGGGCTGACGGGGAGGGAAGGGAGGGGGTGGTGGGAGGGGAGGAGGGGGGAGGAGAGAGGGAGGGAGGAGGGGCTTTTCGGGGATGGGTGGGAGGAGGAGGGAGGAGGGAGGAGGGATGAGGGATGGAGTAGGGAGGAGGGGTAGGGAGGAGGGAGGGAGGGAGAGGAGGAGGAGGGAGAAGGAGCAGGAGGAGGAGGAGGAGGAGGAGGAGGGAGGAGGAGGAGGAGAGGAGGAGAGGAGGAGGGAGGAGGAGGAGGAGGAGGAGGAGGAGGAGGAGGAGGAGGAGGAGGAGGAGGAGGAGGAGGAGGAGGAGGAGGAGGAGGAGGAGGAGGAGGAGGAGGAGGAGGAGGAGGAGGAGGAGGAGGAGGAGGGGAGGAGGAGGAGGAGGAGGAGGAGGAGCAGGAGGAGGAGGAGCAGGAGGAGGAGGAGCAGGAGGAGGAGGGAGGAGGAGGATTTTGGATTGCAAGCGTGATGAACCAGGATGGCTGTCACGAATGGGCGGCGCTGCAGCTAGCAGATGCCTTTTATAGCGCAGGCAGGCAAGCTGGCTGAACGAAAAAGCTGAGATATCTGCACGGGCACCAAGAACGCAAGTACAGTACAGTACGATGGGACCCCCGCGACAGAGCGGACGGAACGCGTCGAACCGAAACAAGGAGTCCAGACCCTCCCAATCCTCCTCGCTGCATCCCCCACCCTTCAATATGGGCAACTGGACGGCAAACGCGAAAAGCTGCGACAGTGGCTTGCTGTGCCCGTCCAGGGCATTCGGGTGGAGGGGCGGAGGGAGGGAGGGGGAAATTAAGCGAACGAGGAGGAGAGAAGAAGGCTGGGACGCAACCGAAAACTTCCTGCTCGTAAGCCTGCGACGGGGCAGACGGCACACGTCGGCACGAGTGGCGAGGCTAAGGGAAAATCACAATCAAGCGTGATGCAGATCTCCTCATCCTCTCCTCCCTCTCCTCAAACAATCCTCTACAAATCAAGCGGCCGGCATCGGGTCGAACAAGGAATCGAACTGCCGATTCGTGGCTCTCGGCCACTCGGGAAGAGGAGGGGAGGGATGGAGGGAGGGAGGCGACATGATGATGAAGACGGGAGGGAGGGAGAAGGCTGGGACGCAGACCAATCACCTCCTATTCTCGTGAGCGCAAGAAATAGGCCGCGTGGAGCACCACAACGGGAATTACCACACGGAAATCTTGCCAAGATAAATGTCGTACCTGAGCGAGGGAAGGACAACTTCGCACCCTCGCGACACGGTCGAAGAGCGATGCGCATAGAGATACACAGCAGCACGGTTATCGAAGCGCCATCGTCGGAGGTCCTGGACGCACCCACCTATACAAATGCATCAGAAAAAGGTCTTCGCACACTCTGCTGCATGGTGGCGAATGGCTAGATTCCCGGACACGTTTCACTCGAACCCATTTCCACCGCAAGCTCATTCCCAACGCCAGAACGTATTTCCGAAAGGGCGGCCGGCTGGATGGCAGCCCTATCACGCGCTCAAGCTCGGCGGGCGCAGAAGGGACTTCGCTCTCTCCAGCTCCAGGCGTCGGGGCGGCCGTGTGGCTCGCGGCGAGCCGCACGAAGGCACCAGCAGCCGCGGGGCGGGCCTCGGCCGCGCGGCCCGCGCGGGAGTGGTCGGCAGCGTGCGGCGGCGGGCAGCTCGTCCCAGGTGCCGTGGTCAGGCTCGCCGGGAGCACGGGGGGGCGACTGGGAGGAAGTCCCCGAGCAGCCCCAGGTGCCTCTGTGGACCCCCACAGCCGCTTCCAGGCAGCGCCTTCGGCCGCCCGACTGGTGCCCAGAGGCTGCCGCGCCACCTCCCCCGGGCCCCGAGAGGGGGCGCTGGGGGGGAGGGGCCTGCCCACTGCCGCTGCGCGGGCCAACGGGACGACGTGCGCCTCTGCGACCGCGCCTCTGCGACCTCCAGCAACAGGCGGGGTCACAGCAGCCGGGTAGATCGGCGAGACCACGACGACGTCGCTTTGCACGGGCTCGCGCTGCACGTGCGCCTCCAGCACCGGCGCGGGCTCGGAGGCGGTGGGAGTCAAGGCTGCGCGCCTGGCCTCCGCTTCTGCCACCAATCGTTGTAGCTCGCACACTCTAGTACGGTGACTCTGCACGAGCGGGAAATCCGGAGCCGTCCGTTCGAGGCTGAGCAGGATGCGTGTCAGCCGGGACACATGCTGATAAAGGAGGCGGATCTCTAGATCCGCAGCCTGGCTGGCCGAAGTGGGCCTGCAGCGCTGTACTCGCTGCATCTCTGTCCGGCGTGGCGGGGCAGCCTCGGGCGGAACGGCCGCAGCTTGGGCCGGCTCTGACGGCGAATGGGCAACTGGCACTGTCACTGCAAACTCGGCATCGGCACCAGCTTCACCATCCACATCTCGCTGAGCATCGAGGGTGCTGCCTGCCACTGCTAGCACTTCACGCACGGGCTGATCGGGGTCCCGGAGCTCTTGATAGCGGGCTCCAGCTTCACTGTCAACAACTCGCTGAGCATCGAGGGGGCCGGCTGCCACTGCTAGCGCTCCCCGAACGACCTCCCCCACTTCGCCGTGCCGATGCTCCGCAGCAGGCTCGTCCGAGCTCTCAGCGAAGGCGGCCTGCACGGCGGCCTCCAGGTGCTCCTGCTCGGGGAACGCCACGGCGGGGACGGCCTGCGTCCTGGGGGCAGATTCCCGGGGTGGATCCGGCCGTGGCGACGAGGCGGGGGAGTCAACGGCGACACAGCCCGATGGGCTAGGTAGGGGGGGCCGCCTCGTGGGGGGATTCCCATCTTTATTTTCTTTTGATGGGTCTACTCCGGGGTGGAGCGCCCTTGGGGTCTGGGCACTCAAGCCCTTAGCAGCGGCGGCCGCGGCATCCGCCGCACTCGCAGCGGGAAGCGGGGTGGGGCCCGTAGGCTGCCTCGCCGCCTCCCCCGGGCCCCGACAGGGGACGCTGGGGGGGAGGGGCTTGCCCACCTCCGCCGTGCGGCCATCCCGCCCAGCGGCCACAGGCCCGGCCGCGGCCGCGGACTCGCCTTCGGCGAGACGCCTCCGTCGGCCCTCGCCTTCGTCCCCCTCCAGCGGCGGCGGCGTCGTGCAGGGCTCAGCCGGCACTGCAGCGGCCGGAGCGCCAGGCGGCGGTGGCGCTGCCAGCGGCGGTGCAACCGGTGGCGGCGCCAGCGGACCTCCACCAGCGGGCGGGGCCACAGCAGCCTGGGATACCTGCGAGACGGACTCATCAGACGAGTCGGCAGCACCGTCGGGGCCGTCCTCGCCACCCACATCTCGCTGAGCAGCGAAAGTGCCGGATGCCACGTGCTGTAGCTCACGATGTCGGGCTCCAGCTTCGCCACCCACATGTCGCTGAGCAGCGATCGGGCCGGCTGCCACTGCTCGTCCTCCTCGCTCGCAGCTCGGAGGCGGCCCCGACGGCAGCTTCGGCCACCACATCGGCGCGGCGGCAGCTGGGGGCGGCAGCGCGGCGGGCACCCAGTACCGCGCAGCCGGCACCGCGCAGCCGGAGCACTTGACGTGCGCATGGGCGTCGCTGGCGGCGGCGGCGCGCTCCAGCACCGGCTCGGGCTCGGCCGCCCGACGATCATCATGATCATCATGTCTATGGCCTGCACGGCCGCCAGCTGCGGGAACGGTACGAGCAGCCACTCGAGCGAGACTGGCCACGTCGCTCATGAGCGGCCGGCGGCCAACGCGGGCCGCGAAGCCGAGCCTGCGCACAGCGGCGCGCAGGCTCGGTCTCGGCCGGTCGCCATGGCGCCAGCCGGAAGAGGCTCGTGGGGCGCGGCCAGCCCGCCGCTCGCCTGGGCAGGGCGCGGCGAGGCGGCCGGCGCGCATGGCAGCTGCCCGGCGCGCGAGGTGCACTGCTCCTGTGGCAATCCCAAACACCTCGGGCAGGGGCGGCGGCTGGGAGGAGGAGGGAGGAGGGAGGAGGAGAGAGGAGGAGGAGGGAGGGAGGAGGAAGGACTTTTCGGGGGGGGGGAAGGAGGAGGAGGAGGAGGAGGAGGAGGAGGAGGAGGAGGAGGGAGGAGGAGTAGAACCGTCGAGGCTTCGGGTTGCACACGGGCGCCGCCTCCGGCCGCGCCTCTAGGGCGTTCGGCGTCACGGGGTTGAGGTGCTGAGGCCGCCCTGGACTACTCGGGGGAGCTGCCGAGGGCAGCTTGGACTACGGCCGGACCAAAGACAGAAGAACATCCTTCAAGAGCATGAGAACCTCCGCTGGCCAAAACACCCAGATTACGCTACCGAGGAACCCCACATACTGATTTTATATCTTGTGTGCCACGCCTGCTATGCCTGGACGACCCTGGCACGCATAGGGAGACCACCCCCTGCGCACCCCCTCTGGTGTCGAGAAAATGCCACGCCTGCTATGCCTGGACGACCCTGGCACGCATAGGGAGACCACCCCCTGCGCACCCCCTCTGGTGTCGAGAAAATGCCACGCCTGCTATGCCTGGACGACCCTGGCACGCATAGGGAGACCACCCCCTGCGCACCCCCTCTGGTGTCGAGAAAATGCCACGCCTGCTATGCCTGGACGACCCTGGCACGCATAGGGAGACCACCCCCTGCGCACCCCCTCTGGTGTCGAGAAAATGCCACGCCTGCTATGCCTGGACGACCCTGGCACGCATAGGGAGACCACCCCCTGCGCACCCCTCTGGTGTCGAGAAACTGCCACGCCTGCCGTGCCCTGCGCCATGGCCCGCATAGACGCCGCGCTCAGGGACCACCCCCTGCGCACCCCCTCTGGTGTCGAGAAACTGCCACGCCTGCCGTGCCCTGCGCCATGGCCCGCATAGACGCCGCGCTCAGGGACCACCCCCTGCGCACCCCCTCTGGTGTCGAGAAACTGCCACGCCTGCCGTGCCCTGCGCCATGGCCCGCATAGACGCCGCGCTCAGGGACCACCCCCTGCGCACCCCCTCTGGTGTCGAGAAACTGCCACGCCTGCCGTGCCCTGCGCCATGGCCCGCATAGACGCCGCGCTCAGGGACCACCCCCTGCGCACCCCCTCTGGTGTCGAGAAACTGCCACGCCCGCCGTGCCCTGCGCCATGGCCCGCATAGACGCCGCGTTCAGGGACCACCCCCTGCGCACTCCCTCTGGTGTCGAGAAAATGCCACGCCTGCCGTGCCCTGCGCCATGGCCCGCATATGGGACCACCCCTGCGCACCCCCTCTGGTGTCGAGAAAATGCCACGCCTGCCGTGCCCTGCGCCATGGCCCGCATAGACGCCGCGCTCAGGGACCACCCCCTGCGCACCCCCTCTGGTGTCGAGAAACTGCCACGCCTGCCGTGCCCTGCGCCATGGCCCGCATAGACGCCGCGCTCAGGGACCACCCCCTGCGCACCCCCTCTGGTGTCGAGAAACTGCCACGCCTGCCGTGCCCTGCGCCATGGCCCGCATAGACGCCGCGCTCAGGGACCCCCCCCTGCGCACCCCCTCTGGTGTCGAGAAACTGCCACGCCTGCCGTGCCCTGCGCCATGGCCCGCATAGACGCCACGCTCAGGGACCACCCTCTGCGCGCTCTGCCTGGGGTCGAGAAAATGCCACGTCTGCCGTGCCCTGCGCCATGGCCCGCATTGACGCCGCGCTCAGGGACCACCCCCTGCGCACCCCCTCTGGTGTCGAGAAACTGCCACGCCTGCCGTGCCCTGCGCGTGAGGTGAGACAGAAGGAAAAGGAGAGGGAGGAGAAGGAGGAGACGCGGGTGAGACGCGGAAGAGAAGAAAACCAGAACCCCACGAAGCATGTGGGGAATCAGAACCGTGTGTGTGTGTGGTATGGTATGGTGTGGTGTGGTGTGGTGTGATGTGACGGATGGCGTGGTGTGGTGTGTGTACGAGTGAGAAGGAGGAGGTGAGGAGAAGAAACGCGGGTGCGACGCGGGTGTAGAGAAAATCAGAACCCCACTTAGAATGTGGGGCCCCTCTGGTGTCGAGAAACTGCCACGCCTGCCGTGCCCTGCGCCATGGCCCGCATAGACGCCGCGCTCAGGGACCACCCCCTGCGCACCCCCTCTGGTGTCGAGAAACTGCCACGCCTGCCGTGCCCTGCGCCATGGCCCGCATAGACGCCGCGCTCAGGGACCACCCCCTGCGCACCCCCTCTGGTGTCGAGGAACTGCCACGCCTGCCGTGCCCTGCGCCATGGCCCGCATAGACGCCGCGCTCAGGGACCACCCCCGCGACACCCCCTGCCCTGCGCCATGGCCCGCATCGCCGCGCTCAGGGACCAACTGCGAGAAAATGCCACGCCTGCCGTGCCCTGCGCCATGGCCCGCATAGACGCCGCGCTCAGGGACCACCCCCTGCGCACCCCCTCTGGTGTCGAGAAACTGCCACGCCTGCCGTGCCCTGCGCCATGGCCCGCATAGACGCCGCGCTCAGGGACCACCCCCTGCGCACCCCCTCTGGTGTCGAGAAACTGCCACGCCTGCCGTGCCCTGCGCCATGGCCCGCATAGACGCCGCGCTCAGGGACCACCCCCTGCGCACCCCCTCTGGTGTCGAGAAACTGCCACGCCTGCCGTGCCCTGCGCCATGGCCCGCATAGACGCCGCGCTCAGGGACCCCCCCCTGCGCACCCCCTCTGGTGTCGAGAAACTGCCACGCCTGCCGTGCCCTGCGCCATGGCCCGCATAGACGCCACGCTCAGGGACCACCCTCTGCGCGCTCTGCCTGGGGTCGAGAAAATGCCACGTCTGCCGTGCCCTGCGCCATGGCCCGCATTGACGCCGCGCTCAGGGACCACCCCCTGCGCACCCCCTTCTGGTGTCGAGAAACTGCCTCGCCTGCCGTGCCCTGCGCCATAGCCCGCATAGACGCCGCGCTCAGGGACCACCCCCTGCGCACCCCCTCTGGTGTCGAGAAACTGCCACGCCTGCCGTGCCCTGCGCAGAGAAGGAGAGGGAGGAGCCACGCCTGCCGCGCTCTCCGTGAGGTGAGACAGAAGGAAAAGGAGAGGGAGGAGAAGGAGGAGACGCGGGTGAGACGCGGAAGAGAAGAAAACCAGAACCCCACGAAGCATGTGGGGAATCAGAACCGTGTGTGTGTGGTATGGTATGGTGTGGTGTGGTGTGGTGTGATGTGACGGATGGCGTGGTGTGGTGTGTGTACGAGTGAGAAGGAGGAGGTGAGGAGAAGAAACGCGGGTGCGACGCGGGTGTAGAGAAAATCAGAACCCCACTTAGAATGTGGGGAACTATCCCAGGGTGCCCTCCCCCAGGATGCACAAGAGCATCCAACAAGCACGAATAACATGAGGGTATCCTTCCCGAGCCGACCTCGATCTTATACCTCGGTCCGACCGTACCTGGGGGGGCCGTCTGCGCGCAACCGGGCGCCTTTCCGAGCAGGACGGCGAGAGGAGCCGTCATCAAAGACGGCTCGGGGGGAAAGTTGGCGCCTGGGGATAGGGTCGGGACTTTTTTGGGGGAGAGGGTAGTGAAAAAGTGAAGACGTCGAATGTCTTGGGGAGGGGGGAGGGGAAGAGAGGGAGGGAGGGAGGAGGAATAGAAGGAGAGAGAGGGATCGGTGAGGAGAGAGCCCGGAGGAGGCAGGAACGAGGAGGAATTCGCCAGACTCGCTGCTAATCACAATGCGGTCACGAACGCAAAGGAAGAGCAAGAGAGACCGAGAGAGAGAGAGAGAGAGAAGCAGGGAGCCAAGGGGGCTGCCACAGAGGCTGACCTCCAGCCTGATAGCGCCCTCCTCGCGGGCAACCGCGGCCCTGTAACCCTTGTGGTCAGGGAAGGAGCCCTTTCGAATCGGCTGAAGGTTCTCGTAGCCCTTCTTCAAAGGAGCGAGGAAGGAAGGAGGACGGAAGACGGAGGGAGGAAGGAAAAAGGAGGAAGATAATGAGGATGGATAGAAGAATCGCGCTGGAAAGCTCTCTTCGACTTTGGCCTTCACGGGCCCATTTCGGCCTGCAATGTGGATAAAGCATGGAGAAAACCTGGCAGGACGGATCCTGGGAGGGGTCGGGAAACCGGTTTTGAACCGACCTTGATCGGGGCCCAGGGAGCGAGGGACGAGGGAACGAGGGAGGCAGGGAGGGAAGCGGGGAGGGGGGAAGACCGGGAATGCAAGAGTCGAAAACCCAGACCTCTAGATTTCAATTTGTTTGTTCTCGCCCCATCGCTCTTCAAGCAAAACACCAGAACTCCGGAGCTCTGGGTTCCTTCGTTTCCCCCGAGTCTCGCGAGGACGAGGAGGAGGACGAGGAAGGACACAGAAGACGAAGAGGACGAGGAAACCGACAAGAACGAGGACCACCAGGACAAGAAAGACGAAGAATGGTAAAATGGAGCGGAGGGAGGCAAATAAACGGAACGGAAGGAAGGTAAAGCGGAACGGGAAGATAGTGGCACGGAACGGAAATAAGGGACAACGAGCGGAGTGAGGGTAGAACGGAAAAAACAGAAAACAACACAACGGAACTGAAAAATGTAAAACGGAACGGAGGGAAGGTACAAAAGAACGAAGGGGAATAAAACAAGCCCGAGGGAAAACTGAACGGAAGATGGACAGAACATAAAGCGAAACGGAGGGAAAGTAAAACGGAACAATAAAACGAACGACAGGAAGGAAAACATAACGGAAAGACGGAAACGCATAACGGAAATCAAATAAAACAGGACGGAGGGCGGGTAAAACGGAACGCAGAGAAGATAAACCAAAACAGAAAGATTGCAAAACGGAACGGAAGGAGGGTAAAACGGAACGGAAGGATGGAAACACGGAACGGACGGAGGGTAACACCGAACGGAGGTACGGTAAAATGGAACGGAGGGAAGGTAACACTGAACGTAAGGATTATAAAACGAAGTGGAAGGAGGGAAAACCGGTACGGAGGGAGGAGAAAACGAGCAACATCATAAGCATCACCATTGTCAGCCAATCGTCTTCCTCATCTCGTCGCCGCCATCGTTATCACCATCACCATGAGCATCATCATCGACATCATTATCATCACCGTCAGCATCAACATCGTCCCTATCGTCATCGTTGTCGTCATCATTCTCATCGTCGTCGTCATCCTCCACATCATCGTTCTCATCGTCGTCGTCGTTCACCATCATCATCATCATCATCATCATCATCAACACCACCGTCATCATTATCATCGTCATCGTCATCGTCATCGTTATCGTTAGTCATCGTCATCACCATCATCATCGTCGGCATCATCCTACCGATCATCTGCATCACTATCCTTACAATCATCACCATCAACATCAACATCGGCATCGTTATTCCTATCACCGTCATGATCATCGTCGTCACCGTGACCATCGTCATCATCAACATATCCATCACCATCACCATTACCATCATCATGATCATGATCAATACCCTCACTGCCACAGTCATCAGCATCCGCCTGCACATAATCATCCTGGTCGTCGCCGTCATCGTCATCATCATCAACACCATCGTCATCATCGTCATCGTCCTCAGCGTCGCCACCCTGCTCATCATCCTCAGCGTCGTCCTCGTCGTCATCATCATCATCGTCATTACTATCATCCGAATCGTCGCCATCAGTGTCTCTGGAATAGGCCTCATCATCACCATCATTTTCCTCGTCATCATCAGTATCACCGTCAGCATGTTTATCACCATCATCATCGTCACCTTTTTGATCATACTCAGCACCGTCGTCATCAGCAACGTGATCCTCATCGGCGTTCGCATCTCGTCGTCGTCCTCATCGTTAAACTCGACATTCGCATCATCGCCGTCACCGTCCTCATTGTCACCAGCGTCCAGTAGTATCATCATAATCATCGTCGTCACAAGGCTCATCAGCAGATCATCCTAACGATGAGTATCCTCAGTGTCAGGACCATCACCATCATCAACATCGCAGCCATTGACATCATGATCGAGGCCATCATTGTCATAAGCATCAACGTCGACAACATCAACATCGTCATCGCCACAGTCATCATGCTAATCATCATCATGCTGATCATCATCATCATCATCATCGCCATCATCATCATCATATTCGCCCTCATCTCGAGATAGTCATCGCCATCATGATCATCATTATCACCATGACATTCAGCATCAGCATTACCATGATAATCATCGTCGCCATCGTCAACGGCATCGTCATCGTCGTCCTTCTCATCATTGTCCTCATCGTCGTCGGCGTCGCCATGGCCGGCGTCATCATCATCAGCACCATGATCATCGTAATCGTCATCACCGCCATTGTCGTCAAGAACCGCAGAATCAACTTCATCGCCGTCGTTAGCACGCCCATGGATAATCAGAATGATCATGATCATCACCATCTATCCTGCCGTCCTCTGCGGGGGCGGCGGCAGCCTTCAAAGATAATAAAGGCAAGGGGCTTCATTTTGCGCTGGGGCGCCGCCGCGGCCGAGCAAACTCGGCAGGACCCTGACGGGGTCGCTTGGGCCCGGAAGCTACGGCACCAGCAGAGGCTCGCACTGCCGGCCTCGCTGGCACCCAAGTTTGAAAGAGCATCGAGCACAAGGAAAAAAGAGGGAGGAGGAGGGGGAAGGGAGGAGCCAGAAAAGCTGCAGAGGACTCCGATGCGGACAGTGATAATGTGTCACACTTTCAATCACCATCTATCCTGCCGTCCTCTGCGGGGACGGCGGCAGCCTTCAAAGAGAATAAAGGCAAGGGACTTCATTTTGCGCTGGGGCGCCGCCGCGGCCGAGCAAACTCGGCAGGATCCTGACGGGGTCGCTTGGGCCCGGAAGCTACGGCACCAGCAGAGGCTCGCACCGCCGGCCTCGCTGGCCCCCAGAATCCCGCAGCCCCTGCAAGGGCACTCCTGGGCGGTGGTCGGGGAGGAGCTGGGAACGCGTTCAGAAGCCTGTGCTCGAGATTATTTGCCGCGCTGGCGGCGCTGCGAAGCTGGGCAGGCGACAGCGCACTTCTCCTACGCAACATTCCCGCTGGCTTAGCATATCGTCGGACCGATGAGGGGGCCAGCCAGCGGCCGCGGGTCTGGAGGGCAGTCGCACTCGCTCTGAAGCGCCACGCGTCGTGGCTGGGCCCTGCATGGCGAAAAGAGTGAGGCGAGAAAGGCAGCTGGGCATCGAAAAATTCGATGCGGTACTCACGGCATGCCGCCGCCCAGCGGGCGGTGCTCAGACCAGGAAACAGCGGAGCGGCTTGGTCTCCTGGGTGCGCTGCCGACGCTCTGGCGGCCAAGTTGAGGACCAGCTGCGCCACCCAGCCACGGTCGTGGGCCCCCGCGATGGTGGAGGCGTCGTACTCGAAGTTCTTGGCGGGAGGTGCTGTCGGGTCGTCCTCGTTGATCGGCGCGATGGTGATGACGACGTCCTGAGCGCCCGCCATCGGCGGGGTCACGTGCCGCACCGTCAGGGCCACGACCTCGGCGGGGCGCAGGTAGCAGTCGAAGGCGATGACGGACGCGGCCGCCACCAGGGGGAGGGTGCCCCCGCGGCGGAGCCCCACGTCGCAGGCCAAGTGGAGGTACTCGATCGGCAGCGAGTCGCGCGGCTGCTCGGGCGAGGCGCGCGCGAAGCCGTGCAGAGCGGCCTTCGCGAGCGGCAGGGTGGCTCGGTCCCGAGGCGGGAGCCCCAAGCAGTACGCCGTGCCATACACGGCGTACCTCGCCTTGGCAGGGGGCAGACCGTCGAAGAACATGGCGTCCAGAAACTCGTCCAGCACCGCGTCCCACGAGGCCGCGCCAGTCGGCTCGCGCCCGTGCTGCCTCGCCCAGCGCCCGACCTCCGCGAACGACTCCTGATAGTGCCGAGCTGTGGTTGGGCGGACAGCGGCGCGACGGCAGGCCCCGGGGGCCTCACCGTAGGCCTCACGGCGGGCGCCGGCCCGGCGCCTGGCTGCGCGCCGCGCCGGCGCAGGCGGCGCGATGGGCGCGGAAGTCCGCCAGTTCATCCCGCCAGGGTTTCCCGTCCCAGTGCTTGACTGCCCCCTCCCAGCCGAGCCGGGCGGCACGCTCAAGGCGCGGGGCCGCCACGCGTCGGCTGGGGGCTGCGGCTGGCTGCGCGCTGACTGCCAGACGCCAGTCCCAGAAGTCGTCCAGGAGGGGCTCCCGCGGGCAGCGGAGGCTGCTGGGCGGCGCAGCTGAGCGGCACACCCGGGCCAGTGCCACAGCAAGGCGAGGAGGGCACGCCGCGGCGAAAGAGGTACGCCACCGCGGGCGGGCCCCCGCCAGCTGCACCTTCCCGGCGAGGACGACATGGGGGGCCCCTGGTGCCGGACATCGGCGACTGAGGGTGGGCCCCCCAGGCAGCGTGGTGTAGATCGTCGTCGGCTTCTTCCACGGGGCCCCGTAGGCGCACATGTCGAAGTCGCAGCGCACGGCGCCAAGCCTCGCCAGCGCCCGAGAGATCCCAGGATCGCCGAAGAGGCTGCTGCGAGCAGGGTTCTCCAGGATGATGTGGACGCCGCAGCGCGCTGCGACCCGCAGGACCTTGGCGGTGAAGGTCTTGCAAGCGGTGGTGGGATGGTCTCCGACCCCTGTGGTGCGGGCCGGCACCCATCCCGTGCAAGGAGTGCCGAGCAAGATGCACCACACCAACCCGCCAGTGATCCAGGCCAGGATCTCGCGCTGCACTCGTGGGTCCAGAAGGTCATGATGAGGCCCATGAACTCGATCGACAGGTACCGCGGTGCGCAGGCCCTCCTGCGCGGCGGCGGCGGTGGCCGCACCGCAGCCGGAGTAGAGCTCCAGGAACACCGGCCGCGAGGCGGGCCAGGAGGAGCGCCCGCGGGCGCCTGAGTCAGCGGGCGGCCGCGGCGGCCGCGGCCGGGGAGCCGGGCAGGGGGTTGTGACTTTGGAGGGCTGAATCCTCCCCCCCCTGCCCGGCGAGTGGGCCCCCCTGGCGGCCAGCGCCGCGGGCCGTCGGCCTCCGGCGACCGCGGCCTCCCCGCGAGGGCGCCCAGGGGGCGCAGCTGGCTCGGCCGCCTCTGCCTGCCACTCTGACCCCACGGCGGCCAAGGGCAGCTGGCGGAGGAGCGCCCCCGGCGCGCGGCGCCCGAAAGGCACCAGGCCCCGCCCGGCCAGGCGGGAGTCGAAGTCCGACGGGTTGCGCTCGGTCTCCACGTAGCGCCGGTGCCAGGCGATGCCCGCGCCGATCTGGAGGGCGCACGCGCGGCGTGTGAGAGCAAGCAGCTCCTTGCCCCTCGCTCGACCCCGATCAAACGCCAGGATCTCCGACAGGTTGTCGCCGAAGGAGACGAGGTGGCACCCGTGCGACCGGGCGTCGCGCGCCTCGCGGTCGAGGCCGAGGAGGGCCGCCCGGGCCTCCTTGCAGTGGATCGCCGCCGGGCGCCGCCAGGAGCCCACGGCCCCACGGCGCCAGCGGCTGGGCCGCGCCCACTCCGCTGCGATCGGAGGCACCGGGCCCACCCGCTCTCGGAAGTCGCGGGGCGGGCGGCGGGAGCGGGGATCACCCGCCTGCAGCGGGGCCTCGCTGGGCAGCGGCTGCAGCGAGCCGGCGACCCAGCGGGAGAAGGCCCCCTCGGGCAAGAGGGGGGCGACTTCGGCCCCGCGGATGGCCGCGGTCGTCGCTGCGGGCCCGCCGTCGTCGTCCACGAAGCGCCACCGCTCGCGCCAGACGGCCTCCCGCCAGAGGCTGGCGGGGTCCGCGGCGGCGAAGTGGAAGGCGCGTCGCTGCAGTAGGCTCGGCCGAGCATCTCGCCCGCGATGTCGACGTGCGCGAAGAGGCACAGGCCGCGGGCGACAGCCAGCTCGGCGAGAGCCCCCTCTGGCAGCGGTCGCACCGCGGAGCCCCCCTTGCCGACGAACCGGCAGCACTCGCCGAGCACCGAGAGGAGGCACCTGCGCAGACAGAACTGATGGCATAAGTGCCCCAAGAGGCGGTGCATGTGGTCCGGGGAGATGGCCTTGACCTGGAGCAACGTGCCGAGCCCATACCAAAGCCTCCACGATCGTCGGGAGGTGGGGCGGATCCAAGAGCGGCGCCCGTCGAAGTGCAGGCCAAGCGCCTCGAAGTCCAGGCAGGGGTCGACGCGCTCGTGCACCGCGAGGCCCGCCTCCTCCAGCTCGTGAACCACGGCGGAGAGGAGGCGGGCGACGGAGGCCTTGTCACCCCCGATGACGTTGGCGTTGTCGACGTAGGGGGCGCAGATCGCTGCCCCAGCGGCCAGCGGCGGGGGCGGCTCCCTATCCCAAGAGGTGCTCGGGAAGCCCCAGCGACCGCTGCGCCCGACGGCAAGCCTCGGACACGGCGCTGTGGCAGAAGAACAGCGCCCAGCTCCAGCCCATAGGCAAACCCGCGAAGCACGCCTCCAGGAGGGTGTCCTCGGCGACGGCCACGTCGCGCCCGAGGTCGGGGTCAAACACAGTCTCCGCCCCCAGCGCCCCCGCGGTGTCCTGGAGCCCCAGGCCGAAGTAGTGCGAGACCGTCGGCACCAGGAACTGATAGAAGCCGTCCTGGAGGTCGATGGAGCCTCCCCACAGCTCCTTGGAGCGGCATGCGCCCCGAGGCGGGGCGGGCTGAGCCGCGCCATCAGCTCCGGCAGCGTCCAGGGCAGCAGCGGCCACATAGCCCGGGTCGTGGATGAGCGACCCCACGGCCCCAGTGGTGGCCAGCTTAGTGCAGGGCGCCCGGCGGTGGACAGCGTTCGCCGGCCTCGCATCGAGGACGAGGCGGAGCTGCCCAGACTTCTTCTTGACAAAAAACATCCCGCAGCGGGCGGCGACCCTCGTCCTGTAGCAGATGAGGCCGCAGTCGGCGAGCCTCTGCGCGAAGTCACGGAGGAGGCGGGGGTTCGAAGCCAGACGCCGATCCCAGTGGGGACGAACAGGCTCGACTCCCTCCAGCTGGGCATCCCCCAGCGCGATGAGTGACGGGTCGGCAAGGTAGCGGGCCGCGTCGACGCCCGCCAGCAGCCGGGCGTCCTTCGGGCGCAGCCGCTTGGAGGTGACGGAGACGCGGTCTGGGTCGTAGGGCGCCACAGCCAAGGGAACGTCCGCGTCGTAGAGGTCCTTTGCCTTGAAGAGATCCGGCAGGGCGCCGGAGGGGAAGAGGTCGAACTCGAGCGGCCTCGGGCCCGCGGCAAGGGCCACGTCCGCGAGGCGCCTCCACGTCGCGAGCTGGGCGTCAGACAGCTCCCGCCCGTGGGGAAGGCGGCTGGGCCACACCGGCCTGGGCAGCCCACGGGCGCGCGCGGCTGCCAGAGCGTTCAGAGCGGCGGCGGCATCAAGCTGCAACGCGCCCACTGCGCCGGCCTCCACGAGCTCCCGTCCCGACGCTGAGCCGGGCGAAGAAAAGAATGACTTGGGCCGCGGGAGCGGGAACAGTCCACACTACCAGCGGGAAGCACCGCGGCGATCCATCCGAGCAGCAGCAGCACCACTGCGAGGCGGAGGGCCAGGCGCGAGGGGGAGGGCCTCGATGGCCCCACTCGTTGTCCTTGCCGCCCTTCTTGCGGCCGCTCTCCTCGGCGTAGAGGCGCTGCTGCTTCAGCGCGAAGGCCTCCGTCTTCTGCTCGTCGGCGATGAAGCGGGCGAAGTCCCCGACCGCCAGGGTGGCGCCGCTGTCGAGGCGGCTGTGGATCATCATCTCGAGGCCCCGGAAGTCGGGGTTCTTGGGCGACTTCTTGACTGCGCGCTCGATGTAGAGTACCCGCCGAGCCAGCATCTCCATCGCAGCACTCTGGAAGATCTCGAGCTGGTCGAAGCAGAGCGCGTGGTGCAGCACGGACACGAGGCTCTGGTGATGCTCGGCCACGCCAGCCTCGGCGCTGACCCCAGACGACCTGGCCCACGCAGAGTGGTAGCTCTCCAGGGACTCTCCTGAGGCGCGGATCCCGCGCAGCAGCTCGAGCGAGGCCGAGGGCCCACGGAAGGGCCAGTCCTTGGCCTCGGCGGTCGTCATCCCGTCGCGGCCCGTCTTCACAGGGAGCTCCGAGAGAGAGGCCAGGCCCTCCTTGAAGTCGAGGTAGCGGGCCTCCTGCGCGTCGCGGCTGATGGCGAGCACGCGGGGGTCGCGGCCGGCACCTGTCTGCTTCTCCTCCTTCCAGGCTGCCAGGTCGCTGGGCAGCGGCCTCTCGACCGCCACCCACCTCTGGTCGTCCATCCTGGCGAGCCCCGTGTGACCCCGGGAGACGAAGCGCGCGGGGTTGGAGGTGACGGCGACCTCGACGGTGGTGCCGAAGTCTTCGTCGGCGGGGTCGGCAACGTACCAGACGGCCGCCGAGGCCGCAGCCGCAGGCGCAGCTCCACCCAAAATACTCGCCAGCGCGTGCGCCTGCTGCATCAGGCCCGCCAGCTCGTCCTCCCCCAACGGGTCGAAACCGAAGAAGTTCCCCCGCAGGCGAGGCGGGATGGGGCACCCCCGCACCAGCGGCACGATGCGCGACGTGGAGAGGTTCCGCACCTGGACATCGTGGGTTGGAGTCGCATACACCCACCGCCCGTCGTCCCCGATCTTGACCAGGAGGATGCGGTGGTGCCACCTGAAGTTCGGGTCGTCGTCGAACGCCTCGGCAATCTGCTGCTGCTCGATGTCGAGGGCCTGCGGGACGGCGGCCATCAGCGGCGACGCCGCGGCACCCAAACGTCAGGCTCGTCGAGAGCAGCCAGACCAGCACCCCCAGCGTCGCGGTCGCCCAGCGCCAGCGGCGGCGGCGCCGCACGGCCTGCGGCCAGGGCGGAGGGCGTGGCGGGGCCCCCGAACGAGGCCCCGGCCGTCGCCGTGCCGACCCAGCGGCCGTGGCACCACAGGCGGCAGGCCGCCGCGAGACCCAGGGCGAGGGTCGCAGCAGCCAGAGCGGCGGCCCACACCGCCGAAGTCGCCCAGCCGCAGGTGCAGGCGGGGCAGGCGGCCGCCGCCGGGCAGGCGGCCAGCGAGGGGCAGATCGCCTCGGGGCAGACCGCCGCCGGGCAGACGCACGCCGGGCAGGGCGCCGCCGGCGGGCAAGTCAGCGCGGGGCAAGCAGGCGCCGGGCAGGCGCAAGGCGGGCAGTCGAGGACGTGCCCGCAGAAGCCCTGCCCCGCAGCCTCGGGCCCGGCCCACCAGCCGCCAGTGAGGCCACCGAGGAACGCCGCGATCGCGGCGGCAGGGGCACCGAGCGGGCCGGGCCCTCCCATCCCAAGCCAGAAAAGCTGCAGAGGACTCCGATGCGGACAGTGATAATGTGTCACACTTTCAATGATCATTCTCATCAATGTCGTCGTCATTATCATGTGTCGTCGGCCTTGCGCCGGCGTTCCGGGCGTCAGCTCGGTGCACTGCCTTGGCAAGTTGTCGATTCATATTACTCTTACGGACGTGTCCAGTCCAATACTCATCCTCCTCCTCGCCGTCGTCGTCGTCATGATCGGCATCATGATCCTAATCATACTCCTCGTCACCATCTTCATCGTCATCGTCATCATCATACCATCATCATCACCATCGTCATCGTCATCGTCATCAGCATCACCATCAACAACAACATCAGCATCACTATCATCATCATGATCAACATCATCGTTACCATCCACATCATCACCATAATCGTCGTCACCGTCATTGTCATCTTTATGATCATCTTCATCATCAGCACCATCATCGCCGTCGTAATCGTTGTCGTCATATTCCCATCGTCGTCGTCGTCGTCATCCTCTGCATCCTCGCCCTCATCGTCGTCGTATTCGCCGTCGGTGCCGTTCGGAAGCCACTTCGCAGACATCTGGGAGCCGTTTTGAGGCCCCGTCGGAGCCGTTTGGGACACGTCTGGAAGCCCCTTAATGGGCCTCTTGAGGGGCCTCTTAAAGAAACTCTTACGGGGCGTCAAAGGTGGCCTGTTAAGAGGCGTCTCAAAGAGCCTGCAAAAGAACATCTTAAGAAAGACTCCAAGCCCAGAGCCTGGAACTCTGGAATTCCGGGTCTGGAGTTCCAGGTTTGGGATAGAAGCCCGGAACTCTGGAGGTCCAAATTTCTTACAAAGGACCCGGCATCCAAGGAACGAAAACTTGGAACTCCTGAGTTTGGGCTTTGGACTCTTATTCTGGTTTATTGGCGGGAGGGAGGAAGAGGGAGGGAGAGAGGAATAGAACAAGCTAGGTGCGCTCGCGCCTCATCTGGCATCCTATCCCTCCCTCCCATCCCTTCTCATGGCGCTGGATTTTCTCTATCTGCGGACGCGTGTCAAAGCCGATCTGCGACTCACACAGAGAGACCACTTCGTGTCATGCGCAATTGGAAATATGGGAGCTGCGTGCACAGGCGGAGGAGGTGGCGGGTGGGCAGGAGGATGAGCGGGCGGAAAAGGGTGAGGACGAACAGCGAACAGCAGCAGCAGCAGGAACTGGATGAGCGGGAGGAAAATATGATGACAAAAAGGAAAAGGAAGCGGAAGGATTGAAGGGAAAGAAGGGCCAGGGGAAGGCGGAGGAGGGGAAACGAGGGAGGCGCCAACGATGAAGAACGACTCGGATTCAAAAAAGTGTCCCGGGCTGGGACGAGGCGAATTGCAGCAGCAATAGTTGGAGAGGAATGAGCGGGAGGAACAGGAGAACAAGGGATTTGGGAGGAGGGGAAATGATGGGGGCAACCACAATGAAGCAAGCAGGACTCGGATCCAAGAGTGGCCCGCGCTGGGGCGACAGCGCCATTCTGAACGACGGGAACAACGCGCCGATCCGAAAATGTGGCCCACACTGCACCGGAAACACAATTTCGAAACAACGGAAACACTTGGATGGTAACAACGACCATGATATAAATCACTTTTGAAATACAGTGTGAACAAACAGCACGCGGAGGGGGCGGTTCAATTGTAGAGGAGGAATGAAGGAGGAAGGGGAGCAAGTGACAGTGCTCCGCGTCGTAGGAGTGGACCCCCGAGGATCGGGTGGCTCCTGTTTCCTACCACTCCCCCATGCGGTCCCCCGCCGACCTCCCCCAACCACATCCGACGCCTAGATTTTGTTTTGCAGTGCGGGCCCCCTCTCGAAGTCCAGACCCTTTCCCCATGGCAAACTTCTCATCCCGAGTCGTTCTTTGACGATCCTAAGGCCAGCGAGGGCCCCCAGGGGCCGAAAACGCCGAAACACTTACGTTCTTTACGGTCAGGAGCTTTTGCCTAGCGGCGGCGGCCGTGGCTACACGCTATATGCCCTGCGAGCTGATAGCGTGTCGCTCCGCTCCGCGGAACGGGAGGCTGGGAAAGGCTCGGGACGTTGACGACTGGGGATTGGGATGTGGATAACGTGTCGCGCCGAAGCGCGGTAGGCCAGAACCAGCGGCGCCACGCGCTGAGCCGAAGCGACCGACCGTACAACCGACAAATGAATGCTCAGACGGGGCCCTGATCTCTGGGGAGGCCTGCAAGAAACCGGGTCGCGGACGCCCGGCCGCGGGCGCGCGGAAAAATGTGCGAATGACAAAACCAATGTTCTGAGAACGTAGCACCGATGTACTAAAAAGTGTCTGAGCCAGAAGCGCTTTGATGACGCCGCGTACAAGTACACAAAGGGTTCTTAGACCGCTCGTGAGTGGGCCTGTGGGCAGGTCAGGATGCCTCGCCACTGCTTCATCTCTGGAGAGGCCTGCAGGGAGGCCCGGCCGCGGGCGCTACGAGAGGCCCCCCACGCCAGAGAGGCCGCTCCTGGCGCCGCGCCTGCGCCGGAGGGCCCGGCGGCGCTCGGCGGCCTCGCAGGGTGCGGCTTTCTGCTGCTCCTCCCCCTGGGGGTAAGGGGAGGGAGCCCCTGCGGCGCCGCCCAAGGCCGTGCGGCCCTGCCCCCGGCGGCAGCGGCCGCGAGGCCGCAGCGTGTTCGAACCGCCGAGGAGAGGCGCCAGCAGGCGAAGCCATCGCACCCAGGCGCTGGGGGGGAGGGGGAGGGAGGCCCAACTCGAAGAGCAACACAAAACAAACATAACATTTCGGAGGTCCGCGCGGATTTCCTGTGTCGGCCCTGGACGACCCCCTTCCTGGCGCGCGGGGCGCGCCAGGAGTCGGCGCCAGAGGCGCCGCCAGGGGGTCCCCGGCGCCGACCCAAGAGGCAGGTTTTCTTCAAAAACCCTGACAAGGTTACTTGCATGGATGGGGGGCCTTGCTAGGCACGACAAGAAATCTGGACTTCACGCAGGTCGGACCCCACTTGCACGACCCCTCGGCCCAGCGCTGTCTTAATTGGCGGCAGAAGGGGCGGCCTCCTGCTGCTCCTCCTCGGAAATCCTGGCGTCGCATTTTTCTCACATCAAGCGATTTCGCCCCATTTTGAGCCCCAGACCCTCGCAGATCGATCGGGCTAGAAACGTGCTGCAAAAAGACGAGGTCTAGGGCTCCACTCGTGATTTTCCGGGTCTACCTCCTGGAGGTGAGAAGAAGGTGCCGATACCGTTCCTTCGATTTCGCCTTTTTGGGTGTCCTGGAAGGGGCCCTCGTCGCCACTGCTGGATTCGCCTCGAAATTTTAATCAGACCCCACCCCAGGAGAGGTCCGGGGAGTGGCGGCGGCATCGGTATGTTTGCAAAACGAACCTCAGACATGCTCGCGACGCGAAAAACTCAGGATGGGAATTGTTTGCCCTCGCTGGGCCCTAGGGCCGTCAAAAAACGACTCGGGATGAAAAACCGGCCCCAGGGAACGGATACCGCGTATTGAACAAAAAACGGGCCATCGGACATCTGGGACTGCTTCACTGGCCTGCTGCGGCCTCCTCATTATCCTTCCTCTTCTTATCCTCCGGCCTGCTGTGGCCTCCGACTCTTCCTCCTCCTTCTCCTTCCTATCCTCCCTGCGTCCTCCTCCTCCTCCTCCTTGAACGTGTTGGTATTTAGATACTGGCCTATTTGCCTGCGTGGCATTTCCCACTGCGCCGCTATTTGAAGTAGCGCTGGGCGGTGTGCAAGTGAGTCCCGACTTGCGCGAAGTCGAAGTTTCCTTTCCGGCCTCGCTGCGCCCCCCCCCCCCTCATGCAAGCGGAGTCTGAAGAAACAGTGCCTCTTGGTTGTCGGGTCACAACCCGACTCTCCGGCGGCCGCTCGGGACGATCTGGGCACCCCCGCCCCTGGCGAGGCGCAACTGCTGGAGAGCATCCCTGGGCCAGAAAACCGCAGACAAACCGACAACAATCGACTGAGCGAAAAAAACAGATTCCAAGGTAAAACGGACTCCTTCTTCTTCTTCTCTGGCCTCTTGCGGCCTCCTGTCGGCTACATGCAAGAGTGACCCTAGGCAACACTGACCCTTGGTGCGCGGACTGTAAGGGCGCAACGTGGCCAAATCCAAGCGCGCAGTCAGCCGCTACCGCATCGCGCTCAGCCATCGAGGGGACCCCGATTAGCCCACACATAGAGTCACTCCAGCGAAGGGTCACTCTTACGTGTAGTCGATCATTAACCTTCTCCTCTTCTTCATCCTCATCCTCCTCCTCTTCCTCCTCCCTGGGCCCTGGCCCGTGTCGCCCACCAGAAGGTGGGGAGCCGCTTTTGTTTGCTAGAAATGCAGCGGGCCGCGTCGCTCGCGCTGCCTTCGAGTCATGACAAAATCACGGCGTCTTGTTGTGAAATGTTGGGATTCCCAAAGTCCTCACCGAGCCTCGGGACCTTCCAAAAACGACTCAGGATGAAAAACCGGTACCAGGACAACATCGGATCAGGACAAATCGAGGATCTCTGAGGTCACAGCAGGGGATCTGATGTCGACCCCTATCCCCGACTTCGTGGGGTTCTCGACTGGACAAAACAGTGGGGCTCAACTCGGGGATACACGAAGGGGGGCGTCCATCCTAGATAGGGGTGCGTCCGAGTAGCACCCCGCTGGTGCATTCCCGAGACTCCCCTCTTTTCTGAGCGGCCTGATTTTGTGTCGAAAAGCTGGGGGCTGGGGGCGAGAAACCACCTGCTAGATCAGGCGGGTCTGGAGGATGTATTGTGAGCCACGGCCCTTTCAGAGCGTTCAGCGGAGAGCTCTGAGACCCGGTGGCGAGCCCGGGGGGGAAGTGAGAAGGGGCGGGCCTTCTCACCTTCTCAGCAGGCTCGGAAGTCCCCAAGTTTTCTGAGAAGTTTCCTAAATCTTCCCCGAAGGCGCAGAAAATTTCTGACAAGACAAGGCGCGAGGGATTCTGAGAAATCCCGCTGTCTTCTGAGGTCTTCTCCTACTCACTTCCCCCCCTCGCTCGCCGCCGAGAGAGCGTTCCGGGACGCCCTGAAACGATTCATCCTTGTCCTAGCCCCGCCGGGCTCCCTATCTCCCGTCCTTGCCATCGCTCGGACGCTCATTCCCCGTGCACTATTTGGCCTCGTGCGCTCTTCTTGTTCTGCAGGATGGATTAAGATGCTCCTCGATTGTCCTCGCCTAGGAAAATGTGCACGTCCAAGCGATGCCAACCTGTCTTCAACCTGCACAGGTGCGAAACGAGCTCTTCCGCGCCGCTGCTGTGGCTACCAAGCGCGTCGTGCCCCGCGTCGCCGCTGACAAGCAGATCGAAACATCGCTTCAGGTTTTCTTACGACCAGGCTAGGGATGCACTTTTGTAATGTGCCCTGCCCAGAAACCTCTTGCTTCGCCACCCTCCTCCTTCTCCTTCTCCATCCTCCGGCCTCATCCTCCCTCATCCTTATGTTTCTTCTTAGTCTTCTTCATCTCATTCTCACTCCTGCGCGCGATCCCGCGCGCCCTCATTCATCCCCCTTCGAAGAACATGTTCCCCTGTCGCACCACCAGACGTGTCCGTAGTTCGGGCCAGGCGTTTCGTTTGGGACCTCCCTACACTATGCGACCCTGCAATAAACATTCCAACATGTATTTATAATGATGGAGGGCCCGCCGTTGCCCACATGCTACTCTCGCCCTAACGCTTCGCCCTTTCGTTTTTACTTCGGCTTTCGCATTGGCACCGCGTGTATTCGTTTGACAAGCTTATAGGCGTTACAATGGTGGATGGCCGATCGTGTCCTCAATGCGGCTCACGTCTAAGCGACGCGCATATTCTGGTCTCAAGCTTACAACTGTTACACGTATGCAAGGTCGGTCGTCTCCAAACTGTGGCTCTCGCGTTACAACCGCGCACGCTCGGCCTTTTCAGTTCCCGACCGTTACACGGATGGCAGCCAGCTTGTTTTCAACGCACGACTCTCGCATGATGCATCTCTAAATTTCATGGTCGTTTCAAACCTGTGAGACGTATCGCGTGATACGTCTCGTGTGGTACAGGCCTTTTGAAAGTGTGCTACAACTACACGAACGGACGGCAAGTCCGTTTCAACACGGGGCTCTCGCTTGATACTTCCGCCAACGTCATAGCCAGAGCTTGGACATTGTGCAACACTTGCGTACACAGATGGAGGGCATTTCCTTGTCAAAGCGGGGCTATCGCTGGACACGTCCTTGAACTTGAATCCTCCTCCTTGTCTGACGGTGGCCAAACATGAAGACTGCGCTTGGTGCGTTCTGTAACAGGAAAAACGCCGACGCGAGCAGATTTTGCCGCGGCCGGGTGCAGCGAAGGTCAGGCACAGAATTTAGCAAAGAATAGTGGCCTCACAGGGCGAGAGTAGCCCAGTCCGCGGCAGTACCAAGTGGTAACCCTCCTCCTCCTCCTCCTCCTCCTCCTCCTCCTCCTCCTCCTCCTCCTCCTCCTCCTCCTTCTCTCACTGCTGCTTCTGCTCCTCCCCGCCCGCTGCGGCCTGAAGGCGACGGGCCTCCAGGCTCCTTCGCCCGCAGCGCACCCAGTGGGCGATGGCCTTGCGCGCCACCAGCCCCACCTGCCGCGGCGGATGGTGCGGGCACGGTCGCCTTTACTGAGGGAGGAGGGGGAAAAGGGAACGTCTTCAAGGGTCTTGAGACGGGGGTCAATTCAAACCGGGGTCAATCAGAGCACCAGATCTTGCAGGATCCTGCAGAGCCAAGGGCGAACTGACGCAGGCTAGGGCGCAAAATCCTGCAGGAACCTGCAACATCTTGCAAATACCCACTGACCTGGGTTTGCACTGACCCGGATAAGTGCTCCATGTCTGGCCACTCTTCGGCCTCCGGTGGCCCTTGCTGGGCACCAGGACCGTCAACAAAACGACTCAGGATGAAAGTCTGGCGCAAAAGACCAGGTCGAGGACCGCTGGGGCCGGCGGCCGTCACGAGAACAGCTGCGACGTCCGAGGTGGTGACGGACTGCGTGGTGACCTCAGAACCCCAAGAGACGAAGTCACCGTGCGGTCCGTCACTGCACGGAGTTTGAACCTCGGAGGCCCCGCCCCAGTCGCCCGAGACGTCCTCGGAGAGCGACCCGAATCCCAAAACAGTGCGGTGACCCCGAATCCCCACCGACTCACCACGCCGTGTAGTCGCAACACCGTTTGGGGGCCCCCGAGAGAAGGGGACCAGCCGAGCGGGGAATCGGAGGCGGAGAGAGAGGAGAGGGGAGCAGAGTTGGAGGCAGGGAAGCGAGAGGGATAGGGACGAGGGGGCACAGGGGGGAGTGTGGGGGGCGCGGGAGTGGTGGGACCAGGCAGGAGAGGAAACGGGGGGATCTGCGTGGTGGTGGGGCCCCCCGGAAAGTGTCACGGATTCGCCACATGGATTGTTGTTCCAGTTGGCGCTTTGTCCAGGTACGGATCTGATGTACAATCGTGGATATCCAGCAACCCCTTTCAATACGTTCTTAGATGTACATGAATGTTTGTATGCATGTATGTATGAATACATGTGTATATATAGATGTGTATATATATATATATATGCTGCTAATGATATATTTTTATGGGGCCGGGGACCCCAGACCAAAAACGCCCCCCCTAACGAATTTGGCCCGCCCCGGACCTTTCGGGCAGCCCCCCAGGCGACCTGGGAGGACCCTCACGAAGAGCCCGAAGACGGCCCCAGAAAGCCCCCGGCGTTCCTGCGCGCTCCAGAAACGGCTCCAAAAAGCTCCAAAACGGTCGACGACGACCCCAAAGGAGCCGTCATACCCCCAAAGATCGCTCCAAAACGTCCCAAGAGGCCTCCAAGAACACTCCCAAGAGGGCCCCAAGAGACAAAGTTCATCGATTCCCGGTTGGTTTGTGAGGGACTTGAGAGTTCTCCCCTTTTCGGCTTCCCGACGCTCCAACTCGGCCCACGAGGCCCCCCATCGTCCTAAAGTGGCCTGACAGACCTCCAATGGGGTCCCCAACTGGCCCTGTTTTCTTTCACTACCCCTCTAAGCTGCAGTCGTCACTCCACAGGCCTTCCGCCGAACTTTCTCCAGCTGACCCGCCGCCGTTTTACGTACTTCCGCCAACTTTGCACTGGCTGCCGCCGAGGGCGAGATGCTCCGAAGGCGAGGCCCTTTCTGGAGCGCGCAGCCACACAGAACGCCGCCAAACAGCATCGCCCGCTCTTCCAAAAACCACAGTTCGGAAAGCCCGAAAGGGGTACGGAAAAATTGGCACGATGCCTCAAAATAAACAGCGGTCGCTGTCTGACAGCCAGCTTTCTTTCTCACATGGACGGCGCCCGAGGCGACGCCAACAGCGAATCCTGTTCAAATTGGGCAGGGACTGCTGTCCGTCCTCGTCGCCATTCTTTCCGTACCCATGCCGATCACATTGAACAGCTGCTCACCGCCCGAGCTGCGAGCGCCCGCCACGGACCGGCGGGCGCGGGGGCCGGAGCAGGACGAATTGAGACAATGGCAGCTCCAACTCGATCCCCCGACCCCTCCTGGGGTCGAAACGCACCAGATTTCCGAGCTGCGCCCAGCCTATGCCACATACGCCCAGCGCACGCCACGACTACACACACATATATATATATATATATATATATATATATATATATACGCAGACACCCTCCGACGCATTCTGCATGTACCTTCAGCGAGGGCGGCGGTATAAAATCGCTTGCTCCCAGTGGTGATTAATACACTGCCACCCTCCCCTGAGGCCCAGGAATCATCCATTCGAGGGTGTCTGTGTATATATATATATATATATATGTGTGTGTGTGTGGCGGACAGCCGTGTCTCAACTCGCCTTCCTCTGAGTGGGGCTGCCCGCAAGCGGCAGAAACCACCTCGACGTCTTCGAACTGCTGCGCGGGCACCCTCGCGGCCGGAACGCCAGGAGCGAAGGCCGCCACGCCAAGGTCGAAGTTCACCTTCCCAGCATCTCGTTGGGAAAAAGACACAGAATTGCTGGCGATCTACACATTGTGATTTTAATCAGGGCGATTCCTAACTCTGTGATTTCTAAGAAGACACAATCATTTCCAATGCGACTTCAAACTCTGGTTGCGAGGTAGGAGAATCAGTTGTAACGACGCGCAGGCCTGTGCCGAAGAGCGCGCCGCCCCATTGCACTCCGCAAGGACAGCCGGGGGGCGCCCCTGGGCGGTGCTTGCGCTCGCCTTCCCTCGTTCTTGCCTCTCTGAGACCTCTGGGGGGCAATCTCGTCGTCACGGCCGGATCCGCGAGAAAGGGGAGCCCTCAGACCCGAGGTCGCGAACAAAAACATAAAAATGGTGAAAATCACGACCAGAGCCCTAGGCACCATATTTCTGCGTCATTCTTCGATCCGGATCGATATGTGAGGGTCTCGGGGCCTGAAATCGGGCGAAAACGCCCGGCTCAAAAAGATGAGACGCCAAGATCTCGCTCGGCGGGGCCGCATCCTGGCCGCTGCAGCTCGTAGATCGCCGGCCGACAGAGCAGATGGAGGGGAGAGAGAGAGCTGCTGGAGATCTGCAGCTTAAACTTGTCGGGGGACGCCAGCTGGCCACCTCGCCGAACCTCCCCGTGCCCATCCTGGACGCTGGAGCCCCCTGGCGGCGCCTCAGGCGCTGCCCCTGTTGCGCGGAGCGCCCCAGAGAGGGGGGCCCATCGCCGATCCAAGACATCCGCGCGGACCTCCGAGAGTTGATGTTTATGCCGTTGCTTCCTCTTCGAAGGAGGGCGTACACACCGATCCTGGAGCCAGGATGGGCCTGGCCAAGAAAGGTAAGGTGGTGAGCTTGCGTCCCCAGAGCTTGCTCGCCTGATGCCGCCAGTACTGCCTGCTCGCTCGCTCGGGAACGTGCCCCCAGTTATAGCAGGAACAGTAATCGCCTAACACATCCAGTCGGGGCTGATTGGAGAGAACACGCGAGAGGGCACACGACCCTTCCGAGGGCCACATTGCCATAGGGATGTAGAAGGCATGGGTCGAGAAATACTGGGCACAACGGTACCCGTAGTTTGGCAAGGTCGACCTTCTAATCAACCTCGCCTGTATAGAGAAACCGAAACCGGCTAACACACAAACTTTCAGAGGTCCGCGCGGATTTCTTGGGTCGGCACTGGACCCATCCCAGTGAGCGCAGCGCGCCAAAGTCGCGACCAACGCCGACCCAAGAAATCCGCGCGGACGCAGCGCAGAAACGTTGCTCTGTACGCTGTGGGGTGGGAGATCTCAAAGCCTCCTGCGGGGTACCATGAGCATCCACTTGGTCCAGTGGGCGTTCTGCGGACAGCAGGAAGCAGGCCAACTTGATTCGCCCCGGTCTCCTGTGCTGACGGTTACCTAGGGCTGCACTCCGCAGCTGGTTCGACTGTTGGCTCAACCTCGGCCACAGCAACCTCGGTTCTTTTTCCGAACTACCTCCAGCCTTTCAGAGACCGCTCCTCGAGGCGCTCTGATAATCACTATCCGTGGTTTACAGCAATGCCGTCCTGACCAACGAGAACGTTACGGAAACGCAATCGAACGAGTCTCCAGAACCATCCGCCATTAGTTTGTACGACCCCATCGTAAGGCCGAGCCTGTACATGGAATCCCCTGCTTGGGCACCGGGCGCTCGATGGCCGCCGTGCGATCCTGCGATCCCTCAGGCTGCACTCGCAGATCCATCCATGGCGTCATACAGAGCTCCCGACTGTCACCAGCACAGCGAGCGTCCACTCATGCCCCGAGTTCAACCCAGACCATTCGGAACCGCATGTCTCCCTTGAGTACGAGCAATCATAGTTACATAAATGATTTTAAATCGCTTGTGCTCACGCAAAACAAACAATGGCGACACACGTTGACAGAGCCGATACCAAGGTTCGAGTGGTTTCTCCCGCGGGTGGCTATTTAACCCTTCGTGCAAACATCGGCGAGCAACCACAACGACAACGATTCCAATCTACTCGGGCGCGGCAACGACTCGATGGAGAGGTCCGCACGGTGCCATCTCCTGCTTCCCATCTTCCTAATTCCTTTCCCCTCCCTCTGGGTCCTCACTCCCCTCAAGCTTTGCCATCAAGGAACAAGCGCTCCTGCGGGAAACGGGCTCTCCGAGCGTTTCCTGTGACCAGTCTTGCATCATGAATTGATGCTTGGCTGTTCCTGGGCCTGGGAGCGGCCCCGAGAGACTGAGAAAGAATCATCTAATCAGGACCCATATGTTTCGTTCCGAGGCTACCAGAAATCATGCCCAAGACACAGCCCAGCTTCTCGCGCCATCTGGGAACCTCTGGGGCCCTTCTGGCCCTCGTGAGCGGCGCCCTGGAGGCCACCTGAGCCTCTCTGGAACAGCGAGGGTGACCTTGGGCCAACATCACCTCTTGCAGCGTCTGTTGCGACCTCATCCGCCACCGTGCCTGCACGGAATGGGCGTGTTAGAATGCTTGTCTGTTGTCTGCGGTGTTTTCCAATTTTTCTGGGGGACCCCCCCCCCTGACGGCACGCGTGCCTCTGAGATCGACTCCATCGAATTTGCTCTCCCGCGGTGCTTTCCGACCTCCAGACGGATGAGACTAAGACGGCCCAAGATGTCCCAAGACGGTTCAAGAGACTCCCAAGACGGCCTCAATATGGCCCAAGACGCCCCCAATACGGCCCAACAGGTTTCCAAGAGGCCGTCCATGAGAGCCAGAAAAATCCGCCACCGTGCCTTGGCACGTTGAGGCGTGGCAGAATGCCAACTGCTGGCTGGCAGAGTTCCTGCAGCTGTCTAATGGACCACCCCACCCTTTCCGTTGGCGCTCTCCAAGGCGTCCAAGACGCCCAAGATGGCCTCCAAGACGGACCTGGCAGGCCACCAAGGCCAGGCAAGATGATCCAACAGGCCTCCATGACGGCCTCAGATGGCCCGAGCTGGCCTCGAGACGGCCCAAGAGGACTCCAATAGAGCCTGCAGCCAAGCCAGACGAAGAGGCCATTTTCGCCTATGGTATTTCAGCTTTGATGGATCTTTCAGTTGTCGCCGTTTCGAGCTTTCGTTGGCTCACAGCAGCAAAGAAAGCCTCCAAGATGGCCTCAAGGCGGCCTAGGAGGATACCAATAAGACCCCAAGACGGCATAAGAGGGTGCCAAGATTGCCCAAAGGCGGCCCAAGAGGCCCTTAGGTCAGCCCAAGAAGGCGCCCAGGCGACCTTCTATGGTCCCCAAGAGAGCCCCAAGACGAACCAGAGAGCCCCCCAACATGGACGCTGAAAGCGCGCCTATACGGCCGAAGCGCGCCCTCAGACGGCCCAAGGAGCCCCCCAAAGCCCCCGATGCGCCCCCAAAACGCTGCCAAGAGGCCCCAAGAGGCCCCCCAAGAACCCCTCAAGAGGCCCGACATGTTGCACATGACGCCCCCCCCCGCGCCCCCTCGAATCGTGGCCAACCGACATGCTGGACTGGCACGGTGGCAGGACCTGCCGCAGACAGCTGTAACCGCCGCCCCCTGTTGATTCATCACAGGGGTGCCTGGCGTGCTAGATGAATTCGGTTTTGGCTTTAGTTCTTTTCCAAAAGAACTCCCCCTGGGGCTCAAGCATCCCGCCGGGGCCCTGGGAGGGAACTCCAGGCCCGCAAACGACCTCAACCTCCGCAAACAATTCTCTAAAACGGCTCAAGATAGCCTCCAAGACGGCCAAGATGGCCCTCAAGCTCGCCCAAGACGCACCGAAGACGGTCTCCCAGACGCCCCAAGAGGGTCCCAGATACGTCCAAGTTCGCCCAAGAAGCCTCCAAGACGGCCCAAGAGGCCCCCAAGAGGTCCTCCAGGAGGGCCCGAAGAGGCCAACATCGCTGATTTTCCTTAGGGTTTTGAAGGATTGTGGCATCTGCTTCTTCTCGGCATTCCGACGGCTCAAGACGGCCCAAGAGGCCCTCAAGATCGCCCCAAGATCGTCCACGAGGCATCCAAGATAGCCCCATGAGGGCCAAAAAGGCCCCCAAGACGGCCCCGAGAGGGCCCGAAGAGGCCTCCAAGACGGCCAAGATGGCGTCCAAGACGGCTCAGATTGCCTGAAAATGCATCCAAGATGGCCCAAGACGCACCGAAGACGGGCTACCAAACGGCCCAAGAGGGTCCCAGATACGTCCAAGTTCGCCCAAGAAGCCTCCAAGTCGGCCCAAGAGGCCCCCAAGAGGTCCTCCAGGAGGGCCCGAAGAGGCCAACATCGCGGAATTTCGCTAAGGTTTTGAAAGACTTGGGCATTCGCTTCTCCTCGGCTTTCCGACGACCCAAGACGGCCCAAGAGGCCCCCGAGATCGCCCCCACAGCGCCCAAGAGGCCTCCAAGATGGCCTCCGGACTGCCCAACAGGCCCCCAAGACGGCCCAAAGAGGGCACAAAGACGACCCAAGAGGCCTCCAAGACGCCCAAGATGGCCTCTAAGACTGCCCTGGAGCACCCCAAGAGGGCCCCAAGTCGGCCCAGAAAGGCCCAGCTTCCCACGGCATCAGACGGGCCAGGAGCCCACCAAGATGGCCGAAGTGGCTAGAAGCTGGCCCAAGACGACCCAAGAGGCCTCCAAGAGGGTCTCCAGGAAGGCCAGAAATTGACAAAACTACTGGCTGCCCATAGGTTTTCGAAGGATTTTGATATTTCCTTCGTGTCGGCCTTCCGATGGCCCGATACGGCCCAAGAGGCCCCCTAAGATCGCCCAAAGATCGCCCAAGAGGCCCCCAAGATGGCCCCAGGACTGGCCAAGAGGCCCCCAAGATGGCCCAGGAGGCTTCTAAGACGCCCAAGATGGCCTCCAAGACTGCCCTGGAGCATTACAAGAGGGCCCCAAGTCGGCTCAGAGAGACCCCCCGAACGGCTTCCGACGGCGTCGGACGGGCCAGGGGCCTACCAAGACTGCCGAAGATGGCACTAAGATGGCCCAAGACGGCCCAAGAGGCCTCCAAGAGGGCATCCAGGAAGGCCCGAAAAGGCCAAAATCATTGATCCCCCATGAGTTTTTGAAGGATTGTAGCATTTGCTTTTTTTCTGCCTTCTGACGGCCCGAGGCGGCCCAAGTGCCCCCCAAAGATCGCCCAAGAGGCCCAAGACGGCCCCAAGAGGCTCCCAAGACGGCCGAAGAAGCCTCCAAGACGCTCAAGATGGCCTCCAAGACGGCCCAAGAGCCCTCCAAGACGTCCTGCAAGAAGGCCCGAAAGGGTCAAAATGGCCTCCAGGCGGCCAAGATGACCTTCAAGATGCCCACGTGTTCCTCGAAGGCTTTCCAAACCGATTCGGGGAACACATGGTCCGATAGCTTGGCAGGTCGGGCCTCAACGTTCGGCCACACAGGCGATTCCAAAAAGGCAGGGGGCGGCGGTGATTCGCCGTCGGCGTCTTCGATCAAAACAAATGGTGGTGTTGCCTAGGTGTTTGACCGGTTTTGAGGTTGTCGCCTGTTTCGGTTTCCGACCGCCCAAGATGGGCCAAGAGGCCTCCAAGATAACCACCCGACAACCCATGAGGCTCTCAAAAAGGCCTCCAGTCGGCCCAGGAGGACCCCAAGATCGCCCGAGAGACATCCAATATGGCCCCACCATGGCCCCGAAGCGATCCAAGAGTGCACCAAGACTGCCCAGAGAGGCTCCCGAGACGCCAGACGGGCCGAGAGCTCCCTAAGATGACCGAAGAGGCCCCACGAGGCCTCCACGTCTGCCCCAGGAAGCTCCAGGGAGGCCCCCAAGAGGCCCGTAGGAGGCGCAACACGACAATGTGTCGTCAGGCGTGTGGTAGATGTTGCGTTTTTGGCCTGTTTGGGCGTCCGACCGCCCAAGGCAGCCCTCAAGACGCCAAAGAGGCCCTCAAGACGGCCCAAGAGGGCTTCAAGATGGCCCAAGAGGGCTCCAAGAGGCTCTCCAGGAGAGTCCGAGGAGGACACAACGAACGATGTTCCTGAGCCTTTCGATGGATTTTGAGGTTCTCGCCTGTTGGGATTTACGACCGCCCAAGGCGGCCCAAGAGGCCTGCAAGAGTCCACCAATATAGTTCGAAGACAGGCCAGGAGGCTCCAAGACGACCCACAGTCGGCTCAAGAGGACTCAAAGATCGCCAAAGGGGCTCCCAAGAGGGACCCTAGACGGCGCTGAAGCGCCCCAAGAGGGCACCAAGACGGCCCAGAGATGCCCCCCTCCGAATGCGTCAGACGGGCCACAAGAGGATCCAGGAGGCCCCCCAGAGGCCCTCAGGAGGCTCTCAGGATGCCCCAGGAGGGCCCCGAGAGGGCTCCAAGAAGGCGTCTCCTCCTCGTCCTCAATGTCTTCCTCTCCTCCTCCTTCTCATCCTCTTTTCCTTATCATTAGTTTCATTATTATTATTATGGTTATTATGAGTCGTTTTCTTCTTATGGTTAAGTAGTTAATACTAAGTATCTTATTATTCCTCTTGGTATTATTATGTTTCGTCTTCTTCTTCTTCCTCCTCCTCCTCCTCCCGATCGCGCAGACGACGACGAAGTCGAGATCACGATCCTTCCCAATTAAGACCACTCGCTGAACTGCAACGGGGCGTGAACTCGACCTCCGTCCCACCGCGCGGACGAAGACGAGGTCGGGTTCACGACACGTCCCGATTCAGACCACTCTTAAGAATTGTGCTGTTCATACACTAAGCCTCCTTCCTGCTGCGCTGTTGCACATGCACGGTGGCGGGGCGTGCCGCAAACAGTTGGATACTTCGCCGGCCCAGCGGGCCAGAGGCGTAGTAAGATCTCGGGCAACAGGTGTAGAATCCGCCACCATGCTTCTGGGCACGGAGTGGGCGTGTCCTCAGATCCTTTGTCTAACCCTCTGAACCTCAATCCTCGATCCTAAGGGTTCTTCAGGGGCCCGGATTCCAAATTCTCTCATCTCCCAAGGCTTGGCGCGGTTCCCCTGGGCACCGTCGCGGCTTCCCGCATTATTGCTCGGGCCCCAAAACGCCCCAAGACGGGCCAAGAGGGCCCCAAGAGGCCCCGAAGGCGGTCCAAGAGGACCTCGAATCGCCGAACGATCGCTCCAAGTCGCCCAAGATGGCCTCAAGACGGCCCCGGAAGCCTCACAAACGCTCCAAGAGGCTTCCTAAGAGGGCCCTCAGAAGCAGACATCTGTGATCTTCCTTAGGTTTTTGAAAGATTTGGGCGGCTTCCTGACGCTCCAAGACGGCCCACGAGGGCTCAAAGAGCATCCCAAGACGGCCTCACCCAAGAGGGCCCCGAGACGGCCCAAGAGGTGCCCAAGACGGCCCAAGATGGCCCAAAGACGGCCCCAAGAGGGGGACTAGATGGGGAACCCGAACGGATATTTCGAGCCCTCGGACCCGAGGAGCCCTCAGGAGGCCCCAAGAGGCCCCCAAGAGGCCCCAAGGGGCACCCACGAGGCCCCTAGTGGCCCCCAAAAGGCCCCCAAGAGGCTCACAATAGGCCCCTACTGCTCCCGAGAGGCTCCCGAGAGCGCTCCGAAGAGACCCGAAGACGCATTTCTGTGAGAACTCTGACCCGGAACCCCGGCATGGTGGCGGGATGGGCCGAAGGCCATTCTACTTCCAGTTCGCGCGCGCGCAGGGCCACCCCTGGGGTCCCTGGACGAAAAATACCCTGGCAAACTCCAGGCAAGGTCCCCCCAAGGATGCCAGACCTCCTGGGGCGGTCTTGACGGGTCCCCAAGAACCCCCCAAGAGGGTCTAGGAGGGCCGTGATCGGTCCAAGGCGCCCAAGATGGCCTCCAGCCGCCCGAAAGAGCACCCAAGACGTCCCAAGAGGTCTCTCAGAGCCTCCCCAAGATGGCCCCCGAGAGGCAAACACAATTGACTTGCAATGGTTGTTGTCAATGTTTTTGGGGTTATCCTCTCTTCGAGCTTCCCGACGCTCCAAGACGTTCCAAGAAGCCCCCCAGACCGCCTCAAGACGGCACCCAAGAAAGTCCCAAAACGAGACGGCCCCAAGAGGTGCCGAAGAGGGGGAACAAGAACCGAAAATCTGAGTCTTCCGGTCCAAGAGGTACCCAGGAAGCCCCTGGAGGCCCCCACGAGGCCACAAGAGGTCCCCGCAACGCCCAAAGAGGACCCCACGAGGCCCCCGAGTGGCCTCGACGAGATTCCGACGAACATCCAAGAGGCCTCAGCCCCACCTCCCAGTCACAGTGGTGGGATGGACCGAAGTGATTAAATTCGGCGGCCCTCCTGCGGGCCCTCACCCTGTCAGGCGTCGAGAGAAGATAAGATGCTGAGATGATGCTGATGATGCTGCTGCTGCTGATGTTGATGATGATGGTGATGTTGATGATGGTGATGATGATGCTGATGCTGATGCTGATGCTGATGCTGATGCTGATGATGATGATGATGATGATGATGCTGCTGATGTTGATGATTAAGATGATGATGATGATGATGATGATGATGATGATGATGATGATGATGATGATGATGATGATGATGATGTTGATGTTGATGATGATGCTGATGCTGATGCTGATGCTGATGCTGATGCTGATGCTGATGATGATGATGATGATGATGATGATGATGATGATGATGATGATGATAATGATGATGATGACATTGAGGAAGGTGAAAAGCATGCATCAAGGCATGCTAAGGGCGGCTCCGCGCACTCCGCTGGCCCATTGATGCTGCATCATGCCAGGCTCCGTGCGCATACCCTCGAACAAATAAACCCCTCACACATTTCCTGCCCCAGTCTTATCCTGGCGAAGAACTGATCTGCGCTCTGGGGCTCCTGGGATACGTAGAAATTCAAGTGACTCGGGCCCTCCAGGCTACTGGGAGACGTAAAGATGCAAGCGACTGGTCCTTCCATTATGATGGGAACCTCAATTCGGCACACCCCTCACGCACTGCGTGCATGTTGGGCGCGCAGCCCCCGAGACGGCTCTTTGGAGCCTCAATTCGGCACAGGCGTCACGCACTTCGTGCCCCATGGACGCCAAAATGCCCTTAGCTGACCCCCAAGACCGCCCAACCCCCCAAGGGGCACAAAAAGGTCCCAAGAAACATTGTAACGATTGGTACCGACCCTCGTCGAGGCCGTAATCCGAGCACCCACTGATTGCGAGATTCGCGTGCGAGTTTCCCCCCCCCCCCCCCCTGGGGGCTCGCCGTGACTCCCGCTCTGCGGGCTCAATTCGGCGCTCCCCCTGCGGGACCTCGCCGTGTTAAGCTTCGAAAGAGGATCATGAGATGAAGGTGACATGGAGGATGGTGAGAAGCACACGTAAAGGCACACTATAAGCGGCCTCGCGCATTCCGCCGGCCGATTTCATCAATTCTCCAGATTTTCCAGGCGACACGTCAAAATACAAATGAAACGTGCTCCCAGCGCTAGGCCCACGCGCATGACAGCTCCTGGCACACATAAGAACATGAGAGAGATGCGCTATCAGGGCTGCGAAAGTCTCGTTTCGGCGCACCACTCACGCATTTCCTGTCTGACATTATTTTGGGACGCGGAAGAATACGAGTGAGCAACGTCTTCATGGCTACGACACTGCCATTCGGCACACCACTCACACATGTCCTTCCTGCTTCACACTCTACTGGCACACGTGGAAATACAAGTGATCTGCGCTCCGAAGGCCACGAAGGGCTCAATTCGGCGCACCCCTCACGCTCTCAGATGACCTCTCAGACCCCTCAGGTGAGCTTAAATTCGGGGCACCCCTCACGCACTTCGTCCCCATGGACACCCGAGAGGCAGTCCGACTCCCCACGTGACGCCAACATGGACCCAAGAAACATTGCAACGATTGGCACCGACCCCCTTCGAGGCAACATCCCTGGCACCCACTGATTGCAAAATCTGTGTGCAAGCTTCCCCATAGGGGGCCCGCCGTGACTCCCGCCCTGCGGGCTCAAAGGTATAGCGACGAGGGAAAACACAGGGGGGGTGAGCGAGTAAGACATGAGCTTGCTGCCGCTGGGGAAGATTTCAGAGAGGACGAGCAAAGAATACCAACAACGACGACGACGACGAAGCCCACGGGCAGGCCGGGAATTCACCTCATCAACCACACCCCCAAGGAACTCCTGCGTGACGGGCCCCCCCCCCGGGCATCCCTGTAACGCCATCCCCCACCTTGCCTCCCCGTGAGGGCGAACGATTGGGGGGAACATCGAGCCTGCATCGGCGATGCATCGCCGATAGGCCCCCGACGCCCAGCTCGGAAACATCGACACGCCAGGCTCTCAGGCCCCCCCCCCCGTCGTTGCCCCCGACGCCTCTCCCACTCCGGAGGACGCCGGCGGCCGTTGGGCCGCGAAGGGGCCTTCTTGCCGACCGCGCCGCCCTGGCTCGCCGCCACGGCCCGCACGGCGGCCAGCGCGGCGGCCTCGGCCTCCTGCGACCGCCAGCCGCGGGGTGTCGTAGTGCAGTTGTGCCACAGGGCATAGCGCAGTTGTGCCGTAGGGCGTAGGGCAGGCCATGTCAAAAACACGACACTCGTCATAACGTCTATGCGCTGACGCTGTTTCTAGCTATTGGGGCTCTCAGTTTGGAGGGGGCTGAACAACCAGTCGACCGTCCCAAGAGGTGGGGGGCCAGAGCAACTAGCTGTGCAGATTGACCGCGAGGCCAGAAAAAATAGACATCGTTTAACGTAACTATCCTACTTCCCGCTAGCATGGCCGTGACCCCACTGATCGATCTACCTCCTTAGGTGGGGATCGATGCCGTTCCCTTCGGGTTTCGCGGGGCCTGTCCCCGCCTTGAGGGGTGGACTGGCGGGGCTGAGATCCCATGGCCCGGTGGGGATGGGGATCGGTGAAACGATGCGGACGGTGGGCAGGGTCCTCTTCCCCGCCCTGTGCTGGGCGGGCCCAGACATCGCTCTGGGGCGACGTGCCCCCCAGTGAGGCGTCCTCAGACATGCTGGCGAGGTGAAAAAAACAGCACGACGGGGCGCCGCGCCGTCCTAGAGCGCTGCAGAAGGCTCCGATTTGGACGCCCGACAGCAAAGGTGGTCCAACAGCAGAGGTGATCCGAAACCGACCGCGGTCGCTATCGGGCAGGCGGCGTTCTGTCTCAAATGCCTAATGTCCGCGGCGACACCGACGGCGAGTCCTGTTCAACATGAGCAAGCAAATCTGTCGGTCTTTGTACCCATTCTTCCCGTACCCATGCCGGCCGTCCCAAGCCGTGAGCGCTCCCAAACGACTTGCACACCTCAACCCCAGGCCTGCCTGGCTCGCGTCCCAGGACCAGTGAGGGGCCAATTTTCCGCCACCACTACCGTACGTAGGACGGGGGAGAAGGGAGGATGGGGAGGTCCTCCTCCTCCTCCTCCTCCTCCTCCTCCTCCTCCTCGTCCTCCCTCTCCTACCAATCATGCCAGCGCGCACAAGGGGGAAGGGGAGGAGGGAAAGCTTGTTAGAGGGAGGCTGCTTCTCAGATGGCGCCAACCTTACAAGGCCCGCGCCTTCTAAGAACCTGGGTGCTTCTAAGAAGCCTTCCCCTCTCCCCCTACCCCCCTCTGCGCGTGGCCGGCTGCAGTAGTGGTGGTGGAACATCGGCCCATAGACCAGGGCTCCGACCACACCCTTCCTTCTGTGTGGAAGCCGCCCAGGCGGGGCCGCAGCAGAGGGGACGGGAGGGCCCCGAGATCCGACGCAGTGAAAAAAAGACAACCTCGTAATGGGGGCACGACTTTTGCATGATGGGCCGATTTTCCACCACCACTACCATCGGTAGCATAGGTAGGAGAGGGATGAGGAAGAGGAGGAGAAGGAGGAGGAAGAAAAGAAAAAGAAGGAAGAGGAGGACCTCCTCATCCTCCCTTCTCCCCCGTCCTACCTATGGTAGTTGTGGTAAAAAACGGCCCGTCGTGTGGTCACCTACAAACAAGCTAGTCCTGCAGAAGACCACGGAGCGGGGGCTGTGTACAAGAATGGCACCCAACGGGGGCACGATGTTTGCACCCCCCCCCGTGCAAACACGCTGGTCTGGCACAAGGTACGCGGGTAGGGGCGATGGCCATTCATCAGCCCCCGACGTAAACAATCACGGCCAGAGCCAAGGACCCAATCTCTCTGCGCCATTCTTCGAGCCGGCTCGACCTGCGAGGACCCCTGGGGCCCGACGTAGGGTAAAAAAAGCCCGGCTCGAACATTCTCCTGGCGAAGGACCCAACCATATGCAGTTGTGAATGCCACAGTTGTGACCATTTCCTTCGGGGGAGCTCCCTAGCCGCATGCGAACGCAGCCGCTGGGACCTTCGGTGGAGCTCCGTATGGGGCCACGAAGCTTGTGAGGGATATGCCGAAATGGGGGTGGGACCGCATGCGAACGCAGCAACTGGGCCTTTGGTGGAGCTCCCTATGAGGCCGCAAACCATGCGAGGGGTGTGCCGAAATACAGGTGGAACCGCATGCGAACTGCGCCACTAGGGCCTTCGGTGGAGCTCCCTATGGGGTCACGAAACGTGTGAGGGGTGTGCCGAAATGGGGTTGGAACCACATGCGAACGCAGCCACTAGGACCTGCGGTAGAGCTCCCTATGAGGCTGCAAAACGTGTGAGGGGTGTGCCGAAATACAGGTGGAACCGCATGCGAACGCAACCACAGGGGCCTTCGGTGGAACTCCCGATGAGGCCGCAAAACCTGCGAGGGGTGTGCCGAAATAGGAGTGGAACCACATGCGAACGCAGCCACTGGGACCTTCGGTGGAGCTCCCTATGGGGTCACGAAACGTTTGAGGGGTGTGCCGAAATGGGGTTGGAACCACATGCGAACTGCGCCACTGAGACCTTCGGTGGAGCTCCCAATGGGGCCACGAAACGCTATGCTGTGTGGGGGAGACGCATGCGAACTGCGCCACTGGGACCTTCAGTGGAGCTCCCTCTGGGGCCACATTATGCTGCACTGGTGGGGGAGGCACATGCGAACTGCGCCACTGGGACCTTCGGTGGAGCTCCCAATGGGGCCACGAAGCGCTGTAGTTGACGATTGTGATGATGATGGTGGTGGTGATGATGAAGATGATGATGCTGATGATGATGATGATGGTGATGTTGATGATGATGATGATGGTGATGATGATGCTGATGCTGATGCTGATGATGATGATGACGCTGATGATGATGCTGCTGATGATGAGGATGATGATGATGATGATGGTGATGATGAAGGTGGCGATGATGATGATGATTATGATGATGATGATGATTATGATGCTGATGATGATGACGCTGATGATAGTGATGCTGATGACTATGACAATGACGATGATGATGATGATGATGATGATGATGATGGTGGTGATGCTGATGGTGATGCTGATGCTGATGCTGACGCTGATGCTGATGCTGACGCTGATGCTGATGCTGATGATGGTGAGAATCATGATGATACATGATGGTGATGGAAGGAGGGAGGAGGGGGAGGGGGAGGAGAGGAGGAACGCGGGGCGCTGTCCGTTCAACACGAAGACCCAACACTACAGGATGGCTGTGAAACGGAGATCGCTAAGATCTCAGAAAATCGCACCGGCTCGCCGGTGCCTCGGCGATACACTGGCGACTTCGGCGATAGACTGGCGACTTCGACTGCGCCGCGCCGCAGAAGCATCGCGGGCGATGGGGCGCGGCTCTCTCTGGCCCCATCCGCTCCAGCCCCATCTGGGCGGCCTGGGCTGCAAGGAACTGTCACTCTGGGAACGAAGCCCCTTTTCGTCGGCAGGCCCCTCCCTGACCTCAAGAACGTCGCGCCCCCACCGACCCCAAACGTTTACGATGGTCGCCACGACTCCACGGGTGAAGCGTTGCGAAGGGGGACAGTGTCCCTCGTCCAGGCAAAGATGCGGAAGAAAGGTTGGGAAACTCTCCTGGTCACGTTCCCTGACGCCTTGCACCAAAACCGCAATCGGGCACAGCCCACGGCTGGCTCGCCGATTGGGAGAAAGGGAGCTGGAATCAGAATCGCCCTGCCGCCAAGGCGTGCTCCTTGCCACTCCGCTCGCTCCTGGCAACTCCACTCCACTCCACTCAACTCCACTCCACTCCACTCCCGCCCCCGCCCCCCCCCCCCCACCCCACCCCCCCACTCCACTCCACTCCACTCCACTCCACTCCACTCCACTCCACTCCACTCCACTCCACTCCACTCCACTCCACTCTCATCCTCCTTCCCCTTCTCCTCCTTCTCCTCCTCTTCCTCCTCCTCGTTTGCCATGTAAAATTAGGCCCCCAAACTGACGTTCTGAACAACATTTCGAGGCGGATCCAGCCGTGAGGACTGGGGCGCCCAAGGAGGCCCGAAAGTGCGAATGGCGTCAAAAACCTCGATCCTCGAACCTTGCCGCGGACGACGAAATGTCCATATCCATGCCCTCGCTGTCTGGAAACCGAACCGAAATCCCATGGATACCCTCTGCTCGGGGCATCCGTGCAAAACTGCCTGGCGCGGTTGGGGTCGCGGCCGAGGAGTTCCGACCGCGAGGCCGTGGATATGGTCATGTGCCCTGCCCGCAGCGAACCTCGAACCTCCGAGGAGGGAGGGCCCCCCGCGCCCAGTTCAAGTTCTTCACAAGACGGCCCAAGTTTCTCGGCGAGAGCGGAAGCAATTTATGATACCACAATCCAGAAAAAAGGTGAAGTCGAAGACTGGCCGCTTTCCCGTCCGCGAATTGCCGCCGACGCGCGCGCCCCTGATTTCGCGCAGCCCCAAAATATAAGTTACGTGCTTGTCAAAACGCGTTGAAGGGCGACCCCCCGATGCGTAGAAAACCGAATGTCGACTAGAAAACAAAACTGTGTATCATGCCGTCTTTCCTGTTAAAGGAAAAAGGAACATTCGGCCACAGTACACCCAGCGACGGGGCGCCGTCAGCAAGATTCGATCGAAGCCACAAAAATGAGGAACGTTCGCACAAACCCGCGCACTCCGTTATCCAACGTGGAAGCGCCCCGGCCCGAAACGACGCAGCACAAAAAGCACTGCACCTTTTTTGTGGTGGTCCTTGGGCCCCGTCTGCCCCGCAAGGACACCGAAAATGCGCGACCTTCCTTACGAAAGAATGAACAGTTCCCTCGTTTGCGGAAGCCGCACCGCAGGCACACTGCGGGCACACCACCACCACACTGGGCACAAACACGCACCAACACGCATAAACACATGGAAGCACTTACGTTATTTGTGTGGTACGTCTGCATGTTTTTCGATGTGCTGGCTGGACATGTTTTGCAGACTGGCTTGGAAGGAAAACATTGTTCTTTTCGTTAAAAGGAACAGAGGATGATTCCTCCGCGTCAGCCTCAAAAGCAAGCCCCGCGAGCACACCCGAAACATGCAGACGTTTCGCACAAATTGAAGAAGTGGCTGCGCGTCTTCATGCATGTCGGTGGGATTTTGTGCCAGTGTGCTAGCGGTGTGCCCGCGGTGTGCCTGCGGCGTGGCGAACGCGAGCGCACATGTTCATTAGCGACGTCCTGGCAACGTCTCTGTTCTGCAACACGACACGAAAAACTTAAACCCAGGCGTATATATAGATATGTGTGATGATGATCCCCCTCGTCCATCCCCAGAACCTCAAAAAAAACATGTTTTTGAAATGTTTGACAGCATTTCCCCCTTCAAGAACACGAATTTGAAAGGCACGAGCCCTCCCCCTGGTTTGCACTTGACGGGCGGAGGAAAATCTGAAGAAAAAATGGAAAACCCGAACAAACAGAAAATCCGTAAAAAAAACATGATTTTCCAACAACAAATCAGCAACAATAAATCAAAACCAAGGTTTCGGTTGAATGTTTCTGTTTTTTTGTTCAGAAATCAATTTAAAAATGTTTCTTTGATTGTTTACTGAGTTTCTGTTTTTGTTTCTGGATTGTCGTTTTTTGTTTTATTTCGGGTTCGGAAAGAAACCATTCAAAGGGAAAGAAAGGCGGAAGACAATCCGAAAAACACGGAAAACCAGAAAACCCGAAAATCCGTAAAGAATTAAAGAAACCAGTGGTTTTCCATGACAAAATCATAAAAAATCAAAACCAAGGTTTCGGTTGGATTGTTTTCTGAATTTTCTTAAAGAACAAATGGTTTCTTTATTTTGTTTTACGGATGTTCGGTTTTTGGCGGGTTTTCTTTTTTTGTGTTGTTTTGTTTTTTATGTTCGGGCTCGGAAGGAAACAATTCTAAAGGAAATAAGGACGGAGGAAAATCCGAAAAAGCCTAGACTCTTCTCGCTTTGCCATGCTATGCTGTGCTATTCCATGCTATGCCATGCTATGCCATGCTATTCCATGCTATGCCAATCAAGCATTTGGAACGCCTTGTAACGCCCACAACGTTTACCACCCTATTCCCCCTACCTCCGCGCTGGAGTCCGTCCAGATGGAGTCGGAGCAGATGGGGTCGAGGAACATCCGGCCGCATCGGCAATGCATCAGCGGTGCGCTGGCGCCTTCTGCCGGAGGTTGCTAAAGGTGCCCCTGGCCCAAGGTGCCCCCCCCAGCTCCTCGCTCAATTTGGGAGCCCCTGGGGACCTGTGGGCCTCGTGAGGGGTGCTCTGGAGGCCGTGGGAGCCTCCTTGGAAATCCTCGGGGCACATTGGGCCAAGGGCACTTCTAGCGACACGCGATTCGGAGCGATGAGAAACCCAGGCTCCAGATCGCGCCGCGTCGCAAATGCATCGGCGACGCGGCACGACCCTCCGACCCCATGCCGTCGCAGGCGGGACCGCGCTCTCGAGCGCCCTCCGCTCGCTGGGTGGGGACCGCGTTTCAATCCCGATCCCAGATTGTGCCACACTTGATTACCACGTTGTGGGAGGAGGGTGGGAATTTTGAGGCCTCTTAGATGGAACCCGAGCAGATAGGGTCGGAGGATCGCGCCGCATCGACAATGCATCGGCGATGCATCGGCGCCTTCGGCGTGGAGAAATTCTGGCTCCACATCGAGCCGCATCGTCGGTGCATGGGCGATGCGGCGCGATCCTCCGACCCCGTCTACTCCGACCCCCCGCTGACTCGCTCGACCAGGCAAATCTGATTTGCATCCTGCACTCCCACGTGGCGGCCCCGACGACCTCTTCACTTCGACCCTCCTTCCTGAGCCTATCCCTCCCTAACGTTGCCCCATGGTTTTCGGTTCATAACTCGGCTTCCCGGCAACCGTTCGGGACAATCCGGGCACCCCCGAACACCCTCGGCGAAGCGCAACCGCAGGAGAGCACCCCGAGGCCGGAAGACCGCTAAGAACCGACGCAAGCGCCCGAAAACGCCCGAAAACCTCGAACCTCGAACCTCGACGTCGATGTCGACATCGACGTCGTCGTCACCGTCGCCGTCGCCGTCGCCGTCGCTGTTGCCGTCGCTGTTGCCGTCGCCGTCGCCGTCGCCGTCGAAGACGCCGTTGCCGTCGCCGTCGCCGTCGCCGTCGCCGCCGCCGCCGCCGTCGCAGGCGCAACCGCTGTCGTCGGTGCCGTCGTCTTCGTCGTCTTCGTCGTCGTCGTCGTCGTCGTCGTCGGTGCGGGATCGCCTTCTGCTCCCGCGCGCCTATGGCCGCCGCAGCCCTGGCGGGGGCGGCCTGCGCCCTGGCGGCGGCGGAGCCCGGCGGCGCCCTGGCGACGCCCGCCTGTGGCCGCGGCCGCTGCGGCTCGTCGCCGCCGTGGCCGATAGCCAGCGCCTGGGGCGCTCCGCGCGCGGGGGCGGCGGTGAACGGCCACGGCGGCGGCGGCGGCAGCGGCGACGGCCACGGCGACGGCGGCGGCGGTGACGACGAGGGGAAAGATCGTGCGAGGATCGTGGAGGAGGATCGAGGAAGATCGGCGTGGATCGAGGAGGATCGGGGAGGATCGGGGAGGATCGACCGAGGATCTGGGAGCTTGTCCTGCTCTTGTTCGGGCCTCCGGGGGCGTCCTGGTCGCAGAGTCTGGATCCACCCCCGAACTCTGGTCGCAATGCGCCCCTGGATAGGTCCGCGCGGGGGTCGCGGGGGCCGAGGATCGAGAGGTCTCCCCCCTCCGCCTTGTGCTCGGCCTCCTGTGCCTCCCGAGCGCTGTTCCCTTCCGCCTCCGCCTCCAAGGGTCCAATTCCTGCTCCTCCCTCCTCTCCCTCCCTCCCCTCCTCCTTCGTCCGCGTCCTCCTCCTCCTCCTCCTCCTCCTCCTCCTCCTCCCTCAACCTTTCCCTCCTCCTCCTCTTCTGTCCTCTCGTCGCCGTCCACGCCGTCCTCTTCCTGCTCCGCCCCCCCCTCTCTCCTCATTCTTGTCCGCCATCGTCCTCCCTCGTCGTCCTCTTCGTCCCCCTCCTGCTCCGCCTCCTCCTCGTCTTCGTGCCCGCCCTCGCCTCCCTCCCTCCTCCTTCCCTCCCTCCCTCGCTCCCTCCCTCCCCCCTCTCCTCCTCCTCCCCCCCTCCTCCTCCTCCTCCTCCTCCTCCTCCTCCTCCTCCTCCTCCTCCTCCTCCTCCTCCTCCTCCTCCTCCTCCTGCTCTTCCTCCTCCTCCTCCTCGCCCAGGCAGCGGGGCTGCCCCGAACATGGAAAAAACGGTACAGCGGAGGCCACGAGGCCAGGAGGGCCAGTTCACAGAGGGAGAAACGAAGGAGGAGGGGTTCTAGGATTCTAGGTTGGCCTCGCGCATGCCCGCGAAGATGCACGAGGTCCCGAAAAAGAAACAAACCACCGACGACGACGAAGACGAAAACGAACGACGACGGCGAGGACGACAGACGTCCCGACGACGACGGGCAAACGAACGCAGCAACGCGAACGACGACGAAGACGACCACGACGACGACGCCGACGCCGACGCCGACGCCAACGACGACGACGACGACGGTGGTGGTGGTGGCGGCAGCCGCCCGCGTGGAAGCGAAAGCGGCGGGGCGAATGTAGCGCGCCCCCCGGTGGATGGGGGAGAAAGAGAGGGGGAGGATGGAATGGCAACAGGGTCTCGTGTTGACTCCCGCCATGGGTGCACTGCTGGGCTCACGCCAACCAAGCAGCGTGCTTGCAGCCAGTTCGCTACAAATGAGGTTCGGCCGCGAGCCTGTGGACTCAATTTGAGTCTCCAAAGTCTGCCAGGGCACTCGGCGGTGGCAGCCGCTGCCCCTCATCCCCTTCAGGGAGGTGGGCGGCCGACGCTCTGGACTGAACTTCGAAAGGCGCCGCCGGAGCGACGGCCCCTGGCTCGGCCGCGCCGGGGGGGCTCGAATATTTCGGGCCGCCGTTTGGCCGCAAAACATTGGGCGTGGAATGGCTGGTGGCGCGCTGTCGGCGGACCCTTGACTCCCGCGCGTCCAGCGCCGCCGCCGAGGGCCCGCCATATCCTGGGACAATGCGTTTGTCGATGCGGGCCAGGTGATCCGCACCTTTCTTGCTGGAAGGTCCGCGCTATTCCGTTATACTCCCTGGGTTCACCGTAGCGGTGCGTTTACAAGAACAACAAACCTATAACGACAACCGCGGCCCAGAACTTGAACGCGTGAGAAGCTCGAGGGATCGACCCCCCCCCCCACCGAAACCTCACCTTCGACCGCATTGGATATGTCATCGGTCATCGTCTGCTGGCGAAGCATCATCTGAAACTCCCGAGGCATGAGCGCAGCACTCCGAGGCGCACGCCTCCAGGATATCTTGATGGTAAACAATGCTGTGGCAATGGCAGCATATGTATTTCTGTGACGCCTGCAGCACGGACACATGCTCACTTGCAAGGATGATTTTTTTCCAAGGAAGGCTTCCGTGGCCTCGCTGGGCTTTTTTCAGGGGCGACCCGCGGGCGCTCTGAGGGTCCAGACGCGGGCAGTGATGGAGGATGTTCCCGGCGAGCTTACGAACCGCCTTGGGCGCGCGGGTGCAAACAGACAGCGCCTCCTGCTCAACATCGCCGCGGGATGCAAGCTGCCTCCTACCTTGGCCGCTGAACCCGCAGCCCGGTTGCCACTCCTGCGCCACTTTTCGTCTAGGGCGATGCCTACCTCGTTGGGGTTTGGGCAGGCTTTCACCTTGAGCGCGCCAGAGACTGTGGGGCGCCTAGATTGCGTAGCATCATGAGACCAGCATAAGGACGCTTAGAAGAGTATGGCAATGTTCTCTGGGTTTGGGCTAGGCCCACAACGTTTTTACAATCACTGTAAATCAAGGGATCGCTGGTCACTTCAATGCCAACTCTGGCCAACGCAGTAAACTCCCCACGCTGAGGCGTCTGCTGAAACGGGGCAAAACAAGGGCATGCATCGCGCGCACTTCCGCGCCACCAGGTCGACGAGGCCCGGGCCATGACCCGCCCTGGGGGATTCAAAAGCCAGGCGCCTGAAACAACGCCCATCAGAAGAAATTGACCCGCAGAAGACGCCGTCGTCGGGAGGGTGGCACATGCCGGGCTATGGCGGCCTGAAAGCTGGCGTTTTCGGTCGGGGGCCTCGGGGAAACCAAAAAACATCTCCAGGAGACGAGAGCAAGCCTCGGCAAAACAGCGCGGCAGTGAGGGGGTCGGTCGGGCCCGCGGCGGCGGTCGCATCACATGCGCCTTGATCGATCAGATCGGCTCGGGCAGCATCGAAGCACGGACGCCCCCACAGACGGTGGAAAGGCGCGTCACCTTCCTGCCCGCGCATCGCGCAACGATTATCAGCCAACGTATAGCCAGCCTTCACAGCTCGACTGTGCGCCCAAAGCGCGCCGCGCGTGAGGCTGCGCATGGGGCCTGTAGCCTTGGCCGGCCACCTTCGATCTGAGTGGATCCCGAACGACATCATAAAACAATCGATCGAGCGTCAGCCCTGGCTCGGCACCCGGCTCGCGTTCTAGCGCCGAAGAACTGCAGCTCGAAGACAAAGTTTGAAGAACGCGGGGGGGGGGGGGGGGGGGGGGCCGTCGCCAGCTGCATTTCTCCGCCGAAGCCCGACTCGAGAGCGGCGAGGTTCGGCATCGTCCATCCGATCCTGCTGAGCGAGCGCCTCATGGCTGTCAGCGACTCCCTCGCCTGCCGCCATGTGGGGATGGGCCTCTGAGAGGCCGACTCCCAAGCTTGCCTGAGAGTGGGGGGGGGGGGGGCACGGGCTGCCCATACTTCTTTGCTACACCCATCGATGGGGGCCACGGCCACAACCCACGTAGGGCCATCGTTAAGGACAAGAATGGAGGTTAAGGAACGGCCCGAGGCTCCAGGACGCATGACCCATCCCCAGCCTCTCTCCCAATCGTCCCGAGCTTAGAATCCGAGATGCCATGCGCCTTCGCTCCGTGCAAAACCCCAGGGAGGGCCCCCCGAGGCCCACGCTGCGTTGCCAAACTTGCTTAAGCTGCAAGAGAGCCTGACCAATTTCTTGGGAGTCGCTTTGAATGGGCCACTCAAACCCGAAACTGTTGACCTCGTCTGGCAATGTTCCTGGGCTTTCCAGCGGCGTCGTCAAATCCTAAGTTGACCGAGCTGTCGGTAGCCCCCCCCCCCCCCTGCCAGCGGCCCCAAGAACTCCAGCACCTGCTTCTTCGCGCCCCTGCTGGGCGCGACGAAAGGCGCCGTGTCGCAAGAGATCTCGCAGCCCATCTCGGCCACGGTCGCTCGATGCAAGCTGGCGGAGGTCTCCTCTAAAGTCGCAACTACCTGGGCCACCGTGCCAGTGCTCGAGACGCCGCTGACGCAAATATACTGGTCGAGTTGGCTGTTGGGAGAAGCGCGACATTGCCCAAACCCTCGGCGCAGTAAACCTCGACGCGCGACGCGGCGAAACAGCCGCCCGCGATGCCCCCCCCCCCCCCCTCCTACAGGAATCAAATCGGCCATCGACCAAGTTGGCCATGCTCATGAACCTGGCACTGCGGAAGGCCGACAGAGAAAGCTTGAATGGCGAGGGCGGAAAGTGGAATCCGCGGAAATGCGCTTCGAGCCTGTCCAGAGAGATACCTTCATAGAACTGGGCCGCGCCCCGCAGTAAGGTCCCCGAGCAGAGCCCCTTTGGAGTGGGCGGTTTCCGATTTACCCATTTGGCGCAAACCGCACCCGCAGCCAAAGCGAAAGACTGCATTGCGAAGCGCGGCCTCGGGAAGCGCCGCTCCGATCCCATGTCTGGGCAAACGTCCTGCGGCAGCGACCTCGCAGGCGGCGCGACGAACAGAGCCGGCCAATCGGTCTCCAGCCGCCATGCGGTTTCACCGAGAGAATGACCTGACCGAGCTGCAACTGAGTCGGCTCGATTCCATTCTGCAAATCGTGACGGGGATCACCTGCAGGCAGTCATTCGTCATCCACGAGTAATGTCGCATCTGGAATCCACTTATCGCGCGCGCCGCGCGCGTAGAATGATTATTGAAGACCTCTCTCAGGAAACTCACATCTAAGGGCGGAAGGGGCTCGATGGCGGGCCCAGGGGGCCTCTCGGAGGGGCGGGATTTGGCTTCGCGAATCTTCGCGAAGACGGGCGCCTGAATTTTCGAAGAGGCCTAGGGGTTTGGAAAAACAAAAAAAAATGCCGGCCGAAGAGACGGCGGTGGGCGCCTTCCAGCCCGCCACGGGCCCCCTGGCCCTGCGAGCGCCCCCCCCCCCCCCCGCCCTTCTCGATCTTTTGTCAACGGCCACTCCTTCCAATATTTGTTAGCCCTGCTCCGAGCGAGCGACTGCCCCGTCTCCGACGCCTGGCCCAGGGCAGAGAAGATGGCCTCGTCGGGCGGCTACTCCTCGGCAGAACACAGCACTGCTTCGCGGGTCGGCGCCGGCGCTGAGCTCCGCGACATCGGCGCCCGCCGACCTGGAAAAGCATTTGATCCCGATGTTTTTCGATGCCGAGTTCCCTGCGAATGAGGTTCGGCTGCGAGTCTGTGGGCCCAATCTGAGTCTCCAAAGTCTGCCAGGGCACTCGGCGGTGGCAGCCGCTGCCCCTCATCCCCTTCAGGGAGGCGAGCGGCCGACGCTCTGGACTGAACTTCGAAAGGCGCCGCCGGAGCAACGGCCCCTGGCTCGGCCGCGCCGGGGGGGCCCGAATATTTCGGGCCGCCGTTTGGCCGCAAAACATTTGGCGTGGAATGGCTGGTGGCGCGCTGTCGGCGGACCCTTGACTCCCGCGCGTCCAGCGCCGCCGCCGAGGGCCCGCCACATCCTGGGACAATGCGTTTGCCGATGCGGGCCAGGTGATCCTTGCCCCCCTCGCTGGCAGGCCCTCGCTATCCCGTTATATTCGCCGGGTTCACCGCAGCGGTGCGTTCACAAGAACAACAATAATATAATGACAACCGCGGCCATAACCTGAACGAGCGGGAATCGCGCGGGACCCCCCCCCGCCCCCCCCCCCCCCGCCGAGACCTCGCCTTCGACCGCCCTGGATATCTCGTCGTCTGCTGGCGAAGCATCATCTGAAACGCCTGAGGCATGGGCGCAGCACTCCAAGGCGCATGCCTCCAGGATATCTTGATTGCAAACAACGCGGTGGCAAAGACTGCGCGCGCACTTCTGTGACGCCTGTAGCACGAACACATGCTCACTAACAAGGACGTCTTGGTTCTAGGGAGACCCCAGAGGCCTCGCTGGGCCTGTCAGGGGCGACCCACGGGCGCTCTGAGAGGTCCAGACGAGGCCGGCGATGGAGGATGCCCCCTGCGGGCTTACGAACCGCCCTGCGCGCGCGAGTGCAAAAAATCAGCGCCCCCTGCTCCGCGCCAGGCGCCGCAGGATGCAAGTTTGCTGCGGCCTCGGCCGCTGAACCCGCAGCCCGGTTGCCACTCCTGCGCCACTTTTCGTCTAGAGCGATGCCTACATTGTCGGGATCATGGAGGGCTTTCACCTTGAGCGCGCCAGAGACTGCGGGGCGCCTAGTTTGCGCAGCGTCATCCAACCAGCAGAAGGGCGCTCGTAAGAGCATGGTAATCTTCTCGGGGTTTGAGCTAGGTCCACAACATTCTTACATCCGCCGTAAATCACGAAATCGCTGGTCGCTTCAGCGCCAGCTCTGGCCAGCGCAGCAGACCCCCACGCTGAAGCGCCTGCTGAAACGGGCCAAAAACAAAAGCGCGCATCGCGCGCATTCCCCTGCCGCCAGGGCCGACGAGGCCCAGGCCATAACCCACCCCGGGGAGTTCAGAAACCTGGCGCCTGAAACATCGCCCATCAATGGAAATTGACCCGCGGAAGACGCCATCGCCAGGAAGGTGGCGCATGCCGGGCCATGACGGCCTGAAAGTCTGAGTTTTTGGTCGCGGGCCTCTGGGGAACCAAAGAATATCTCCAGGATGCGGGAACAAGCCTTGGCCAAACAGCGCGTCAGTGAGGGGGTCGGTCGGGCCCGCGGCGGCGGCCGCGTCATGCGTGTCTCGATCGATCAGATCGGCTCGGGCAGTATCGAAGCACGGACGCCCCCAAAGACGGTGGAATGGCGCGTCGCCTTCCTGCCCGCGCATCGCGCAACGATCATCTGCCAACGTATAGCCAGCCTTCACAGCTCGACTGCGCACCCAAAGCGCGCCACGCGTGAGGCTGCGCATGGAACCTCTGGCCTTGGCCGACCATCTCTTCGATCTGAGTTGACCCTAAACGATTGCATGCAACAACCGATCGCGCGTTAGCACTAGCCTAGCACGCAGCCCGCGTTCTGGCTGCCGAAGAACAGCAGCCCGAAGACAAATTTTGAGCAACGCGGGAGGGGGGGGGCGTCGTCAGCTGCACTCCTCCGCCGAAGCCCGACTCGAGAGCAGCGGAGTTCGGCGCCCCCCATCCGACCCTGATGAGTGAACACCTCATGGCTGGCAGCGGTCCGCTAACCTGTCGCCACGTGGGGATGCGCCTCTGCGAGGCCGAGTCCCGGGCTTGCCTGAGAGCGGGGGGGGGGGGGCACGGGCTGCCCAGACTTCTGTGCTACGCCCATCGATAGGGGGCCACGGCCGCGATCCCACGCAGGGCCATCGTTAAGGACAAGAATGGAGGTTAAGGAACGGCCCGAGGGGAAGGGCCGGGGGAGGAATGGAGCACGGGCGCGCCCGGGCACGGGCCGCCAAAACTTCTTCGTTACGCCCGACGACGGGGGCCACGGCCACGACCCACGTAGGGTCATCGTTAAGGATAAGAATGGAGGTTAAGGAACGGCCCGAGGCTCCAGGACGCATGACCGCCCCCCAGCCTCCCCCAATTCTCCCGAACCCAGAATCCGAGATGCCATGCGCCTCCTCTCCGCGCAAAACCCCGGGGAGAAACCCCGAGCCCCATGCCATGTTGCCAAAACTGCCTGAGCTGCAGGGGGGCCTGACCAGTTTCTTGGTAATCGCTTTGAATGGGCCACTCAGACCCGCAACTGTTGACGTCGTCTGGCAATCTCCCTGGGCCTTCCAGCGGCGTCGTCAACGCCGACGTAGACCGAGCTGTCGGTAGCCCCCCCGCTGCCAGCGGCCCTAAGGACTCCACCATCTGCTTCTTCGCGCCCCTGCTGGACGCGATGAAGGCTGCCTTGTCGCAAGAGATCTCGCAGCCCATCTCGGCCGCGATCGCTCGATGCAAGCTGGCGGAAGTCTCCTCTAAAGTCGCAACTACCTGGGCCACCGCGCCAGTGCTCGAGGTGCTGCTGTCGCAAGTATACTGGTCGAAATGGATCTTGGGGGGAAGCGCGATCTTGCCGGAATCCTCGGCGCAGTGAACCTCGACGTGCGACGCGGCGAAACAGCTGCCTGTGGTGCCCCCCCATGCAGGATTAAAATGGACCAGCGGACAAGCTGGTCATGCCCATAGATCTGGCACTGCGGTAGGCCGACAGAGAAAACTTGAATGGTGCGGGCGAGAGTTGGAACCCGCGGAGATGCACTTCGCGCCTGTCCAGAGAGATACCTTCATAGAACTTGACCACGTCCCGCAGTGAAGTCCCCAGGCAAAGCCCCTTGGAGTTAACGGCTTCCGATTTTTGCATTTGGCGCCAAAACGCATCCGCAGCCGAAGCGACATGGGGGCCAGAAATGATTATCTTTCGCTGGTCGGCCTGTAGATTTTGATCTACTGGCCCTCATGCCCAAATGAGCGCTGATCGCGATGAGGCCGACATCTGCGCGACGCGACGCCAACTGTGCGAATCGACCGAGCTTGCGATTTGAAGGAGCGCCCAGCACGGCGTCGCACGACAATTGGACGCCATGTCCCGCCGCCTGCAGGAAACCCTTCAGGCGCCAATGGCGCTCTCTGGGCGGCCGGGGATTGCGGTGGTTCCACGTCGGCTTGGACGCGCCGAGAAACGACCCCAGGCGTCTGGTGAAACCCAGATCCCCAATCCGTCGCCGAGACGTCTCCACGAGCTTCCACATCGACGCAAGTGGGCCCAATAGCTCCACGAGGGCCTCGGGAGAGCCAGTAGGAGAACCCGAGGAAGAGCGCGACAGGCCCCGAGAGAGGCCCGATACGCCCCAGAGCGAGCCCCCCGCAAAAGCACGCAAGGAACCACTCGCATCCGCCCTGGACAGGGACGCGATCCAGACCCGCGACCGGTGAAATGAAAAATTGCGCGGTTTCGGCCCGCCCAAAATAACAAAATCGCTCATTTCACCGATCTGGCCTGGCGGGGGTTCCTGGGGCGGACGCCGCGCGCGCCCCGAGGCGGCGGGCCGATCGACGCAGGGCCGCGCCCTCGCTTAAGCGCGCGCACCGATCTGCGGCGCGGCGCGCGCAGTCCCGCGCCTGAGGCCTGCGGAGATTCACGGTGGGCACATTCGTTTGGGCATGAGGATTCCCGTCGACATTGCCGGGCAGCTTTGAAATACGCGCTGGTTGAACGGGATCAAGCCGCGGCTATATAGGCACATATGGCCTCAATGTCTGTTCGGGGGCCACTCGGGCCAACCGAAAGGCCGATGCATCGCGCATCGCGTCGCTTTCCATCATTCAATGCAAATGCATCTACAGCGCGCGCGCCGTTCTCGAGGAGCCCAGCATCATCTTGCGATGGCCGCGCTCGCTTGTTTCGCGCGCCCCCAGGAGGCAGCAGGCAGCGAAACGAAGCGCGCGCCGTGCAATAAGTCAATTAAGCGTCTGCGATCGAAAGCCCAAACAACAAGTGGCAGATACATATTTCTGGCCCTGACGCAAACTGCTTTGCGAAGCGCGGCCTCGGAAAGCGCCGCCCGCCCCCGCTGGGCGCACGTCCTGCGGCGGCGACCCCGCGGGCGGCATCCCCAGCCGCCATGCGGTTTCACCGGGAAATGACTTGACCGAGCTGCAACTGGGTCGGCTGGCGAAGGCTAGATTCTATTCCGCAGATCACGGCGGGGACCTCCTGCAGGCAGTCATCTGTCATCCGCGAGAAATGACGCATATGAAATCCCTCTATCGCGCGCGCCGTGCGCGTTTAATACATCCTGGAGACCTCTATCAGGAAACTCGCATCTCAGGGCGGAAGGGGCTCGATGGCGAGTTCAGGGGGCCCCTCGGCGGGGCGGGCTTCGGCCCCCCGAATCCTCGAGAAGACGGGCGCCTGATTCTTCGAAAGAGCAAAAACGACGCAAGCCGAAGAGAGGGCGGTGGGCGCCTTCCAGCCCGCCACGGGCCCCCTGGCCCGGCGATCGCCCCCCCCCCCCCGTCTCGATTTTTAGTCGACGGCCGCTCCTTCCAATCTACGTTAGCGTGGCTCCCGAAGAGCGACTGCCCCGTCTCCGTCGCCTGGTCCAAGGCAGAGAAGATGGCCTCGTCGGACGGCCACTCCTCGTCCGAGAAAACCCAGCTTCGCGGGTCGGCGCAGGCGCCGAGCTCCGCGGCATCGGCGCCCGCCGACCCAGCATAATATTGGACCCCGCCAATGTTGTGCGATTCCTGGCCGGGCTCGGCGCGGGGAGGGGGGGGGGCCGTCGCGCCCCGGGCATCGCTCGAGCAACGCGGCGCGTGGGCCCAACAAGTTCGGAAGATCTCCGGGCGGACCCCCGCTGAACATGGCGCGCAAATGGGCCTCGGGGGAGCCGGTCTCAGCGCTACGCCACTGCCAAAACGCACAATTTGATTGCGCAGAGATTCGGGCGCTCAGGGTTCTGACGGGGCCCCTTGAAGACCAGGGACCACGTCGGCTTGGGAGGTCGGCCGCGCGAGCCGCGCCTGGGAAGCTTCGCGCGAGCCCTCGGCGACTTCGCACTCCGCAGGCATCGCCATCATCTTGCAGGGGCGCGGCAGGTCGCCCTGAGAACCGTTGGCCGGGGCGCCCAGGGCCAACTTGCCCAGGATAGCTCTTCCAAGCCCCGGCACTGGTTTCCACAAGGGCGGGGCCCCGGGGAGCGCGATGGGCCTCTCCGCGGGGGCGGGGGGTGCCGGTCAAAAACCGAAGCCTGCAGTGTAGAAGCTCTCTCGCACAGCCCGATCCGAACAGGCGCGCGCGGGGAGATGCGCGAGAACCTCTGCGCCGGGGCGCCCTGGACAACCTTCGACAGGCCCTTTGACGCACAGAAAAAATCCAACGTCTTCGCCCCGCCCGCGGCGGTGCAGGCGCCGCCGCGCGGGGGCGCGGCGATCTGCCGCGACGCGCGCTCGGGGAAGCCGCTCCTCAGAACGTCGCCAGGGATCGCGTTGAAACCGCCGGCCGCTGGCACCTCCCAGGCATGGATGCCCTGAACTCCGCCGATCGAGCTCAAGACGCCCAGACTCCTGTCCGAAAGGCCATCCGAACAGTAAACCGAAGCTCATGGTCCCCAGGTACATCCACGATGCCAGCTACGGCTCTAGCTGGGGAGAGCTCGGAGCTCGGAGCTGCAGTTGAGCAGGGGGCGCAGGCCTAAGAAGCTGCAAGCCGCGATGGCAACGCCGCCTGAGCCGCCCCTGCACCTGGGGCCGCCGGGGAGAAGATCCCCTCCCATCCGTTGCGAAGGCGCCAGGCCGTCGCTTCATCGCAAGCGGTTTGTCGCGCTATGTGGCGCTCCTGGATGGCCACCGCGCGGGCCTGGGTCCCGAGGCGCCACTCTCTGCAAGAACCCGAAAGCGTGGGGTTGCACGTTTCAAACAGAAGACAAACGTAGTCCATGGACGGTGTCGCGGGTTCCCAAGAGAAAGCAAAACTGGAACCGACGCCAACCCGAGAGGAGACCGCGCTATCTCCCCTGCCAAAACCTCGGCCCTCATGGGGCCCGTCCCTGGGCGACTGGGCATTGATAAAACTGGCGTAGCTAGGAGCAGGCTGGGGGCGCCAACGCGCGGCGAAGCATGTCCTTCAGCTCAGGGCGGGCCCCAGAGGCTGAGACTACAACATGGTTTTGCTTAACAGGCTCAGTTTGCGTCTCGCTGGCTGGGACTCCGCCGCCAGCCTCAGGAACCGTCGCTGCCACCTGCGCTGCCGCTGGGTCCCCGCCTCCAGCAGCAGCCTCTCGATATTCCTGTGTACCTGGAGTGCATCTTCTTGGCCAGCCGAGCTCGGTGCGAACGGTGTCCATCGCGAGCCTGACGGAACCCAACTGCCGCCACACCCAGGAGCGTCATCGCCAAATCCTTGAAGCCCGCCTGCAGTTGCTGCTTCCTCTCGCCCAGCTGCTTGGTGTCCTCCGAAATGAGCTCGTATTCGTCCAGGCCTGTGATCAACTCGTCGTCGAGCTGCACGTCCAGGCTGTCATCGCCGTTGGCCAGGGCCGTAAGGCTGATCGATGCATGGGCAACCTTGGGCGCCGCCTCTTCTTCACCTGAACTTCCTCCCTGGTCTGGATGACGAGCTTCTTGTACTGGCCTTCGTACTGGTCCAACTCCTCTGGCAAGGTCTTGATGTGGGCTTGAAGTCCCAGCACGTATTGCTGCAAGTTGTCAAGCCGATCCAGTTCACGATGGAGCCGCGTCTCCAGCTGCTTCATCTTTGACTGGGCCTGGGACGCTCTGATGTTTAGGCTGGTGGGGTTCTCCTGCTTGGGGCGCTGGCTGAACTCGAGGGCCTTCCTGGTCTTCTCGTAGCGCTGCGCCGGCGCGTGTTGCCCCTGCTTCGCTGCGAGGGATGGGAGGCACGAGCGCAAATTCCCGATCAAGAACATCAGCGTCAGCATCGCGAGCAAGACTGCCAATCGGGGGATAGACGATCTGACAGGATGCCGAAGAGTATTCCACCTTGCAGTGCTTGCACCACCACCAGTTGAGATTGTTGCTATGCACAACCACACGCGCACTTCCAAAGCTGCCTCGGGCCCGCGACTTCCTGTCGTTCGGCGGATATCCCATGGTGACGGAAGTGTGCGCGAAAGCATGGGAGCCAAATTCACTCGCAACTGCAGCGCCGTTCTGAAGTTCGTTGATGCAAGCATAGGCATCGCCTGAGCCAGAACGGCTGGGGAGGATGGAGTGCGGGAGGAGAATTGGGGAAAGGGGGCGGGAGGAGGAGGGGGAGGGGACGGAGGCGGGGCAGGATAGGCAGGGGGAGGCGGAGTAGGGCCAGCCAGGTGCGTTCGTGCCATTGCGCTGATGTTTTTTCTATCCGCCGACAAGTGTCATAGCGGAAATGGGACCCCCCAAACGGATGCCAGCGCGTTCTGCGCAATCTGAAGAGGGGAGCTGTGTACATTGGAGGGTGGAAGCGGATGAGCAGGAAGATGAGGAGGAAAACGAGCAAACGAGTGGAAGTGCAAGAGCAGCAGGATCAGCAGCAGCTGGAGGAGCGGGACGAGCGCAAGGGCAAGGGCAAGGCGGGGAAGGTGAAAGGAAGGGGGCGACAATGATGAGGAAACACCTGGATCCAGAAAGGTGGCTCGCGCTGGGGCGAGTGCGTCATTCTGAACGACGAAAGCAAAACCACCAATGAGGCCGCCGCTGCAACGGGAGCGCCATGTCGAAACATAAAACACCGAAAGCGCTCCCATTGAAAAAGCCATCCAGGAGACCAGCTTTTGAAATCCTGCGTTTGGAGACCAACGCGCGGAGAGGGCCGGCGGGACGCCTCCAGGACGTAGTATGGGGGCGAGAAGGGAGTAGTACTCCTTTTGAGTACCATCTGTGGAGAAGAAGCGGAATGGGGGAGGGGGAGGAAGGGGAAGGAGGAGGGGGGGAGGGAGAAGTGGAGAGGGAGAGGGAGGATGGACTCGGCTCTCTGGCAGTCGTTCGGGACGATCTGGGCACCCCCGGAACGCGCTCGGCGATGGGGAGGATGGTGAAGATGGGGAGGATCAATGAGATCCGACGTCGCCCTGGACCCCATCTTTCTGCGCCATCTTTCGAGCCAGATCGATCTACAAGGGCCCCAGGGCCCGAAACTGGGCGACAACCCCAGCGCGGCAGTTCAATGTTGAAGGCAGCCATTGGTCCCGCATCGGCCAAGATGGAAAGATCTGGCGATCGAGAAGCCGCCGATCGTTCAAGCTCGAACCATCCACGCGGCGTCAGACAAACGCAGACGCCGACGTCGTGACGTCACGAAGTTGCCGTGGCTCGCCCTTTTCCCCCCTCGTCGTCCGATCGGCATGGCAAGGGTGGCCTGGAGATCTTGCGCGGAAAAAGTGAGACACCAGGATCTCAGGGATGGAAGAGACGAGGGTCGACGAACGGAATGGATGGGCTTAGGGGGAAAACATCGAGCTGGAATTGGCGATGCATCACCCACAGGGGCCTGACAGCCAAACCCGCTCAGTCAGGAACGTGCGGAGTCGCTATCGGGGGGGGGGGGATCGCCGATCTTGCGGCGATATATCGCCGATTCTAGCTCAATGCCTACCCCCTGAGCCTCCCCTCCCCTATCGATGCCCCAGAGGTGGAACAAACATGTTGGCCCGGGCGAAGAATTTCCAAACTAATTACCCAAGAAAACTGAGACCGACCTATTGTTTGAGAGTGCCGCGGCCCCGAACCAGGAAAATCTAAGGGGTCTAGCTAACTTCTTCCTGACCGCCAAAAGGCGGAGCCCCCGTTAGCAGGCGAAGAATCTCAAGGATGGAGGTCGGCGTCGAGCCCCTGGGGGAAGTGAGGAGGGGCGGGCCTTCTCAGAAGGCTCGGACGTCCCCCAGCCTTCAGAGAAGCTTTCTGAGCCTCTGAAGATGCAGCAGGCTTCTCAGAAGGCGCGAAGGCCTCTGAGAAGTCCCGCCGCCTGCTGAGAAGACATTCTCCTTCTCGCTTCCCCCCCTCACTCGCCGCCGAGGAGGGGCAGGGCACCGGCCCCCCGCCCCCCCGCAAAGCGCGGCGCCGCCTGCGCGGGCGCTGCGCCGGGGTCCCCGCCTGGTGCGGGCGGCCTCGCCGCCGACGCGCGGAGAGGCGGCGGCAGCAGAGGGCCGGCGCGGAGCTCACGCTGGACGGGGTATTTATCAATCGGGGGGTGGTTGACCTTCCGACGGAGCTTGCCCTACCCCCTCCTCCCTCCTCCTGCCTCTTCTTCTTCTCCTCCTCCCTCCTCCTCCTTTCCCTCCTCTCCCTGCTCGGAAAGCCCATGCTAAGTTTTGCCTTGCACGGCGAGAGGGTCGGGCGCGTTGTGCCTTCCATCAGCGTTCAGACCTAAGCAGCAACATCCCAGCAACACTCCTCCTACACTCGTTCCAACAGCGTGTGTCGCGGATCCGAGGGGGGGCGATGATTGCGTCGTGGCTTGGCTTTGCCATCCTGGCTTGGCCACGGGCGCCGGGACGGGCCTGTCGAGGGTCGGCCGGGACAGTGGGCTGAAGATCACCAGCGGCTCTCTCCGCCTCCCCTGCCCGATCGGGCAGCGATACTGCGAGCTGCAGCGGCCAGGCTGCGGCCTCGCCGAGCGAAGCTGGGGAAGCAACTATACACCGAGACCGATACCCAAACATGTTCGCGTCGTGACGAAAACCACGACGAGAATTTGTTTGGCTGTTTTCTGGCTCCTGGGGCCCTCGCTGGGTCCCGGGACCGCCACAAACCGACTCAGGATGAAACGCCGGCCCTGGGGAAGGGGTCGGGACTTTCAGGGACCTCGTATTGAACAAATCAGCACAACGGATGTTGTGGGTCTGACAAGCACCTCAAGAAGAAAGAACCGCAGGCGTTCGCGGGAGGCAGGCGGCGCGAGATCTGAGAGAGCGTGATCCACCGCCGCTATACTATGGAAAATTCCCCCCCCCCCCCCCCCTCTTCCTCCGGAACCCGGGGGTCTCCGCCCCCTCCAAAAATCCCCCCCCCCCCTGCCGAACTTCGCCCCCCCCCCCCCCCCCCTCCCTCCCGGCAAAAACCCCCCCCTCCCCCTTACCCCTCCCCCTCAGGAAAACCAGGGGGGGTCACTACCAGTTCGACCCCCCCCCGCCGCGAAAACCGGCCCCTCCCTCCCCTCCCCCCCTCAAAAAACCGGGGGGGGTCACTACCGGTTCGGAAAACCGGGGGGGGTCACTACGGTTCGAACCCCCCCCCCCCCCCGAAAAGGGGGGGGTCACTACCGGTTCGAACCCCCCCCCCACCCCCACCGCTCTCCCCACTTTCACCACGCTCCCCACCACTGTCCCAGTCCCCACTGTACCCACCACTGTCCCACTGTCCCCGCCGCTCTCCCACTGTGCTGTCCCACCGTCCCCACTGTCCCCATCACTCTCCCACTGTCCCCACTGTCCCCACCACTTTCCCCACTGTACTACTGTCCCACCACAGTCCTCACCACCGCCTTCACCACTGTCCCCGCCACTACCGTCCCCACCACTGTCCCACTGTCCCCACCACTGTCCCGCTGTACCCTCACCACTGTCCCCACCACCACCGTCCCCACCACTGTCCGCACCACTGTCCCACTGTCCCCGCACCACTGTCCCCACCACCACCGTTCCCACCACTGTCCCAGCATCCCCACCATCGTCCCACTGTACCCACCACTGTCCCACTGTCCCCGCCGCTCTCCCTCTGTGCTGTCCCACCGTCCCCACTGTCCCCATCACTCTCCCACTGTCCCCACCACTTTCCCCACTGTACTACTGTCCCACCACAGTCCTCACCACCCCCTTCACCACTGTCCCCGCCACTACCGTCCCCACCACTGTCCCACTGTCCCCACCAGTCCCGCTGTCCCCTCACCACTGTCCCCACCACCACGGTCCCAACCACTGTCCGCACCACTGTCCCACCGTCCCCGCACCACTGTCCCCACCATCACCGTTCCCACCACTGTCCCAGCATCCCCACCATTGTCTAACTGTCCCGAGGAGCGGGGATCGTTTGCCGGCGGCGAGGGGGGGGGGAGGGGGGGAGGGGGGTTCGAACCAGTAGTGACCCCCCCCGTTTTCGAGGGGGGGGGGGGAAGGGGGGGGTTCGAACCGGTAGTGACCCCCCCCCTTTCATGATGGACTGGGAGGGGAGGAGTTCGAACCGGTAGTGACCCCCTCCCGGTTTTCGACGGGGGGGGGGGGTCGAACCGGTAGTGACCCCCCCCGGTTTCCCCCCAGCAACGGTAGAACACGCTTTTCACGAGATCTCGACAGCATCGCAGCCCCGAAAAGCTCAATGCCCCTCAGCATGAACTTTGGGAGACCTGCGCGGGTTTCTTGGGTCCTTGCTGGGCGCGCCAAGGATGGCGCTGGAAGCGGCGCGGGGTGGGTGGGTGAGCGCCGGCTCAAGAAATCCGCGCGGACCTCCGACTTTTTGTGTGTTTGTCTCTCTCTCTCTCTCTGTCTCTCTGTCTCTCTCTCTCTCTCTCATGACGGCGGGGACTCCCGCGGAGGCCAAAACATGACCAAAAGTGTCAAATCCTGTGCGCCTAGAAACACATTATTACTCAGAAGGCCCTGCTCCAGAATGTGACTGCCCCGAACCCCGACACCAGCTTCCAAAAGTTCAAAACGAGAAAGACTGGCCGTCTCGACCGTTTTCGTGGTGCAGGGTCTAGGAAAACCGCGAACGTAAAATCATAGAAGCCTATACGCCCACTCTTCCCAGAGAGGCCCTCGGCTATACGCAAGAGTGGCCCTGACCCTAGGCAAGAGTGGCCTTTGGATGGGGCCGCGGGGGGGGGGGGGGGGGGGGAAAATCCAAGCGCGCAGGTCAAGGCTGGGGGGACCCCTGTCGGCCCGCACCAGAAGTAAGAGGCCCCCCAAATGGCTTCCGAGTAGATAGGGTCGGAGGATCGCGCCGCATCGCCAATGCATCGGGGCCGTCGGCGTGGAGAGAATGAGGCTCCATATCGAACCGCATTCGCGATGCATCGTCGATGCGGCGCGATCCTCCGAACACATCTACGTACTTCGACCCCGCCTGGGGGGCCCGCAGGAGGTCAATCCCGCGAAGGGGCGCTCCTGCGCGCGGCCAGGCGTGTGCCCCGACCCCTTCCTGCGCGCCGCCAGGGCCTCGAGAGGGCGATCCGCGACATCGTCGCCACCGCCTCCGCCTCCTGGCGCGCCTGCGGGCCCGGAGGGCCAAGAGTCCAGGGTGGGAGGGCTGCAGTCGGAGCGGGCCAGGGCGAGAAGAGCGGGGAGGTATACGTGCATGTGCAAACCAATCACCTTTGCTAGGCGTAGTTCTACAGATGTGTGCGTATCCAGATATATGTGTATGCTTGCGTGTACATAAATAGGTATACAGACATGCACACGTAGTCTACGCACGTGTATCTATAATCCACCATCGTGCCACGAGGCACTGCGTGGAGTGTTCTCAGACCCCTTCGATCCCTCTGTATTGAATGTTGCAATGGTCTTCAAGGGTCGAGAAACCCAAATAATGGATCTGCTGGGGCTTCTCGCGTGACTTGGCCAGAGGGCAGACAGCCCCACGACGGGACAACAGGGCCCCAAGAGGCCCCCGTAACGGTTCAGGAGGGCTTCGTGTCGGTCCAAGATCGCCCCCAGATGCCAAAGATACCCCTCAGACGGCCAGAAGCCGTCGATACGCCCCAACATGGCCTCAAGATGCTAAATATAATTGTTTCCCATTGGTTTGGAATTATTTTAGCGTTCTCGCCTTGTTCGGTTTTTCGACAATCCAAGATACCCCAAGAGGCCCCAAATATCGTTCCAAGACGCCCCAAAAGAGGCCCCACATATCGTTCCAAGGGAGCACATCGAAAAGTACACGGCCAATCTACCAGCGCAGCATCCAACTGAACTGGGCAAGATCGCATGGGGCACGCCATCGACAAGCGCGCGGTGACTGCAGTCGTCGGCAACCTGAATGGCCTTCACGACCTGATCGCTGCGACGACGTGGTTGCAGGATAAACTTGCTTCCCTTGGGGGGCCTCGTCCGGACAAGGTCTACTCCAAGGGCGACTTCAGCAGCATCGTCTTCGCCGAGTTCCACGACACCGAGGCGCGGAACCTCGCAGTTGAACTCTTGCGCAGAGCGTGCTTGACGTCTGGGGCGAAGCAGGTGTGGGCAAGCCAGGACAAGCCCGCCACTGAGCAGGCCGCCAGAAACTTTTGCTTCGGGTTGAAACGAGTTTTCAAAAAGGAGTGGAACATTCCCTACACAGTCACCGCGAGCGACGAGGCACCGTACACAGTGACGGTCGGAGGGGAAATGGCCCTGATAGCGCACGTTTTTCCGGATAAGGTAGCTTACGAGTGGCATGGTGAATGGGCGGATTGGCGTGAGCTCCACAACAGCCCCGAGGTAGTTGAGCTCCAGAGCAACTCAGACAAGTAAGTGGCCAAAGCGACGGCGGGCATGAAGGGAGGGAGCAAGGGCATGACAACGGGAGGGGGCAAGAAAGGAGCCAAAGGACGTGGTCCAGAATAGGGGCCACTGAAGACGCCGGCCTCACCACTACTGCCGGCACGATCGATGGCAGAACTGGGCAAAGCTACCAGCCAGCCTGCACTACGGCAAGAAGATCCTCGACCTCTTCATGGACGCACTCACCTATACCTATTTTCACATACCCGATCTCCCACTTCTTCCCCTTCCTATCTTGGATCCGCCTCGGGGCTGGGCAAAGATGCCACCGCCGACAGCGCTCCTCCATCACATTATGAAGATGTTGATTTGGATGGTCATCCTGGCGACTGTACCAGAACGCCTTGCGGCATGGGCGTACATACAACGACGAAGATATCACAAAATACGGGCACTCATACTTTTACTTTTTCTCATTCGGCACCTTCCCCATTAGGTGGCAATCCTCTTGGCGACAGTCGTTGGAAACCGCGCGAGGGCATGCAATGGGGTTGCCCCAAGAAGCTGTGCTACCCGCTGAATGGACCCAAACTGGCATCTTGGAACGTGGAAGGCTTAGGCCACGACATGGCGAAGCTACCAGAATTGCAATACCACATGAAACAACATAACATATCTATACTTTGCATCCAGGAGACAGGCATTACGGAATCCACGCACTTCGTCGACTCTGGTTTCTTGGTCATCTTAGCTGGCACGTCAGTGGAGACTACTGGGCGTTTTTACTCTGGAGTTGGATTCTTAATTGCCCCATGGGCGATCAAAGCGGTCGTCAGTTTCAGGCTGATTTCCGATAGGCTGGCAAATTTGAAAATCAAAGTCTCTGGTGGGACCCTAACTTTATTCACGTGTTACGCGCCACACGCTGGATATGAACATGAACAAAGGCGGACATGGTTCGACGATTTCACAGCGGCGTGGCCGCGGCATTTAGCTCATAACCGTACGCTCGCTAGATGGGGGATTTCAATACAAGGCTATATGAAGAAGAACAGGGTGACGATCATATCATGGGGAGTTATTTCTACCGGAACGCTTGGCCAAAACATCGGGACCGACTCAATAGAGAATTGCTGCTCGAATCTTGCCGGGCATCTGACATCAAGATTGCTAGCACGTTCTTCCCGCACGAGGCCGGCAAGCTCATCACATACTACGGCACGTACGCTTCCAAGACGGGGCAGGCTGTGGAAGGAGAAGACTTTGCTCAAATCGACCATTGCCTAATTGATGGGCCACTTTTGGGGAAAATACGCGATGTGCATTCGGATCGCACCGTGCCGCTGGCGAGCAGACATTTCCTTTTAGTAGTACACTTAGGCATCGACTTACACGCAATGGACAAACATACGGCGAAGCAGAATTTCGACCTCCGGGAGCTTATGACGGACAATGCGATCAAGATGCAATTCTGCCAGTACTTCCGCGAAGCCAACGAAACGACCACTGGGAGGGCAGCCACGATCAACGAGCACGCTTCCAAGGTGAATGAGGCGATGCTCGCAGCGTCAACTGTCCTCGCGCGCGCGCGGAGGTCAGCGCACAAACCATGGATATCACGCGCCACAGTGGCTCTACTGGAACAGCGTGACCGTGCGGGACACTGCGAACATGCACTGAACAAGCGCATCCGGGCGAGTGTCCGGGAGGACAAGCGGAAGTGGCTGGACGATCAGTTGGACAGCGGGTCTTGGAACGCCGTGCGCAAGTTGAGGAAAGGCAAAGCGAAGAAGCCTGTTCAAATAAGGGATGCGCACGGGCAGCTAGTGGACAGCGATCGTAGAGCAGACACTCTGGCCGACTATTTTGAAAAAGTGCAGTGGGCAGTGAGCTTTCCTGACCTTGCGGTCGAGGAGAGGCCCAGGATGGGAGAAACCCTCCCTGTAAATATTGCTGCGTTTTCCATTTGCGAATTGTCAGCTGCTCTCAGAGCTCTCTCCACAGGGAAAGCCGCGGGCATCGACGAGGTGCCTCCAGAATTTTATAAATCTTTGTTGTGCGATTCGGAAGCGATGCAATCGTTGCTGTCTCTCTTCCGGCGGTGCTGGGATGAGAAAGCCATCCCAGATGAATGGCAAATAGCTGTAGTCGCCCTCTTGTACCAAAAAGGGGACACCAGTCTGCCTGAGAATTACAGGCCGATATCTTTATTGCCCGTTGCCTGCAAAATCCTGGCCTGGATGATGCAAAAACGCTTGCAAAAAAGGAGCGCGGAGAGCCGAATACGGAATTCGCAATTCGGTTTCCGACCAAACGCATGTTTGATGCAGCGCAGGCGGCGAAAGCCCCTGGACTCATCGCGGTTTTCTTAGATTGGGCGAAAGCCTTCGATAAGATAAAGCACGACATGTTAATTGGAGCTCTTACTAGGTTTGGCATCCCACAACAGATGGTGGACATGATAGGAAGTATTTATTCAGCACGGCGATTTATTCTGCAGGATTCCGCGGGTAACTCGTCGCAGCGGTGCCAAGCATCAGGCATAGCACAAGGCTGCCCCCTCTCGCCGTATTTGTTCATTATCGTGCAGAGCGTGATGTTTTTCGACGTTGATCGCGCAGTGAAGGGCGTGCACACAGATGTCGTCGAACCAGAAATTTTAGTTTGCCCAGACATTTTATACGCAGATGATACAATGCTTGCGAGTAGCTGCGCCAAGAAATTGCAGACGTTGCTAGACGCTGTGATTTGCGAAGGAAAAAAGTACGGCCTCGAATTAAATTGGGCCAAGACGGTGGCCATTAATATACAGAACAATGGGGTTTGCAATGCGCAGTGTCTCAGGCGTATTTGCCGCATTCCACATTCATATTTGTCGAGAGTGTCCAACGACCAAGTTTTGAACATATGTCGAGCCCGCCCTCTCAGTGAGGCGCTTTGTGAGAGACAGACTTCGCTATACAACAAGATCGCAGGGTTGTCACAAGACCACCCGCTGCGAGTTCTCACCTGCAAACCCAGATCATATTTACCTCGGGTCTGGGACCAATGCCGGAAGAGAGGCAGACCGAAGCAACAGTGGGCTTCGTGACGGCTTCGTGTGTTTACAAGCTTCTGCCACAACAGTGGTCCTGAGGTGGTCCCCCCCCCCTTCTTCGTTCCCTCCTCCCTCCGCCCCCCCCCTTCCTCCCCCTCCTCCTGCGTGGCGCCGATACGTTTGCAGGTGAATTCGTATCCTTCTCACTGCCCGCATTTCTCTGCCACAAGCATAACTTTTTATCTTGCCAATGCGCCGTCTGTGCGCCAGGCTTGACTGACTCTCGCCTTGTTCGGTCTTTCGACAATCCAAGATACCCCAAGAGGCCCCAAATATCGTTCCAAGACGCCCCAAAAGAGGGCCGCAAAACGGCCCAAGAGGGTCCCAGTACGGCCTAAGAGGTTTCCCAAAGAGCCCCAAGAGGGAGAATGCGAACGGGCCTTGGGAGCGATGTATCAAGCAATGCCCACAAGACCCCCCAACGAAACCTCTAAGGAGCCCCTAGAAGCGAGAAGTGCCCAAGAGTCCCCAAAGAGACTTCAAGAGGCACGGTGGCGGGATGGACTGAACTCCGCAAAATCCGACGCCCCCTGTTGATCTATCACAAGGGTGCCTGGCGTGCTAGACCCTGCTGGTTTTGTTTTGGTTCTTTTTCGAAACAACTCTCCCCTGGGCCTCAGGTCCGTGCCGCCGGCCTCCCGGAAAAGGTGGTTGCCGTGCCTCCCCAACGGCCGTCTCGTCTCGCTCGGGACATCCTCAAACAAATCGCGATCCTGGGGATTCTAGCCCAAGACGCCTTACGATAAGAATGAACGTTTCGCCCAAGACGGCCTCAAGAGGAGGGCAGACGGCACAACGGGCTCCCAAGATGTCTCCAAGACAGTCCAAGAAGCCTCCAAGAGATACCCCAGGACGGCCCGAAGATGCCAAAATCATTGATTCTTCCTAGGTTTTTGAAGGATTGAAGCATTTGCTTCTTTTCGGTCTTCTGACGGCCCGAGACGACCCAAGAGCCCCCAAAAATCGCCCCAAGATCGCCCACGAGGACTCCAGGATGGCCCCAGAACGGCCCAAGAGGCCCCCAAGAAGGCCCCAAGAGGGCCCTAAGACGGCCCTAGAGGCCTCCAAGACGCCAAAGAGGCCTTGGAGCACCCCAAGAGGGCCCAAAAGTCAGCTTTGTGCCCCAAGACAGCTTCCGACGGCGTCAGACGGGCCAGGAATGCCCTAAGACTGCCAAAAAGGCCCCCCAAGATGCCTCCAGTAGGCTCCCAGGAAGCCCCCAGGAGGTCCCAAGAGTGCCCCCAGAGGCTCCCAAGAAGCCCCCTCCTCCTCCTCCTCCTCCTCCTCCTCCTCCTCCTCCTGATCTTCCCTGCCACCCTCCCCCAAGTGTTCACCGAAGGGTTTCCACAATGGCTGGGGGAACACATGGTCCGATAGCTTGGCAGAACTCTTGCCACAACGCTCGGCCATATGGGCTATTCCAAAAGGCAGCGGTCGGCAGTGATTCGCCGTAGGCGTCTTCGATCGGCCGCCCCCTGTGGTCTTGCCACAGGGGTGCCCGGCGTGCTAAGTTCGGATGGTTTTAGGCTCTTTTTGATCCTCCCACTGGGGCTTTGGCACAGCGCGCCAGCCACCCGGAAAGCTCCCAAATCTTGGTCTCCATTGTCCCCATCGGCTCCAAAAATGCCTCCAGGACGGCCAAGATGGCCCAAGAGAGCTCAAGATAGCGCCACGATGGTTTTCAGGACGGTCTCACGATGCTTCCACGACCAACAACATGGTCCAAGAGAGCCCACGACGGTGCCAGAATCGCCCAAGAGGCCCCGACGACGGCTCAAGAGGCCTCCACGACGTCCTCCAGGAAGGCTCCACGATGCCGAAGTAATTGTTCTTTTGGGTTTTTTGACGATTTGAGCCTTTGCTTCAACATGGCCGACTGCCCAAAACGGCCCAAGAAGCCTCCAAACTTGCCCCACGATCGCCCAAAAGGCCTCTAAGATGGCCCCAGGCCGGCCCAAGAGGCTCCCCAGACGGCCACCCGAAAGCCCCCAGACGGCCCAGGAGGCCTCCCAGACGCTCGAGATGGTCTCCACGACGGCCACAATGGCCCCAAGAAGACGCCCCAGAATGCACCCCAGACGGCCTAAACTGGCTGTAGCATTACCCAGGACGGCACAAGAAGCGCCCAAGAGGCCCCGAACACGGTTCAAGAGGCCGCCAAGAGATCTCCAGGAGTCTCCCGAAAGCTACAATCACTGAGTTTAGCAAGGTTTTTGGAGATGCTGGCATTTGCTTCAGCAGGGCGTTCCAATGACCCACGGCGACTTAAGAAGCTCCTAAGATTGCCCGAAGACTGCCCAAGAGGTCTCCAAAATGGACCCAGGACGGCCCGAGAGGCTACCAAGACGGCGCCCAAAGGACCCCAAGACGGCCCAAGATGCCTCGCAAACGCTCAAGATGGCCCCCTACAACGGCCACAATGCCCCAAAGAGAACCCGAGATGACCGCACAATGTCTCCAAGACGCTCCAGGATGCACGCAAGACGGCCTCAGATGGCCTGAGCATTACCAGGACGGCACAAGAAATCCACAGAAAGCCCCGACGACGGCTCGAGAGGCAGGAAGGCCCCAAGGAGCCAAAATGATTGATGCGACCTGGGTTTTGACGATGTTGGCATTTGCTTCCCAATGGCCGTCCGACGGCCCAAAACTGCTAAAGAGGCCCCCAGGATTGCTCCAAGATCGCCCAACAGGCCTCTCAGATGGTCCCAGGACGGCCCAAGAAGCTCCCAATATGGCCCCCAAAGGGCCCCCAGACGGCCCAAGAGGCCTCCCAGACGCTCGAGATGGTCTCCACGACGGCCACAATGGCTCCAAGATCATCCAAGATGGCAGCAAAATGTCGCCAAGATGCCCCGGGATGCACCCAAAACGGCCTAAGACAGCCTTAACATTACGCAAGACGGCCCAAGAAGCGCCCAAGAGGCCCGAATTCGGCTCCATACGCCTCCAAGAGGTTCTTCCAGGAATGCTCCCCAGGGCAAAACTCACTGATTGTCCTTGGGTGTTTGAAACTGTTGGGATTTGGTCCCAAAACTTCCGATTGCCGGAGACGGAGCAAGAGGCACCCGGGATCCTCCCAAGATCACCCAAGCTGCCTCCAAGAGGGCCCGCCCCAAGACGGCCCCAAAGGCCTCCAAGACAGACCCAAAGGCCTCCAAGACGGCCCAAGAGGCCTCCCAGACGCTCAAACTGGCCTTCACGACGGCCACAATGCTCCAAGGGTAATCCAATATGGTCGCAAAATAGCTCAAATACGCCCCAGGATGCATTCACGACGGCCTAGGGTGGCTTTCACATCACCCAGGACGATCCCAAAAGCGCCCACGGGGCCCTGAAGACGCCTCAAGAGGCCTCCGAGAAATCCTCCAACAAGGCCCCCAAAGGCCCAAATCACTGATTCTCCTTAAACACGTCACCGTTCGTGATGCGGGCCAACCTGTTTCCGTGCTGGCGAACAGGTCAGTCGCCCAACGCAATCACATCGGATGAATAATGTCGCCCCGCAATCGTGCCAAGCTGCTGCAACTCCAGGGCTGTGTTTCAGTCAACCCTCACACCTTTCGTGGCCCCATAGGGAGCTCCCCCTTCTTCCCACCTGCCCATAGTCACACCTCCTTCCGAGGTGCAGCAAGATCATCATATCGGTTCCTCAAGCGGTGGACATTGTCGGAGAGATAGTCTTTCGCCCGCGCGAATCCACTTCATGCGGGACACGCGCCGGCCAACTCGGGGCGTGCACAACTGTCGGTGCCTTCGTCTTTTGTCCTGCGTCCCGCCAGCGGGGTCCCGTCGGAGCCGGGCCGGGCGCAAGGCAGCCTTGCAGGGGGCACGCCTGAGGCCCGACGGTGGCGCCGGGCCAGGGGTGACCACAGAACGCATCACGTTAAAGAACGGGCGATGCTTGCTTGCCGCGCGGATGTGTCGTTCACGCACCTATGCTCTTGCACATGGGCCTGGAACATGGGCCCTGATGCATCGCAAGCCCGTGCCTGGTGGCACGAGGTGCAACACAACATCTCAAGGCCACGTTCCGTCTGCACTGAGTTGTTGGCCTCCTTTCTCAAATGGACATGAACCTCCGTACCGCTGATTGGTTCACCGCTCGTGCGCGAAAGTCGTGCTCGTGCGATCCTCTCTTGAGCGAGCGTCTGGAATGTGCACCACATCTCGCTATGAGCATGGCTTCATACACAACGTCTGCAATACTCGAACGACTGTGGCGCTCATCATCCCCTGCCATTGTCGGGCGCTGCCCAACCATGAGACGAAAACAAATCAGGCTGGCATAACGATACTCAGAATGCAGACGGAAACATACAAGGAGAAAACAACACACCCATGCCGCCGTCAAGACTAGACAAGACAAGACAAGAGCCCGCGTACAGGCACGTACGATAGGGGGGGCCTTTTCAGAGGGGAAGCATCGAAATCTGCGATATATCGCCGATCTATCGGCGATATGCCATGTTGGGCCGAAGGGTGGTGGGCCAAGACCGGCGGAGCGACCCGCTAAGTCAGAATTCCTGACATAAGTCGTGGGAGAAACAGCTTCCAGACTCCGAAGCTGTGAACAGAACGCCCGCCTTGACACATACTACGACGCGGGAGGCTAATAGGTCTCCCGGAGGGACCCCCGAGAGGCCAACCCCGAGGCCTCTTCAGGACTCGCGAGGCAACCACAAAAGAGTCCCAACACCTCTCTCGACCCTGTCCTCTGGGCTAGAGGAACAACACAACTGGATAAACAGAAACTTTCGGAGCTCCGCGCTGATTTCTTGGATCGGCGCTGGGCCCCCCCCTCCCTGGCGCACGGAGCGCGATAGTGGCTTCGCTGGAGGCGCCGCCAGGAGGGCCTCAGCACCGATCCAAGAAATCCGCGCGGAGCTCCAACAGTTTATGTTTACGTATCAACTTTTTGCTAGTCAATGGACCTCCTCGAGCTCGTTTTAAACTAGATTCGGGCAAGACTACTTGCATGGAGGGGGGGCGTTGCCCGAAAGGAAATCTGAACTTCAGGAAGTCGGGGCTCACATGCACGCCTTTTCGGCCCAGCGCTGGTTGAGAAGGCGGCGGAGGGGGGGGAGGGGAAATACCATGCAAGTAAACTTCCCAACATCTAATCAAAAAACACGCTCCTTCTCGATCCACGCGGTCCTTGGCGAGGCCGGCGGCTCCATCCCAGGTCGCCGCACCGCCGCCAGCGGAGCGCACGCGGACTGACTCCACTGGAGACGGCTTCTCCTGCTTGCGGGCCCGCATGGGAGGCTGGCCCTGGTCCGGGCGGCCAGGGGCCCTCCTCCCTCCCTCGCTCCTCCTCATCCACCTGACTCGTCTTCCCTCCTCCTCCTCCTCCTCCTCCTCCTCCTCCTCCTCATTCCTCTTTGCTTCCCTCCTCCTCATCCTCCTCCACCCCTGTTCCTCCACCTCCTCCTCCTCCTCCTCCCTCCCTCTTCCCGCCTCCCCCCTCCTCCCTGGGGCCATCCTCTCGTCCCGATTCGCGTCCTGACGCGCCCCTGGGTCTGAGAAGGGCCCCAACTGAACCCCTGGAAACGGCGAAGAGAATGGGACCCGCATCGCTCTGGGACGAGGTCCAACGACAAGGAGGGGGACCAACCCAGGGAGGGGGGGATACATCGGCCTGGAATCGGCGAGCAAGACGGCAATAGCCCTCCGATGGCGACACCGAACGTTCCTGGGCGGGGTGGGCTATCGGGCCCCCGCCGGCGATCGATGGGCTATTGGGGGTCGATGCGCTCTCCCCTGAGCCTGTCCCCCCTACGATGCCCCTGAGGGGCCCGTTCCCGCAGCACATAACATGAAAACGGCACAAACATATTTTTCTGCGGTTCGCGCAAATTTCTTGGATCTGCGCTGGACCCCCTCCCCGGCGCGCGCAGCGCGCAAGGGGCGGCGCTGCAAGCGCCGCCAACGGGGCCCAACGCCGATCCGAGACATTCGCGCGGACCAGTGGCAACAGATTCCCCAATCAGAGCTTGCCTCCTCTGTAGGGGTCCTCGCGGATTCATATGGTTAGGTGAGGTTTGCCACCGATTTCCGCGGCCCGCCCAGGTGCCAGGGTGCCTAGGTGCCCGGGTGCCTTCTAGCCCTATAGCCCTGCAGCCCTATAGACCTATAGCCTTCTAGCCCTATAGCCCGCTAGCCCTATAGCCCGCTAGCCCTATGGCCCTATAGCCTTGTAGATATATATATATATATATATATAGCCCTATCGCCATATAGCCCTATAGCCCTATAGCTCAATACACCTACAGCCCTATAGCTCAATAGCCCTACAGCCCAATGGCCCTATAGTCCTATAGCCTTATAGCCTGACAGGCCTATAGCCCTATCGCCCTAGAGCCCTATAGCTCTATAGCCCAATAGCCCTATATCCCTATAGCCCTGTAGCCTTATAGCCTTATAGCGCTATAGCCCTATAGCTCTAATTGCCTATAGCCCTATAGCCCCATAGCCCTATACCCATATAGCACCATAGCCCCATAGCCCTATGGCCCTATAGCCCCATAGCCCTATGACCCCAATAGCCCTGTAGCCCCATAGCCCCATAGCCCCATAGCCTCATAGCCCTATAGCCCTACAACCCCACAACCATATGGCCCTATAGACCGATAGCTCTATAGACCTATAGCCATATGGCCCAATAGCCCTAGAGTTCCATAGCCCTACACCCTTATAGCCTTATAGCCCAATCGCCCTAGAGCCCTAAAAAGACTTTGATAGGGGTTGTTCTTGGGGAGCACGGGATTCGATTTCAATTTCTGGTTTCGGTACCACTTTCGTGAATTTTCAAGATTCGGAACTGCTTCTTGTTTCCAATCTCACGGGATCTGGTTTCAAAACCAATGTTCTTAGTGTCAATACCAACTTTTGGTTTCAATAGCAGGCGATTTATGTTCAATGCCGGTGTTTTTGGTTTTGGTGCCACTTCTGGTCCTTCTCTTGTCTTCTCATCCTTCTGTCTTTTCTTCCTTCTCCTCCTTCCGTCCTCTCTTCCTTCCGTCCTCTCCTCTTTGGGTCTTCTCTTCCTTCCGTCCTCATCTCCTTCCGTCCTCTCCTCTTTCGGTCTTCTCTTCCTTCCGTCCTCTCCTCCTGCCATCTTCTCTTTCTTCCGTCCTCTCCTCCTCTTGTCCTTTTTCCGTCCTCTCCTCCTTCCATCCTCTCTTCTTTCCGCCCTTTCCTCCCATCTTCTCTCCTTTCCATCCTCTCCCGTCCTTTCCTCTTTCCGTCCTCTCCTTCCGTCCTGTCCTCCGTCCTTTCCGCTTTCCGTCCTGTCGTCCTTCCGTCCTCCCTTCCTTCCGTCATATCTTCCTTCCGTCTTCTCCTCTCTCCCGTCCTCTCGTCTTTCCGTCCTCTCCTCCTTTTGTCCTCTCCTGTTTCCGTCCTCTCCTTCTTCTGTCCTCTTTTCTTTCCGTCCTTTCCCCTTGCCGTCCTCTCCCGTCCTCTCTCCTTCCGTATTATTTTCCTTCCGTCCTCTCCTCCTTTCATTTTCCTGTCCTTCCATCTTCTTTTCCTTCTGTCTTCTCATCTTCCCGCCCTCATCTCCTTCCGGTTTTCCCTCCTTCCTTTCCGTTGTTTGTTTTCCGTTTTTTGCATTCTCCCTCCCCCCGCGCCCACTGGCATTGGCCACGACCCCGGAACAAACGCCGCCTCCAGTTCTGGGACCTGCCGGCATCGGCGTAGGCGGCGGCAACAGCTGCGGTGACGGCGGTGACGGCGGTATTGATGACGATAACGTGCGATATGACCGCGGTGATACGATGATATTTGCTGTTGCTTTTGGAAGCTGTTTGTCTCACGAATTTTCGTCTTCATCGTCTTCGGTGGAAGAGATAACGCCGAGATCCACGCACTACGGAAGAGAATCGTCCAAGTCGATACTTGCAGAGTCCGTCCCATCGAAAAGCCCATCTGCCAAGTCTAAGTCAACACTTGCCAGAAATGCCGCCTCTGACCCGAAAAAACCGTGCTCCATGATGCGGTCTTTTTCGCCGAACCGAAATCCCCGAACACCTTCAGCATCAAAGCATGTTGTCCGAAATAAGTATTAAAAAGTGGCTATCGCCTGGATAAGCGGTGTTTGGGTTTCTGCATGGGCAAACAGTGCACATAGATCAGGACATTGGGATTGTCGAAAACACCTGACTATCCACATCCAGTGACCGCAAGGACACCGAAACATCGCCCCCCCCAACACTCGCGATTTACAAATCCTTCTCTCGCATCTTGGGCGCCGGCGTTCGCAATGACGATTGGTGCTGGTTCAACTGCATCTTTTGCGTCTCCACCGCGGCCGCGACCACGGCCGCGACCGCGGCCCCGACCTCAAGAACCGTCCAGGCCGAACAATAATATCGGTATCTTTTCCTCGTCAGAACCTCGGCTCTGGCCGCCGCGCTCGATAAGCGGGCGTTTCCGCGTGCGCGTCCGCCCCCGCACGCGGCCTGTGATCCGTCTATGGTTTTCGGGGGGGTCGTCAGATAAGTGATTCACGTGCTCGAGGTGGTGCTGTAGCCACAATGTATGTTCTGTTTGTCCTGCAATTATAAAAGTCCTGGTGGTTTTCGGTAATCTGGCCAGTCGGGAACTGCATGAGGAGCGTATAGCTCCAGGACAAATACAGAATGTGCTTCTCGTCGATATCATCACATCATCACCCCCTTCTCCATTGCGTATCCCGAGGGAGAACCTAGATTCGTCTCTCGATATTGGAAAAGACCTTGTTGAGAAAGCGTTTCGAATTCACGAAACTTGGTTTCGTCGTAGTCCGCACCACTATACGTATTCAGGCCAAGCCCAAAACCGAAATCCTGAAGCGTCTTCGTGGTATAAATGGTAAGCGCCTTCCATTGTCATCCTAATCATGCCGTCCGTCACCAAAAGGCGAATTTATTGCTGCATTCTCGCATGGGTTTGGGTAAACCCCTGGAGGGCCAACTGACGGCGTCGTCGCAATAGTACCAAGCTTGGCCAAAAAGGTTCCTTTCCATTCCGCACTTCAGGGAAATAATCCTTGATTTTTGTTTCTGAGCGTGTGAAGGTGCTTCCTTCGAGATATTGCAATTCTTAGAACACGTCTGCATGTTTCAGAATATCTGTTGTTGCACGCCAAAATGATTCATCACATTACAAACATACGCAGAAAACAATAAGTGACATTCGTGATGGTGAACCCTGCCACTGGGCTTGCCACAGCGCCCCTTCCGTTATTTTCCTCCCCCTCCTCCTGGCTCTCCTTTTGATGTGTTCCTCTCCCCGTGCCCTCCCCGCGCCTATTCCCACCCCCCTTCTTCTCTGTCATTTTTGGCAAGACAGGGGTTCCGCGGGAAGACCCGAAAAAAAAACGCAAGGCGCACGACTCGCCCCGCGAGTAAAGAGGCAAGGCTCAACCCGGGCCGTCCCTACAGGAAAGCTTCACATATTTCTCAGCCTCGGAATCAACTTCGGAAACCGAGGATGAAACGTGACTTACATTTACATACCTACCTTCCTAGCTGTATACCTACATACAGTATATACATACACACATGCATACACATATGTTTACATACCTACCTACCTGCCTACCTATATACGTACATGTATACATACGTACGTAAACACATACCTGCATACATGCACACCCGCATGCACGCAATACGTTCATACGCACATACATACATACATACATGCATGCGTACGTGTGCACGCACGCACGTACATGCATGCATGCATTACTGCTGGGGGGAGGGCATGGGAGGGCAGCGGGAGGGGGGGGGGAGAGGAGGGACAAGTGGAAGAGGAGTTGGGGGAAGAAACGCCAAGGCCCCGAGGACGCTAAAACCAAAGTGCGAAGACTATCCCAAGTCGCGTCCAGGATGGCGCCCAAGATGGCCCCCAAAGTAGTTCGCGCCCCTATCACGACTGACCCGAGATGGCCCAAGATGCTTCCAAGAAGCCCCTGCGCGGGGCCACTCGCCAATTCCACGATACCCAAGGCGATTCCCGAGATGGCTCACGCGACCGACCGAAGATGCCTCTAAGTAGATCCGCTTCTCATGTGGTACGCATGTATGCATGCATGTGCGTGCGTACGTACACGCGTACGCATGTATGTCTGCGTGTGTATATGTATGTATGTATGTATGTATGTATGTATGTATGTATGTATGTATGTATGTATGTATGTGTATATACGGGCTGCACGCACGCCTGTTTCTATGCATGCTTGTGCCCAGACATGTGAGTGTGTAGGTAGGTGTATTTGAAGATACGTATGTACGCGCGTATGTATGCAGGTATGCTTGGATACAGGTATGTGATTACATATGTCTGTATATATTATGTAGGTAAGTACACAGGTAGGTTGGCATCTAAGTAAATACGTATGGGTGTGCGCATGTGTATGTAATAAGTATACACATGCACACATATAGACACATGTACATATTTACTTACTTATGTAGGTATGCATGTATGCATGCATGTATGCATGTGTGAATGTATGTATGTTTTATGCACATTTGTATGCATGCATGCATGTATGTGCGACTGTACTCATGCATGTATGTGTCACAAGTGCGTATGTGTGTTGTATGCGTGGCGGTGTCTTCGGGTCCGCAGGGACAACTAACATCAAATTGAGAACATGTTCGAATGCATCCGCATTTATAGGTTTTCCGTATTACGGCCCCCTCTCGCCCACCTGGCGGGTGGGCCCAGAAGTAGTTTCCGCCACAACGTCCCGCAACCATGGCTTGACAGCGCCGTCGGTTCCTCATGGACGCCCGGCAACTCGTCTACTCGCGGCAGCGCCCCCGCATTGCACCCGAGGGCCTTGTTGAACCAAGAGAGGCGGTCCTCCCACATCTGCTTGCCCCTCTCTGTCTGAAAGGTCGAGCCGTTCAACGAGACGATCGCGTTATTCAGATTCTCCGAGAACGCGTGCCAGCCCGCCACCCACACAAACACATGGAGCAAGTGTGCGACGTCGTTCTCGTGTTTCGTCTTTTTGCTGTTGGCCGTGACCCCGATGACATAGCAAAAGCGACCTGGCGGTCGGTAGATCGTGAATGCTTCCTCAAGAAGTCGGCATCCGCCGCGGTGTTCGAGAACGAATCGAAATCCGCCAGCGCGATGCAGCGGTGCAAGAGCGGCTACATGAAGACCCCGTGGACGAAGATCCGCTGCTCGCCGATCGGTCCGACGACGCACGCGAGCCCTGCCAGGGACAAGAAACCTGGTACATTGCGGCGGTGGCCCTCGCGAGCGCTCACGATCCAATGCTTCGCGCCAGCCATGTCCGTCTCCTCCGCAGCGGCGCCGCGGCCGAGGCCCCTTTCTGAAAACCGACCTCGTTACCGAACGAACCACATGCCCCTGCCCACTTGTCGTGCTCCGCCATGGCGCTCTCGAACTGCTCCAACATGTTGTTGGTGATGGTCTGGTTCTGCACGAAGAGGTCCTTGAACGGCGAGCCGCCCTCGCCCGACCAGTGCGCGACGCGCGAGTAGTCGAACTTCTCGGGGTCAGGGTTGTCAGAGAAGCCAGCGGTATTCGGCGCGAAGGTCTTCGCCATGAGAAGTCTCGTTCTTCTCGCCCTTGCCGTCGTGGGCCTGCGACTCGCCCCCTCGAGCCGACCCCGCGATGGTCTCGAGGACGACGTCGCACATCACACCGCCCAAGAACTTCGCGTGCTTCTCTTGGTAAAAGACCGTTCATGAGCATGGTCACGATCTGCGTGATCTCAACCGTTTGCTCATGTAGGCCTTGCGCTTGTACTTGACGGCCTGCCCCCTCTTCTGCGTCGTGACTGATGCCACCTCAGCAATGGTGGCCTCGACCTTACCGAGCCCGTCGGCCAACGCAGCCTTCAGACCCTCCAGCGGCTCCAGCTCAACTCGGCGAGCGCTCCTGCTCTTGTCCATCAAGGATTTAGTCTCAACCTTCAGCGCCCTCTCGAGGCTCTCATGGCTCTCTGGTAGCTCGTCTGGTTGCAGTTCGCCTTCGAGGGCGACGCCGCGGGGTGCGCGACCAGCTGTGAACATATTCCAAACTTTCAACATATGTTGGAGCCTGAGCCTCGTTTCATTACAACATGTTGTTGCAATCTGGAATTCAGATGTCTCTTAACCATCATGCGATCCTTGAATGGTGCGCGACGGGTGTCACCGAACCAAAAAGAATCAGGAAACGAAACTAGGATGGGCATGGCGCGTTGCGCACCCCCAAAACGTCGCCTCCGACTGCCTTGCTGATGTCCGCTCGGCACTGCTGCAAAATGGTCGAGACCCCCTTGGCGCCGACGACCTGTCCCAAGAGCTTCTCCACGTCTTTCTGCAGCTGCTCCTTCTAGTTGATGAGGTCCAAACTCGGCGTGGATTGCGGCGGGGCCTTCCCCGCCTCCTTGGACTTCTCGGAAGGCGGGCTCGGCGCCAGTAGCCCGGAGGACGACGCGACCTTCGCCGCCGGCTCGGCGGGCGCAGCCGTTGCTCCAGAGGCGCAGCGTTCTTCGGCGCTGGCAGTGCCAGCAAGCGAAGGAGGCACGTTGCTGCGCGGTGGGGCGAAGCTATGCATTGAGCAGCTGGCATAGCTGTCGGCGTCGGAGCTGAGACTGATCCTCGAGCGCCGCCGTCGGCGGTCGACGTCGTCGTCGTCGTCGCCCACCTCGGTGCGGCGGCCCCGTTTGACCGTGGTCCCGCTGGACTTCCTGACCGTTGAATTGCCCTCGCAGACGACCCTTTGAACGGTGAGTCCGTTCTGGTCCTTGGTGTCGTTCTTGCCCCCCATCGGCCTCGTGCTGCTCGTCGAACTCCTCGTTGGCCGTGTCGGACCCCATGTCATCCCACCACTTCCTGTAGTTCTTGTAGCGGACGCGAGTCAGGATCAATGTATCATCGAACTTCTTTTCGCCGTCGACGTGCATGGTCTCCGTGAAATACACTTGCTTGCGGGCGGCCGCACAAGCTTGCGCCCTGCCTGCACTGTCCTGGCACGTGGAAGGCTTGAGGTTGCCTCGCCATTTCTCTGTATCGTTGATCATGTCCTTGTCGTCCTGCTGCTGTAGCTGGGGATGCCCCTCGGCGCGGCGCTTCCTGGCTCGAACGGCGTTCCTAGAGATGCCAATGTGCAGCCAGATGCCTTTTGCAGGACTTGTCCGCTCCTGGCTCTAGGCACAAGTGGCGCTGGCGCAAGCTCGAGCCGGCGGCGCCTCCGTCGAGGCCGCCCGCCCCCGCGCCCGACATTGCGCGGCTGCGCGCAGCGACGCCTGACCGAAATAGCCGCGCTGGCGGCCAGAGGCAGGCTGGGCCAACATGGCACAATGCTTTTCCGCTCTCTCCTCCCTGAGCCCTCTCCCCTCTCGTTCCCCCGTTGGCCTCGCGTCAGCCTCTCGGCCCGTCTTAGCTGCGCCGTGCCCCTCTTGGACACTTGCACCCCGCTGCAGCGCGCTCTCTCGTAGAGGCCCGATATGCGCAAGAAAGAGAGATGCGAGCCAAACAAGAAAATAATACAGGAGAAGGAGCATAAAGGGGAAGAAGGAGGAAGAGCAGAGAAGAAGGAGGAGTCGAGCCAGAGAGGAGAGGAGCGGAAGAAAGGACGGACGCGATTTTTTCCACATGGCAGCGCCACCGCAACACCAAGCGCGAAGCGGCCGAAGTGCGCGCCAGCGCATGGGTCTACCAGCGCGAGCGCCGAGCAGGAATAGCTCGCACTGAACAGCGCGAAGCGACGGCAGCGGCGGTCGCAAGTGTAGGAGGCAACGACTCCCTCTCGCCGGCTACAGATCACGCTCTACTGCGCTCTAACTAAGAACCAGAGTAGAGGTTGGCAGCCGCCCGCAGAACAAAATGGAACATGCATGGGCGGCCGCGTCTGAATACATTCTCAACCTACGGAGTCGGAAACGAAGCCGAGGCGCCGTACCCAACCACCCGTGGCACCTAGAACCCATTGACCAGCAAGCTCGACTGATCGAAAATCCCGTCGGCCTTCGCGAAGGTGCTCCCAAGATTAAGCAACTCCTTCTCCGCGTCCATCATCGCCGTGAAAGGGGCCCCCAAACTCCCCAGGGATGTCAGTCGGGGATGTCCTCTCCACGAAACGGCCATTCAGCGAGCTGCCCCCCGTCTGAATCACAGGCAACGGCAAGGCGTCCGCATAGACCCCGCAGTACTTCAAAGCCTTGGAGAACATGGCCCCCTGAACTAAGGACAGATGGACACGCAATTCCTTCGTCAAGGAAAATCGGGACCGTGGGAGGTTGGCGTGGCACTGGTGATCGCACGCGGCTGCGTGTAGGAGGTCGGGGCCTTTCATGCTGGTCTGATTCTGGCTCTGGTGGGTCCGGCGGCGCTGGCGGCTGCTCTCCATCCGGCGGGGTCACAGGCCTCGCCACGTTTGGAGCTCCGCTCCGGGTGTGGGATACGCGGTAATGCTAAGGAAGCAAGGGCGTGCTTGAACCAACACGGTTACGGACAAAGCGTGGGGTGGAGGGCCCATAGCGAAGCAACCATTAGATCTGCTTTCTTATCAACGTTACTATGTCTGTGATACTCATGAGTATTAGCGTTGAAAGTCTGCTCATGCTTATTATCACGACATGCGTTAGAGGTATGTGTTCCGTTTGGTCTCTACTTGGTCTCTAGTTGGTCTCAACCTGATCTCAATTTGGTCTCATCTCTCAGCACTTGTCTCAACATGGTCTCAGCATGGCCTCAATTTGGTCTCACCCCGGTCTCCACTACCCACACTTGTCGCACATGGTCTCAACATGGTCTCAAGTTGGTCCCCACTCTCAACAAGTGCCGCAACATGGTTCCAACATGGTCTAAACACCCCGTTGGCTTTGGATGCGTAGCTGCTTGACAATGGACAGCAAGCGCACGTGCGAGCATGGATCCTACACGCCTCAATTTATCAACAATGACGCCTTGTGTGGCAGTTTATAATGTGCTAACTCCCAACACACATACTTCACACATTCGCGGCTGCTAAACACAAGCGCCCCCCCCCCCCCCTCCCCAAACAAGAAGCACCCCCCTCGCCCTGGACGAATGACGCGACGCCTGCCAACCGAGCGGCCCTTCGGCAATAACGCGGCGCGCCGATCCCCCAAGAGCTCGGGCCGCGCCCCTGGGCCAAGGTCAACCCGAGGGAAGGCTGGGGAGAAGAGCAAGGGGGGCGACTGAATGACGTCAATGGACGGCCACGCTTCTCTTGATCACAAGGAATCTCGATATGCCCTGATCTGGGCAGCAGTTGGGGTGGAACCGCGGCGGTCAGCCTGGGGCGTGTCTGGCGCAGCCCTGGCCCGCGCGCCCAACCAGTCAACGGGCGCTAGCGGCCCGCATGTGACAACTCCAACATTGTAATATTTAGTCTTCCTACAATTAGCGTGCACGGTGCATCTGATGCGCAGCCCGTCTGAACCCCCTGGGCCACCGTGGACCTCGCTGCCGACCTTCTGCCCGCAAATTTACTCGGGCCAAGCAACTCCGACGACTGCGTCGGCGTCGATGTCACCGCCTGCGGGGGCTGGCGGAACAATAGGCGCAGGCAGCGCTGCCGGCGCATCTGGAGCTACTGGCGGCGGCGGGGCCGCCGCCGCCGCGATCGTCGGAGCAGCTGGAACAGGCGGCGCAACGGGCGCTGCCAGATCAATGTGGACGGCGCCACCGCCGCCCTCCAACTCTTGCGGCCGTCTTGAATATTCAAGGGCTGGTAAGTGCTCGGGCGCGGGAACATTTGACCTGGGGAGAAGCTTATAAAATCTCTCGCCGCCCCCGCTGCAAAACTGCGCATCCCCAGCTGCCCAGACTCGGCCTATGCCGAGGAAAACTTGCAAATATGCCCGCTTGGACAACATACTTCTGTTATCAGGTTCCCGCCAGCCTCCGCGAGGCCACCAAGCCATGAGAAAGCAAAGAGTGAGCAGATGGATGATGATGAGGGAGGATGGGCATGGATGAGAGGGCGGAGGGGGGCGGGGGGAGAGAGACGCCGACTGAGTAGCGTCCGCAGGGTAACGAACGCTAACAGGCCACTGAAACAGACCGCAACTTTTCCCACAAAGGAGGGACAATTCAAACCGAAGAGGAACAGAAAGCAGAAGAGACACAGGTTAGACAAAGGCAACACTGCCCAGTGACAGTCCGCTTGCGTCGTTTGCAACAGAACCACGAAGAATGCACAGGATTGTCCAATGTACTTCGCTGGAACGCACGCTCTCCCAAGGGCCATCTTGCGTCCATCTTGAGGCAGAGTTACCCGGCCTTGTCGGGCCGTCCCAGAGAGCCTCCAGCACGCCCCGCAATGTTTAGATGCGGCGCTTAAGCGGCTCCTAAGTGCCGCCCCCCCCCCGAGGTACGGCTACACAGCGCCTTCCTCGTCTCGGGGCTTAGAGCTGCCTCGCCTTACATCTTGTAGTATAGACGAACAACAGCTTACATCATGTAGTATAGTATAGGCGTACATCGCCTTTTAGCATGAAGTATATGCATGCACTAGATTGCATCATATAGCATAGACATGGAACGTATTACATCATGTAGTATAGCCATACATCGTCTGACATCATGTAATATAGGCATCGTATTAGGCCTCTCTCTAGGCCCTCTGAGGGCCTCGCTGGGGCTTGACAAAGCCCTACCCAGCCCCCCAGAGGCCGACGGGCGGCCCAAGGGGCGGGCACGCGCTGCCGTCGGGCCGCTCTCGGACCACTGCGCCTGGAGATGGGGTGCATCATTATTGGTTGTGGCCGTTGCCACGCTCGGGCGCAGTAGAGGCGGCGGCAGCGACAGCATCTTGATTTTGGTGGCACCGTCTGCGCCCGACACGTGGGTCACGCGGCGCCCCGCGCCTTCGTGGCCCCGGCGATCCGAAGCATCGGCGAGGCAAAGGATTGGAAGTGAATTGTGGCCCACGTTCAATGATGGCTTGGCCAAGGTGGGCGACGACAAATTCACGAGCCCGTCGTCCGTGAGAGGCGCTGAGCTCCACACGAACACTGAGCTCCTCAAGCCAGGGGCGACATGTACGTTCGACAAGAAGCGTGAATCGTATGGGTCTGCAATGTTGAAGACTTGCAATTCAGCCGGGCGGACGCCTGCCCCGAAATCACCGCCGTCCACGACTTCACTCTAATAACGTCCAGACTCGCTTATTCATTGGCTTGCTCAGAACAGTCTTGATGAGAATATCTTGGTTCTCCTTCGCAAATCACTTGGGAAAACGCGAAGAGGAGCAGCCGCGTCTGGTGCCGAAAGAATACAACTGCAGCGAATCCAAGAAGTATTGAATGAGGAGTTTGTGTTCATCTGACATCGGATCTGGTCCACAACCACATCGCTGGCGTGGGCCATGGGCACATCATCTTCCGCGCCCTCCATAGGTACGTCGCCTCCGCCAACGTCTGCATCATCATCGACGCGCGCCTGCGGTGCCGCGAGTCGAGCTGGCCGCTCCACTGGGTCGATGGCCCGATCTATCGCGTAGACCCACTTGAGAAACTCTCCCTTTTGACGACGGAGACCGCGCCCAGTGCAATCTGCCAGGGCAGACTTCTGCCGACCCACGTCAGCTGCCTCGCACAAGTCCTCGAAGCCCAGCAAGTTCTGATTCAGCCTCGCACTTCCTGCGATCCATCCCCACTTCGCTGCTCTGGTTCAGCCGCAAATTCTTGAGACTTGCGCGCGCGGGCCCCCCCCTGGCTCGTCGCCCAATGGGGTGTCTCGGAGGTCCAGCACGCTGGCAGCAAGCCCATGCGACATCCCAGGGCCGTCGGCAGCGCTGGGCCCTCCAGTCCGATGATGTCTCTGGAGAGCTGGTGATGCCTCGGCGGGTCGGCGCCGCGCCACTGCTCCATCGTCCTATCGCGGACGCCTGGTGTGTCAAGCTTGCTGAAGACATACAAAACGTGTTCCAAACATTCAAGCTCCTCTTGGTAGTGGCGAGAGTTCACGCATATATGCCGCCGCGCTGTTGCAGGAACTTCACGCTGTTGGAACGAAACTTGCCTGGTCCCCAGCTCCTGCTTTCAACGACGGCGTCGCTGAGCGTGCTCACGGCGTGGCCGTAGGCCAAGTGGATGAGCCTGGACTCCCTGTCGCTCTCGACGCGCCCCCCAGCCATTAGCTGCTCCAGGTGGCACTCGCAGCCAAAGCCCCAGCTCTGCAACCTCTTCATCATGGCAACGAATTCGGCGACGAGCTGTGATTGTGATACCCGCGCGTCGTTCCCAAGTGCCGCGCGAACTTTCCCCGCCCCCGATGCGCATTTCGGCTTTGCTATGAATTTGAAGTTGTGGAAGTGCGCCTGCGCCGTTGCCAGCGCGTTTGCAATCCACTGGCGTGCCTTTGCCAGCGCCGACCAGCGCCACTGCGCACAAAAATAATATATATAAAAAAAAAAAATGCTGATTCGAGGAATTCAGATGCGGGCGCCATGTTCTGCTCTCTAAGCTCCTGCGTGATATCATCCATGTGCTCGCGAAGCAAACGATTGGGGGCCTTAAGCCTGTCGGTGAAAACGGGGCACCACTCGGCAGTGTTGAGGCACGTCTGCAGCGCGCCGTCAATGATGCGGCTCCACCCTAGGCATGTGACGGCGCGGTTGAATAGCTGATCTGCCCTGGGAAATGCTCTCCGTGGCAAAGCCACAAATTACGTGCGGCCCTGCAATGCGCCACCCTGCCACGGGGTGCCTGCGCCCACGTCGATGGGTGTCGGCGCCCCCCTGCGGCCCCCCCTGGCCAGGCCGCGCCGCGCGGCGCGCCTGGCCTGGGTGCCGCACGGGGCGCCAGGGTGCAAGAAGCCCCGAAAGAAGGGTGGCGGGTGGGAAGGAAACAACAACCTCCCACAGCGCCGCGCCGCGACGCTCGGCGCTGCGAGGAGGGCTTAGCCGCGCGCGGGCGCGCGCCCCACGGCCGCTTCTGTCGGCGGCACTGCTGACTCGCGCGGCGCGCGGCGGCGGGCCGCGCCACCGAGCGCGGGCGCGGCCCGCGAACGCGCCAGCGCACGAATTTGCGACCGCCCACAAACACCCCAAGACCCCTCCGGGACCCAAGAGCGTTGATGGGCCAACCGCAAATATTACGCGCGGCGCTGCAAAACGCCACCCTGCCACAGGGGGCCTGCGCCCGCGTCGATGGGTGTCGGCGCCCCCCTGCGGCCCCCCCTGGCCAGGCCGCGCCGCGCGGCGCGCCTGGCCTGGGTGCCGCACGGAGCGCCAGGGTGCAAGAAGCCCCATCGCCAGCAGGCACCCCAGGGCTGCGCGCGGCGCACGCGCGGCGCGCCCGAACCCCCTATCGCCAGCGGGCCGCGCTGGGCGCGAAGCCGAACGGGCAGCGCTCACGTTTCGTCGCCCGACGACTCCGCAATATGGGCCGAAATGACGGCGTCGCGCTCCAATGCACGCGTGTCCAAGTACGCAAGGAAAGCCGGGTACCTGGGCGCGCGCCCGCGCGGGCGCCGCGCGCGAGAAAGGGGCGCAGCACCGCGCCTCCATTCACCAGCGCGAAGATTATCCGCGAGGGTGCAGCCTGAAGCTCGCATATCCTGAGCCGCTCGCCGCTTGCCCGCGCCCTGGGCCGGGCACCGCGCGCACAGGGCGACTCGCCTCGGCATGGCCCCTTCGGAAATCGCGCGCGCGATAGCAGCCAGCGTCGGGCGCGCCCAGCGCGTGGAGCGCACCGCGCAGCGTGCCAAGGGCTAGCGCGGGCGTGATCCCCGGGAACACTTGTTCGCCTTAAGGCTGGCACCCGACAAGCCGACGCCCCAACACGTAGACCGGACAGGTGGACGGGGAGCTCGCGCACCAGCACTTGCGCGTGAGGAGACTCCCTTGTCTCCTGTTCTTGCGCTGCCGCAGCCGCAAACAAAGCTCGTCTCCCCGCAGAAAAACGCCCGCTTGCCAGGACGGCGGGCGCCCGCTGTCGCCCGCGCGCGCAGGCAAGGCCTCCGAGGGCACGCGCGGCAGGAACGCGCACGAGAGCAGCCATAGCAGCGCCCACGCGCGCCCCGCCAGGCCCTCATCTGCCCCCGCAACCAGCCTCTCCAGGAGCGGCAGTCTGACGAATTGCGGCGAGCGACGCACATGCAGACCTCGCTTGGCCACTGCCGCCTTTGCGCGTCTGACGGCTGGGTGCCCAAACACCGTGACCTCGGCACCCGCGAGCAAGCAGCCCAAACGAACGTGCGCTACGTAGTTCGCAAAGGTGCCAGAGCACCTGAAAGTCAGGCTCCACGAAGCCAAGCCCTCAGCGGTCGGGGGCAAGGCCTGGCCAGGCCGGACGTCCAGAATCGCGTCAGCGCATGCGAACCAGCAGCGCAGACCGGACTGCACGCTGGCTATGCTTGCCGGGCAGCTACCCAGAAGAGCGGCCGCCCATGCGGCGCGCACCCAGTCAGCTCTGTCGCACACGGAAGGCAATGTCGCGCGCAACGCCCCCGCAGCGGCGCGGGGCCCGCGCTGGGGACCGGCGCCAGCCCCTGCTGCGCGCGCCGTTGCCGCTGCCACGAGCCTCGCTGGCTCGTTGACGACAAGCCCCCTTGCCTCCCTCTGAGCGGCGCGACCGGGGGAACCGGGCGAGCGGCTCCGCGCAGCACTTGCGCGGCCCACAGCGCCGCCACCGCCCCTGGCAGCGCCTGCGACCCGTCGGACAGAGCGCTGCCGCGAGTGCAGCGGGCGCTCGAGGGGGGCGCCCCGCCACCTTCCCGGCTTGAATTCGCGCTCGCGATCACGAGGGCGCCTCTCAAGTCCCACGTAGACACGAAATCGTTCTTCGCAAATAGCCAAGCCGCCCAGATTAACAGCGGCAGCGGCGCAGACGGATTCAAAGGGCGCAAAATCGGACGCCGTCAATGGCATGCTGTCAAAATCCCGCGCGCAGCGACCTTCCGCGCGGCGCCTCTGGGGCCGTACCTGTGCTATGCATCCAGCGGAAGATGGAACGCGTGGAAGCCGCGCCTGGGCAGCACGCCTGACTTACGACACGCGAGTGGGCACGCTTTATATTATCCCCCATGCAACGAACGCGGGCTCATGCGAAGCCGTTGCGCAGAAACGCCAGCGCAATTGTGGGCGCCACGCGGGCCGCACCCATCTGTGCCAGTAGCCCGTACTGCTCGCGTGATGGCAGATCGGAGACATTCAGCTTGCTGGGAACGCGATCCACCCACGCGTGGATGCGTTCGGCCAAGGCGAGGGACCACGTGCTGTGAATCAAAAGATTGGTCGAACGCGCGCGCGGCGCCGCGGCGGAGGGCCCCCTCCTCCACGACGTTGTCGGAGAAGATCCGCACCTTGCGCCCTCGCAGAGCTTCTGCGAAGGTCGACAGCCCGACCGCGATCGCAAGAATCTCCAAGCCAGCAATCTGAGCGTCGCTTCTCTCTCTCTCTCTCTCTCTCTCTCTCTCTCTGAAGAGCCCGCGGCGAGCTGACGCCGGGTCGCCGCGTGCGGGCGCGGCGAGTGCGCTGACCCGCCGGAGCCGCGCGGCGGGCGGAGCGACCTCAGTGAAGCTGAGCTGGTCCGCGGTCACGAGCACCGCGGCGAGTCGCGGCGTTTCCCCGCGCATCGCACAGCAAGAGCGCAAGAAGCCGTGAGTCGGGGAGCCGCTCGCGGGTCTCCACTACACGGCAAGCGAATGTCTCGTGCCGCCACTCCAGCGCGGCGCGGAGCGGCTTCGAGATCCTCCACTGTTTCCCATGCGCGTGCGCAAATAGAGGCCTGGCGCGCGCGGCAAGCCGGGGCGCCGCACTTCTCCGAGACGTGCGCGCGTCTCGGGCCTAAGAACAGCCCGGCCGACGCGCCGAAAGGTGTGCGTCGCGCCCCGGGACAGCGCGCCCGATAATTTCGATGCCTCGCCTGCGTGACCCTTGAAATGGTTGCGCGCCGGCGCATTTGCTCATGCGCCCAGCGCAGGCCTGGCGAGATGTTCCCCTCGCCACCGTTGGCCTGCAAGGCCGACTGTATTTTTGCCATCCACTTCTGCGTTTTCCCGCGCGCTGGCTGCACACGGAAGCCTTCGGCGGATACCTGCGCGGCGCGGCGACGACGCTCGGCCTTTTTCGCGGCGGTCTGCAGGAAACACGCTCGGGGCGCGTGGGCTTCGAGCCCCAGCACGACGAGAGGCATGCCATGCTCCAGTTTCTCGGCTTTGACCGCCTTCTGGCCTACTAGGCAGCGAATCAACCGCGCCACGCACCTGGGCGATCGGCGGACAGGGAACGCTGCGGGCTACGCACCGCCACGAGTCGCACCCCAGCGCGTGCTCGGTAGACTCGGGATGATCGACGGAGAAAAGACCGCCCACGTAGCGCAAAACTGGGACGCGCAGGATGCGCCGCGCCATGGCCGTGATCGCGGCGCCTACCCGCTCCCAATTGCGCGCGCTCGAGACTGCGCCGCGCAGCAACGCCGGACTACTATCCGCTTGGCGCACGCGGCGCGCGCCCGTGCCAAACGGGCAGGCCCTGTGGGCCGCGGCGTACAAGGTGCCCTGGTGAGGAAAGACCACCCCCGCGAGATCCCAGTCTTCGGGCCTGAGGAGAATGCGCCTGAACGCTGAGTCGATGTCGGCCTTCCACAGGTGAGGTAAAATCCCCCCCTGCCGCGCGCAACTAGCGAAGCCTGCGCAGGTCCGACGAGAGGCGCTCGCGGCCTCGTTGCGGAAGATCGCAGCAAGCTCGAAAAGATGATGCGTCTTGTCGCGCCGCATCTTCCCATGTGCCCGCGCGCCTTCGTCCAGGCGGGGCGCGGTGCAGTCATCGACTGCCCGCGCCTCACGCGCGAAAGGCGGAACAACGCGCAGCGACCGAAAATGAAGAGAGAAGGGGCGGCCACGCCTTTGCCGCGCCGTCTGCCTGTACGCCCTGCCTGACTGCGAATCGCGGCAACAGCACCACCGCCGTGAGATCGATTCTCGATAAAAGAATCGCGTCGGTCATGCGCCCTAGACCGGCATCCGTCTTGGCGATGGCCAGCGGGGCTTCAGAGTCGTCGTCATGCCGCAGTCGCTTTGCGGTCTCGATATTTTGCCGGTGGCAACCTGCGGCGCGGCGCGCGTCCTGGCGCGCGGCGGGCGCAGCCCGCGGGCCCTCGCGCGGGTCAGGGAGAGCGACGTCGCCCCCGGCATCATTCGGCTCGCCGATCCCCGAGACTGGCAGATCGCCAACCAGTGGCGCGCCCTGCGCGGCCCAGTCGGCGGGCCCGCCGCGCGCGGTCCGAGACTAGGCGCGCCCCTGCCTTGCGGAAGAAATCCACGACGTCCTGATCGACCCACTCTGCTTCTTGGAGCAATTCGTGGAAAAGTGGGCCGTTGACCCCGTCGGCGACTCGTGCGACGTCGCTTGACGCGGCCGACATCCAGCGATCGATGGCCCCCGCGCGTCGCAGACCCACGGCGCGCTCCTCGATGTGCCGAATGATGCATTCACGGGCGCGCATGACGGAATCGGCGCTGCGTCGAATGGTCCATCGCGCCGCCTCTGTGACATCGGCAGAAAGAAAGACGTCTTTATCGAACATTTGCGACCCCTCGTCAATTGTGTTACGGATGAAATCCACGTACGCACGGTCGCCGTATTCTTAACCGCCGACCGCGATGCGGTCGCGCATGGCATCGCGCCCCCACGCAAAGCCCTGTCCAGCAGGAGCGCCGGGAGGGCGCGCGCGCGCGCGCGCCTGTCGCCGATGCCCGCCCGCGCCTTGATGCCTTCAGTGCGAAACTTCGTCGCGGCCGCTGGCGGGTCCGGAGGGCGCGGCAGGCGCTTCCCCGACCCTTTGCGCGTCGCCGGCGGCGGGGGCGGCACAGTCAACGCAGACGGGGCCGCTGGAGGCGCCGGGCAGCGCTGCCGCGGTCGGCCGCCAGGCGGCGAAGGAATTGCAGGCAGGGCGCGCATGATGACCCCCGTCTATTGCGCACTCTCCGCCCGCGGCGCTCCTTGGGGCGCGCGCAAGGCAGGCGCGTCGCGCGGCGGAGAGCAGCGATCGGGCGCGGCGAGGACCAATGCACGAGCGCACTTGGTCGCCGTGCCTTGCGGCACTTGGTCTTGTAGCGACTGGCCAAATCAAAACTGTGTCACCGCGGAGCCACTATGGCGGGCTTTCTTCTCCGCGGGCCGGGGGGGCGCGAGCGGCCTCCGGCGCCCCTCCCCGCCGCGATGGCCGCCCGCGGCGCCCCAATCGCGCCGGCCGGACCACTGCTGGCGCTTTCCTGCGTAGTCCCACTGTGCGCCCTTGCCTCCGCGCGAGGGGCCATGGCCGGCCGCGCCCATGTTCGCCGAATCCTGCGATTACGCTGCGTAAAAGAGGACGGCGGGAGGGGGGGGGCTGGAGCGCCCTCGCGCGCGTCAAAGCGAAATCAAGGCCTGGCCTTGTCGCCCATCTCGGCCTTGCCGGCCCTGTCGGGGCCCTGCGCCTGCGAGCCGGCAAATCGTGCGTCGCCATGGCGCACGCGCGCGCGTTTGACGGACCTGGCCCTTCGAGCGCTCGTCGCGGTCTAGCAGCCTCCTGTTGACTCGCATAATCTCTCGCTGGAGCACGAAGTCGGGGTCCGCCGCGCGGGCGCGCTCGGCCCACTCCTGCGCGCCAATGCACTCGCGCGCGCGCCCGCTATTGCAAAACAGCGCGGCGGCTACCCGGCGGCGCGCGTCGTCGCAGTGCACCCCGAGATGGGCGCGCCTCCTCCCGGCGCCGGCCCGCATGGAGGCCGGGCCGGATGATGCGAAACGCGCCGCCACCAGGGCAGCGACCTGCACTGCCGCTTTCACGCAGCTGTCACGGCGCGCCGTGCATTCCACCAAGGTCATCTGTTTAGTCGCCGCCGCCGCGATGGCGTATCTACAGACAAAAAGCGTATCTAATGCCAGCAAAATAGCACAAGGACTGCGCGCGCCTGCTCCACGCCAGGTGCCAGAGGTCCATTGGTAGCAGCCAGGCGCCCTTCTTTGACCCCGGCGCCCCCATGGCCTGTCGCGCGGCCAGCGCGCCGTCGCGCGCAATCGCGCCGCCGAGGCAGCCTTCCCCAATCTCGCGGGAGACTGGGGCAAGCTCATCTCCGGCGTCGCGACCGTCGGCCAACTTGGCCCGAGCCGGCAGCCGCCTGCGCAGGTCGGAGCATGCGAAAGCGCACTCGAGACCTCGCATGCGCAGCCTAGCAATCTCGCCCATGAGCGCGCCAGTCGCTTCGGAGCTGCGCGCGGCCGCCGCTGCAGCACGCGCCGGCGCGCTGCGCCGCGGCACCCGCCTGGGCCAGAACTCCTGTGGCAAGAGGCCCAGGTTTGCATCGGGCGGCGAGCGCCCGATCTCGACGCGCACCGCCTGCGCCGCCTGCGCTGAGTGCGCGCGCGCAGAGAGGCGCGCCAGCAATGCGAGGCCGGCGCGAAATGCCTCATCCCTATAATTTTCTTCCTTCTGGAGAAAAGCCGCCAAGGCCGCGGCGGCCGCAGCGGCCGCCGCGGCGCCGCCCTCCGCGGGGGTCTGTGGGGCCTTGGTGGCCCCCACCGTGGCTCCTTCGATGGCCTTGCGCGCCAGCCGCTTGGCCGCCCCCGACAGCGCGGCTGGGGCAAACTCGAAATCTTCGAACTTCGCCCCGTCCAAACCGCTGACCGAGTGCGCGCCATGCGTCGCCAGAGCTGTCGCGACCCCGTCAACCCACTCGTCAGAGTGCACGGCAGCGCCCTCGATCGCCGCGAGATCATCACGCATGGGCGCCATGAAGGCGGGTCGCGCGACCAAGCGAAATCGCAGCCCCGGGCGAGAATCGCGCGCAAGCTGCACGAGGCGCGAACTTGCGAGCCAGATAGGCAACCCAAGCCAACCAGGCCATGGCAGAACAGGCCACTACAGGCCGCCTGCACGCGGGCAACTACAAGCCCTTCAGTCGGCTACTCCGAGCCAGGCTGACCACTTCAGGCCATGGAAGAACAGGCCGCTTCAGGCCGCCTGCATGCGGGCAACTACAAGCCCTTCAGTCGGCTACTTCGAGCCAGGATGGGCACTTCAGAGCATGGTAGAACAGGCCACCTCAGGCCGCCTGCACTGCGGGCGACTACAAACCCTTCGGTCGGCAACTTACAGCCAGGCTGGCCATCTCAGGCCACGGCAGAACTGGCCACCTCAGGCCGCCTGCAGCGCGGGCAACTACAAGCCCTTCAGCTGGCAACTTCAAGCCAGGCTGGCCACTTCAAACCATTGCAGAACAACAGAACAAGCCACTTCAAGCCGCCTGCACTGCGGGCAACTTCAAGCCCTTTAGTCGGCAACTTCGAGCCAGGCTGGCCACTTCAGGCCAGGGCGTAACAGGCCCCCTCAAGCCGCCTGCAGCGCGGCCACTACAGCCCACAAGCGGCAACCACAAGCCTGCCGGGCCAGCGCGGGCCGAGAGCAGAACGGGCCACCACAGGCCGCCCGCTCAGCGGACAACCGCAAGGCCTCCAGGAGGCAACCACAACCCAGGAGGGCAGCACGGGACGACGAGAGCAGCGAAGCGGCAGCGGCCAGCGGCGGCAGCAGCGGCGGCGGCGGCAGAGCCCCGAAGCCCGAGAGCACCGAGCGACCACGACGCGCGAAACAAGCCACGCAGAGCGGAAGAAAACAAACCCCGACCACCAGAGCGAACCCGAGGCGCGGAACCGGCCCGGGACAGCCCGACCGCGCGGACGCAACGCCGAGGGCCCGACGCCAGGGCAACGCCAGGGCCCGGACCGAGACGCGGCCCACCCCGAGGACATGAACCAAACCACCGACCAGCGAGAACCACACGACCACGAGCCGAGAGCCCGCCACGGGACAGGGCCAGCCAACGGCCGAGGACGAGACAGAGCCAGGGGGGGCGGAAGGCAACAGCCAGGCGCATAGCAGCCACATGCAAACAAAAGAAACAGCAACCTCCCCGCAGCGCCGCGCCGCGACGCTCGGCGCTGCGAGGAGGGCTTAGCCGTGCGCAGGCGCGCGCCCCACGGCCGCTTCTGTCGGCGGCAGTGCTGACTCGCGCGGCGCGTGGCGGCGGGCCGCGCCACCGAGCGCGGGCGCGGCCCGCGAACGCGCCAGCGCACGAATTTGCGACCGCCCACAAACACCCCAGGACCCCTCTGGGACCCAAGGACGTTGATGGGCCAACCAAAAAATGCCGATGCCGCTTGCGCATGATGTCAGCCCAGCCATCGAAGCGATCATGCATTCCGTGCCCAAGTCCGTTGTTATTGATACAACCCTGGAGCAACATAGCCTGACTGTCTCTACGCGTGGTCCAGCCATCAAAAAATCCCAAATCAGTCCAGCTGGTTTTCCGTAGGCGCCTCTCACTCGTGAACCGATATGCAGCAATGGGGACAGCCTGCGCGTGACTGTTCCGTGTCCTTCAGGGCCGTGGACCACGAGCTCAAAGGAACTTGCCAACAGTTCTTTCGCTTTCCACTGGGGGCCCGCATCAGTCCATATGAATCTCGTTACCATGTGCATTGGTAATGTGTGGGGGAACTGCCTGAAAGCCAACGTCGATGCGATGTCAAACCTGTACGCGGCTTGCCGCAGCACTTCTCTGCTGATGCGCTGCATCTGGGCGCCACGCGCGGAACCTGCCTCTTTGCCAAGAAGAACTTTGCCCCGGGCAAGCGCTGCTGATTCGCAGAACCTCAAGTCTTTGAAGGCCTTCGTGGCTTCCAGCAGCAGCGCCATGCATTCCACGCTGGCGGATGCCTGCTGGGGCGGGCCACCGCCACGAGCGCGTGGCGCGCGGTGGCGCGCGCTGCAGCAGCACTCGCGACAGGGCGTCGCGTGCGATACTGGCTGACAAGGGTATGGGGCTAGGGCTGACATCGCAAAGCACTCTTCACAGTGGGGGCTTCGATCCGAAAACCGCGCAATGCATCGCCGTCTGCGAGCGCTCACACACCAGGACGGCCAGCCCAAAGCCAAGCACGATGGCGCAGCGCTGCTGGCGCGCACCCAGACCGCAGCGAGCCTGGACATCGGCGGCGAACTCGCCGACAGTCGCCCCTCCGAGAATGCGTTCTGTCGAAACTCTCGGCAGCAAAATCGGCGCGGACACGTTGTCCTCTAAACTGACAGGCCGTTCTAGCTTGTGTGCCCGAACCGTCACGTAGCTGATGAAGTGGGTCGGGCAGCACGTCGCGTGCTTCTCCGAATGCGATCGCATGATCGCCTCATGTTGCGGTGTGTCTTCCTCCGTATGTCCAGATACCCAATGCCCCACTGCAATGCCGAAGATATGCCTCTCATTGCCGTCGTCAACACCATCTCGAAATTCATCGTGCCAGAATCCACTGCGGTGCGAAACTACCAAGAATATCAGCATCGCCCCATGATCGGCCGCAGGAGGTCTACATCGCATCCTGGGAGCGGGAACGACCAAGATCAAGCCTTCGTCGCCATCCATGTTTTCACCGACAACACCATGTCCAGCCAGCATGGCAAGCTCATCACCGTCAATCTCTGGGTCACCGAATATAGACAAAGCCCGATGGCCAGGTGTGAAAGCTATATTGTCGAAACGGCTTGAGCCAAAATGGCTACGGAAACCATGTGGAGTCTGATGAGTCCTACAATGTCCCAAATATGTTCTCGTACCGTGGCTTTTGATCCCGCTCAGCGTGTTTCCGCTGGCACAACTGCAGGAATCAAAAAGGATGGAGGACCATGGTCAACTAGAGGACGAAGGGTAGCATCAGGAGGGGGACTTGTCCCCCTCCTCAGTCAGTCCAAGTATTATTATGCCTCTTTCTGCCCGTCTTATCCCCCTTTGTCCTCCTCCTCCTCCTCCTCCTCCTCCTCCTCCTCCCCCCTCCCCCTTCTCAACCCATCGCCCTCTTCTGCCTCCCACTTCTGCTTCTCCTCTTGCCCCTCCTTCCTTCCACTTCTCCGTTCCGTAGCCATTTGTGCTCAAGCCTCATGGCGTGTCGGAAACTGCTACGTATGCCCTTGAGCCCGCGCAGCGTCGGAAACTCACGCAGAACTTTAAACGCAACCTTACATCGATTACCTACGACGGATAGGAATGAACACTGAGGGGGGGATGAGGAGCCTGGGGGCCATAAGAGGCCAGAATAAAGTGTCTTATCTTTGAATTGAGGATGGAACCCATGGCAAACCAATCATTTTCCTCCGCGTCCTTCCTTGTCTCGTTTTATCATTCTCTTTTTTCCATTTCTCACGGAGACGATACGGAATTCACGCAACAAGATGGTGGGACATCCCCAAACATACTGAAACCAATAACCGTGATACTGAAACGAATAACGTCGATACCGAAACCTACTCTCGATACCGGAACCTATAGACAATACCGACACCGATCGTCGATACTGAATCCCGTGTTGCCCGTTGTTCTTCGGTATCATGCTTTGTTCCCCAATCAGAGTTTGCCTCTGTAGGGGTTCTAGCGGATTTATCAGGTTCGGTGAGGTTTGCCACCGATTTCCGACGCCCGCCTGGGTGCCACGGTGCCCGGGTGCCCGGGTGCCCGGGTGCTCAGGTGCCCAGGTGCCCGGGTGCCCGGGTGCCTTGTAGCCCTACAGCCCTGTAGCCTTAAAGCGCTATGGCCCTATAGCCCAATAGCCCTATAGCTCAAAAGCCCTATATCACTGTAGCCCAATAGCCTCATAACCTTCTAGCCCTATAGCCCTATCGCCCTAGAACCATAGAGCTCTATAGCCCTATAGCCCTGTAGCCCTATTGCCCAATAGTCTTATAACCCCATAGCCCTATAGCCTCATAGCCCTATAGCCCTGTAGCCCTAAAGCCCTATAGCCTTATAGCCTTATAGCCCTATAGCCTTATAGCCCTATAGCTAGCTCTGTATGCCTATAACCCTAATCAACATAGCCCCCTACACCTATAGCCCTATGACCCTATAGCCCCATAGCCCTATAGACTCATAGCCCTACGCCCCTATAGCCCGATAGCCCCATAGCCTCAAGGCCCTATAGCCCTGTAGCCCTAAAGCCCTATAGCTCTATGGCCCTGCACCCCATATAGCCCTACAGACCTATGGCCCTATAGTTCCATAGCCCTATAGCCCTGTAGCCCCATCGCCCTATAGCCCTAAAAAGGCTTTGATTGGGTTGTTTCTCCTGTATCACTTTTCATTCGACTCAGGGGACCCTTTGGCACGAATCGGGCATCCCTGGAACGCTCTCGGCGAGGCGCAGCTGACGGAAGGCACCCCGAGGCTGGAAAACCACAGAGAACCGACGAAAACGCCCAAACACCTCGAACCCCGAAAATCTGAGGGGCCCGTGTCCCTCAGAGCGACCTCCATTCATTTCCTTCGAGAGAACGCGTTTCACGGGCGCTTGCCTTGGGAACATTCGGCGGCGCGTTTCGAACGGGAGGGTGCCCCCCCCAAACACTCGGCGCCGTCGATCAAAACCAGGGGGACCCCCCTCCCCCCCAGATCCCCCCCTTCCCCAACCGCCCCCCTTCCCAAAAGGGGGGGATTCAAACCCCCCCCCCCTCGGCGCTGGCGCCGGCGCCGGCGCTGGCGGCCGCCAGCAGCGCCCGCGGCGGGGACGCAGCGACGATGTCCAGAGGCAGCCCAGGACCCCCTCCCTGGCGACGGGGGAAGGGGGGGGGGTTCAACCCCCCCCCCCCCTCGCGCCGGCGCCAACGCTGGCGGCGGCCCGCAGCGCCGGCGCATGCGCCAGCGACGGCGGGGACGCAGCGACGACTACCACCACTACCGCCACCATCACCACTACTACCACCACCACCACCACCTCAACCACCACCACCACCACCACCACCACCACACCACCACCGCCTCAACCCACCACCACCACCACCAACCAGCACCACACAACCACCACCACCACCACAGCCGCCACCAGCACCACCACAACCACCACCACAACTCACCATCACCACCACCACCACCGCCACAACAAACCACCACACCACCACCACCACAACCACCACCACCGCCACCACCACCACCACAACCCACCACCACCACAACCACCACCGTCGTCCTCTTCGACGCTCCCCGCCACCGCCGCCCGCCGCCGCAGGCGCCGGCGCCGACCCAGAAATGGAAATCGTCGTCCCCGCCGCCGTCGCCAGCGGCCGCCGACGCAAGCGCCGGCCCGAGGAGAGGGGAAGCAGGGGGGAAGGGGGGGGGTGTTCGAACCCCCCCCCTTCCATCCAGGAAGGGGGGGGGGCCGGTTCCAACCCCCCCCCTCCCCTCCAAGCGACCACAGCACGCGCTCTTTCTTTCTGTGCGATCCTGTGATCCTGCGAAAGCGAAATCCCTCCTCCTTCGACTCAAGGGACCTCCTTCGACTCAAGGGACCTCCTCCTTCGACTCAAGGGACCTGTTTTCCCTGCGTGGCGGTCCTGCGGGCGAGGCTGCCGCGAGCCCACCGCGCCGCCCGCCCCGCCCTTCGGCGGCCTCGCGTCGAAGGCCTCTGGGTGGGATGGCAACAAGCCGCCGGGCTCCTCCGCGTTCCTCCCGTGCGTGTCCTCGGACACGTCGTCCTCCTTCCTGCAGTCGTCGTCTGGGCAATTCTTGGGGGGCACCCCTCCAGATGTCCCAGATGTCTGACGACGCGGGCAATGGTGTGGTCATTCCTGCGCACGCCGACCCAGCTGTTGCCCACATGCTGGCAACAACTGGGACCAGATGGCGAGTGCCGACCGAACGACCTCCTCCTCATCACTCTCGTCCTAGTCCTCGTGGTCCCAATCATCCTGGGCCACATCGCCGTCGTCGTCGTCAGCGTCGGCGTCCTCCTGCTGCTCCTCTTCGTCGTCCTCCTTCTTCTCTTACTCTCCACCTTCTCCTCATCATTTGTCCTGCCCTCCGCCTCCTCCTCCTCCTCGTTATCCTGAGCCCCCTCCACATCCCTCACACCTCTCAAACCTCCTCCTCCTCCTTTTTCTCATCGCCTCAGCTTCAGACCACGTGGTAACTCGGATCGATACCAACTTTGCGAATCCAACTTCTGGGCCGTAACCGAATCGACTACAGACCTGGGGGCGCCAGCGACGTGGCCACGGGGTGAACGATGTTTGTTGCCTTGCGCAGTCATTCAACGAGGCTTTGCTGATTCTGAGCGCGCTGTATGATGAAAGAGTTGACGGTAACGTGAATTTGCACACACATGCAGTCATGCAAAACAATTCGGCTGTAGATCTGTATGCAAAGACAGCGAACGTCCACAAATGCTAGAAACCCCTAATATCAACACATCTGACACATGGGGCTCACAATGCTGTGGCAATCCGTAAATTCGCCGGCCCAACGGGCCAGAGGCGTGCGAAGATCTCCGGTAACTGGTTAACAATATTTATAGTTCGCGCGCGCGGGGCGGCCCCTGGGGGTCCCCCGGCGAAAAGTACCCCGACCGCAGCCCGGGAAGGTCTACTCAGAGATTGTTTTCCTCCTGGGTACGGCCTCTCAGGCCCCCCAGAGCTCGCCAAGAGGGCCCCAAGAGGCCCCCAAGACTGCCCAAGAGGCCCCCGAGACGCCCAAAGGACGCTCCAAGACGCCGAAGATGATCCCAAGACGGCCCAAGAAGCCGCCAAGACGCTCCAAGTGGCCTCCAAGAGGCCTCACAAGAGCGCCCCGAGAGGCCAAAATCATTAATTTTACGAGGGTTTCGGAAGGATTTTGGCCTTGTCGCATTTTCGGCTTTCCGATGCTCCCAAACGACCCAAGAGGCCCCCAAGAGCGCACGATGACGGCTCAAGAGGCCCCCAAGAAGGCCCCCAGAGAGCCCAAACGGGCCCCGAGACGGCCCAAGAGACGCCCAAGACGGCCCAAGAGAGCCCCAAGACGGCCCCAAGAGGGGCCCAAGATGGGGACCACGAACCGAAACCTCAAGCCTTCCGCCCCAAGAGGGCCCCAGGAGGCCCCGAGAGGCCCCCAAGATGGCCCAAGATGCCGCCAAGAGGCCCTCAAGAGACCCCAGGAGGCTCCAAGGAGGCTCAAAAGAGGCCCTACAAGGCTTCAAACATGTTTCCCAGGCGCCCCCGAACGGCCTCTCAACAGACCCCAAGGCCTCCCAAAGAAGCATCTGGACGACGGCCCTGTTTGGGCCCACGGCGAAGCACTAGCGATCATGCAACATGGGCCAGCGGAGTGAGCGAAGCGATTGAATTACATGCTGGGAAGAATGTGTGATCACAAGCTAGGGGGTGTCGAACGTAGATTGACATTCGGCCCCCGTTTCGCGATCAAGTTCAAGGAGTACTCAGTCGACTACTGGCATCGGAAAGCGGTTCAAGTGTATTACGATAGAATGCTAGATCTTCGCAACCAGCGATTGATTGTGGTGCCAATATGACCTCCATGCGCGGCAACCAGGCTCAACGACACATCTGCTCGCATGATCGCCGACCGCGGGGCACCACGCGCATCGGTGCCAGCCAGCGCCAATCAGTCATCGCAATCGCCACCGCATGGGTTTTGTGAACCTAGTTGCTGGTGGGTGGGTGGGATGATTGGGCGAGCAGTGGAGCTGGCAACTTCAAGGTCGGCGGAGCGAATTGTACCACATCGGTTGCACACCATGTAATGCCCCACGTAGACGGCGCCGCAGATGTTGCACCACATGGGTTGCACAACATACGTTGCTAGAAACACACTGTTCGGCGTCAATGCTGACTAACCTGTGCGTATGCATGTGCACACTCGCACGGGCATATGCCAGTACGTATACATCTACCTGTACATATTATAGCATATACCTACACTCATAACTGTGCATGTGCATGTGCAGATACAAATTCACATCATTACACGAATATGAATAGACACACATATACACAAACGTAGGCATAGGCACACATGTACACATACACCTATGTTCAACAGCTAACCGGCGGTGAGGCGCGGAGCGCTCGGACTAGACAAAGAGGAGCAGTGCCAACATGCTGACCATCTCACTGGTTATTTGGCCGACCTCGACAAGGCTCCGAGACACAGTAAGTAGCAACTCGCGCTCAGGAAACAAGCTGTCGTGCCGGCACCGCCGCGCTCTCCCTGATAATAAAGTACAAGGGAGGGAGTTTGGGGGACCAAAAGAGACTACAAGAGCGCCCAATGATCTCCCTCGGACAATTGGCCTGAGACCGCCTCGCCGCATCTAAACAAAACAATCAAGGACAAACATGTTAAACAGCTAACCGGCGGTGAGGCGCGGAGCGCTCGGACTAGACAAAGAGGAGCAGTGCCAACATGCTGACCATCTCACTTGTTATTTGGCCGACCTCGACAAGGCTCCGAGACACAGTAAGTAGCAACTCATGCTCAGGAAACAAGCTGTCGTGCCGGCACCACCGCGCTCTCCCATATCTCCCATTTCCAATGGCCTTCAGGGTGGGCGGGTTGGGCACTGCGATTCCATCGCACGGATGTTCGGAAGAATACGTGGGAAACGTGAAAGGAGCCACTGCAAGCTGGCGTCACCATTCACTTTTGTGACCGACTTCAGACGCTCGAGCTGCTTGAGGAATCTGCCCTTTTTCTCGTATCTTTTGCAGCTCGCCAGGCTCTTCCACCGGCCTCTCTTTTGAATCTGCGTAATCGGGAGGTCGTCCAGGCCATCGGTGGACGCGCCTCCGCGCCGCAGGCAGCGCGGGGTGAGCTGGAGGTCGCTGAGCTTCAACTCCTCCACGCCTCGGCGGAAGATGCGCTCGCACCCCGCGAGCGTCGTCAGGCCGGCGAACGCCAGCTCTCCGACTGCCGTCGCCCGATGGAGGACGGAGACCACCTTCGACAGGAGCGGCCGCCTGGCTTCGGAGGTCTCGCCGAAGATGATCGCGTCGTCGAAGTCGCCGCTCTTGGTCGGACGGCCCTCCTCCTCCGGGCAGATCATGGCCGCCCAACAGCGGCGCCCGCCTCGAGCGCCTTGTGGCTGGATGAGCTGGTCCCGTCCTAGTCCGAAGCCCTCCGAGGCTCGCAGGTAGCCGTCGAACAGCACGAGCGTCAGCGCGGCCGAGTTCACCATCGCTAAGCTGCGCTGCTCGCCCATCCAGTGGGCCAGTGCCAGGGCCGCCGCCCAAGGGCAGCCATCCCGCGACCTGATCTGCGAGGCTTTGCGGAAGCCTCGCAGGGCACGTCGGGTCCGAGGGAAGTGCGGCGATTTCGCCCAGACCTCGTCTATGTGGAACATCAGCGCGTGGATAGCGTTGTTGGCGCGGGACAAGGGCTCCCCGTCGAAGTAAGGCTTGTCGAGGTAGCTCACGAGGGCCAGGTCGCGCGCCTCGGGGGTCGTGGTCGTTAGGTGCTGCGCCTTCCACCACGCCGTCAGGTCGTCGCACTCGCGCCGGTAGACGCGCAGGGTCGCTGGGCCCACGGACCTCTGCTTCAGGTAGCCCTCCTGCCCGGGCGCGGCGACGATCTGCTTGGCGACCGCCCGCCGGCGCGAGCTCCGACGCTGCCGGGCGCTGGATGGGGGGGCGGCTGTCGACCCCGCCCTGCGCCGGCAGTCCCAGCGGCGGCGCCCCGCCGCCTGGGAGGCTCGCCTGACTCGCCAGCCGCCCAGCCCAGCGAGCGGAGGGCGAGGCGCCGCCGCTCCGCGCTGTCACCGAAGAGCTGGTGCCCGGTAGCGTGCCCCCATCCAGTAGAAAACCGCCGTGGACAGGTGGGGGCCGGGAGCGGCTCTGGCCGCGCGACCCGCGCGGCGGCGGCCAGCTCTCGCTCCCAGCGGGGGTCAAGCAACGGCTCGCCACCCCGCCGAAGCGCGGTCCGACCCAGGGCCCTCTTGAGCCCTTCAGCGGCGACCCGGCGCAGACCTGGAGGATAAGCTGCTGCCAGGGAACTCTATCATTTCCTGACGTACTTGCCGGTCCTGTCCAGGACCTTCACTTTGCCTTCGAGGAGCTCGTGGGGGACCAGGCACTTGCACTCTCTCTCTCTCTCAATGATCTTCAGCTCAGGGACGTTAGTGACGAAGACGGTGGGCTTCTTGTAGGGGGCCCCGTAGCGGCAACAGGGGTACCCGACGGACACGCACATCATTTTGTTGAACATACTGACCAGGGGCTGGTACTTGAGGAGCCTCGAGGACGTCGGGTTTTCCAGTGACACAGACACCCCAGACTTGTGGCACGCCTTGAGGACCTTGCGGCGAAGTCCACACACCCGAGGCCCGCCCGAGAGCCCTCCGAGTCCTTGGACCCCGTGTTGTTTGCAACGCTCCAGCGTGTACAAGGAGGAGCGAGGTGGACGTGACTAACTTGCCCACGAACAATCCACTGCATGATCTTTTGCTGTACACCAGCATCGAGAACGTTGAACTGCGGCCCCGCAGACGCGTCCACTGGGCACAGGATGCGCAGCCCGCTCGCCACCAGGCACGCGCCAGAGAGCCTCGAGCACCCGCTGAAGATCTCCAGCACGCCAGCGCGGCCGCGAATGCTCCGAGCCGCGGCCCCGCTGCTGTGAGGCGCCGCGCCGCGGAGCTGGCCCAGGCGCGCGGCGAGGCGGCCGCCGCGCAGCGCCTCGCCTGGTGCAAGCAGCCCCCGCTCCGCCAGGCGCGAGTCCGAGTCCGTAGGGTTGCGAGCCGTTTCCACGCACCGTCGCACCCACTTCACCTCGGCCCCAAGCTGGGCGGCGGCGGCCCTCCGGCAGATCACGTTCAGGGCAGGGCTGCGCGCCCGGCCCCGCTCCGTGGCCAGGACCTCCGAAAGGTCGTCGCCCAGGGACAGGACCGCGCCGCCATGGCTCGCGGGGTCCCGGACGGCATGGCACAGCCCTGTCAAGGCGATCCTCGCCTCCTTCATGTGGATCGCCTCGCGCCTCTGCCAGGCGACCGCCAGCAGCCGTCGCCAGTGGCCCGCCGCCACCGCGCTGTCGGGCAACGCGGGAACGATGCCTGTCACGCGGGGGCGCGGCAGCCCGGCCTCGACCGCCTTCATCGCCTCGACGGGCAACAGGTTACTCACCCGAGCCGCTCGACGGGCAGGGCGGTCGCCAGCGTTCGCGCCAGGCCAGTCGCTGTCCTCCACCTCTAGGTCGGCGCCTAGCTAGCAGAAGTCGGCGGCAAGCCCAGACTGAGCGCCGGCGAGACCCGGCCCCTCCTCCTCCTCGGCGTCGGCGAAGCGCCAGCGCTCCGGCCGCTGGCAGACGTCGCGCAGCTCGCGCCTCACGAACTCGCGCAGGTGAATCGCGTAGCCGTCCGTCGAGGCGTCCGAGCAGAGGGCCGTCGTGTAGAGGTGTGGCCGAAGCCGACTTCGGACCAGAACACGTAGGCGCCGGCACGTGACCAGCTCTCCTCGCACGCGGCTGTCGAACCGGCGGAAGCGACCCGAGTTCTCAGAACTGAACGCGCACAGCTTCGAGAGGGCGCTCAGGGCCGGCCGCGCCAGCATGAAGAAATTCACGAGATGCCCCAATATTATGCGCATCACTTCACCTGCGCAGCCGGGCCGTAACTCTAGCTGCCGCAGCGCGTGCCACAGCCGCCAGAACCGCGACCGCCGCTGTCGCCAGGAGAACTTTGCGCCCTGGAGCTCGAAACCCACCATGTCCAGGTTCGGGTCGCACTCGGCGTTGCCCCGCAAGGTGAAGCCACGCTCGCTCAGAACGGCGACCATGGACTCGTAGAAGAGGCTAACATCCTCGCGGTCGAAGCAGAGCAGGTTGCCGTTGTCCACGCACGGCGCGGCAATGGGCTTGCCTTTGGCCAGCCGAAGAGCAGGTCGCCCGTCGCGCAGCAGCCGAGCCTCAGCCAGCGCCCAGCCGCCGCGCATCACGCGGACGAGCGACTCCACCATCGCGTCGGCGAGCGCGGAGTGGCAGATGAACAAGGCCCACGTCCAACCCATGGGTACGCCGCAGAAGCAGGGCCACACCGCCTCCTCCGCCGCGACCGGCACCCAGGCGCCCTTCCCGTCGACGACGTCGAACACCTCGGAGATGCCAGCCTCGGCCGCGGTCATGCGGCAATCGATGCCGAACCAGTCGCTCATCACCTTGAAGCACAGCTGGTAGAACCCATCCCGGACGTCAACCGCGGCCCCGCACAACTCCAGAGAAGAGGCCGCACCCGGCCCCAGAGCCTCGTCGCTGAGGTCCAGGGCGGACGCAGCCCCGGGCGTCGCCAGGTAGGAGTGCGGCGGTCGCCTGTGCCAGCGGCTGGGAACTCGAGCGCCCACGATGAGACGCTGCCACCAGCCTTCCTTTTTGATCACCGTGAAGAGCCCGATAAAGGCCTTCACCGAGCGCCTGTACACCACGAGGTTGCCGCGGTGGAGGGTCATCACCAGCTCCTTCAGCAGCTTGCGACTCTGCCGAAGCCGCGGGTCAGTGTAGGGCCGTGGCGGAGGTCCGTCCGCCCCCACCTGCTCTGGGCGCCGTTCGATGCGCCGCCAGGGGTCAGCCAGAAGTCGGTGAGCGTCCGCGCCAACGACTCCCAGCACCTCCTTGGGAACCGTGTCATTCTTCAGGATCTTGAGCCGCTCCAACTGGATCGGGGCCCGGCTGGTGGTGTCACTCGTCAGGTACATATCAGCGCACTTCAGGAGGTCTGGAAACGCGTTAGAGAAGTCAGCATCTGGAGGGGCAGGAAACTGGTCGTCCACCCGCTCCGCGACGCGGTCCAAAATCGACTGCAGAGTCGACGTGACCACTTGTTTGGTAGGCCTCGGCCGCCGCAGCTGCAGCGGCCGACCGACACGAGAGGCATACATGCTGTTCAGGGCCGTGACCGCGTCTGCGACCAGAGCAGCCGCTGAGGGCTCATCACCAGCTCGAGTCGGGAGGCGGCAAGGTGCCGCTCGATCGCTCTCACCTCCGACGCAGTCGAACGCGTGCAGCGGCAAGGGGAACGGGTCGCAAGGCGACGGCAAAACTTCGCGGTTGTGGGAGGCCGCTGGCCTCGAAGTCGGGGGCGCGGCCGCGGTGCTCAGACCCCGCGATGCCGGTCGGAGCGCGGCCGCACCCCCCTGTCCCTTTAGTCCTTGCCCGACTTGCCGCCGCTCGAGCGGCCGGCCTGCCTCTTCCTCTCGTTCTCCTGCTCCTCGAGGTCCTGCCTGAGACTCTTGAGCACCGTCGCGCTCGTCTTCTGCTGCTCGGCCATGTACTTGTCGAACTCCGTAGCACGCAGCCCCCCTGTCTCGTCAAAGTTCGACTGCACGAACTTTTCCAGCCCCGTGAAGTCTGGTGCCTTCGGGTTCCTCCGAACAGCGCGCCGGCACACGATGATGCGGCGGCAGATCAGCTCCGCCGACGCCAGCGCCTGCAGGTTCAGCTGGTCGTACGACTGCATCGCCCGCAGGTTGTCGAACCCGAGCCTGACCTCCCGCACTACGCTGCCCTGTGGGTTCACCCCACTCTTGCTCTCCCACCACGACGGGTAGAGGTGTAGCTCGAGCCCCGCCGCCGCCACGTCCGTGATGACCTCTCGCGCGGCCGAGGGCCCCTCGAACGGCCAGTCCGCGAACTTCGGGTCGGAGGCGAGGTTCGTAGTCTCTCGTAGCAGCATCATCCGCTTGCCTCCCGCGTCGCGATGCACGGGCAGTATACGGAGGTCCCGTCCTGGGCCACTCCGCTTGCGCTCGAGCCAGTCGTCCAGGTCGCGGTCCTTCACTCTTTGCACCGCAACCCACACGCCAGCCGCCAGGTCGATACAGTAGAACCGGACGTCGCCCTTCACCACCGCGCGGTCGCCGATCATGCTGCCGTCCCCGATCACCTCGTTGAACTGCTCGTGGCCTGTGTCCGCCACTCGCCAGCGCCAGTCTGCCTCCGCCCCGACGGCCCCCGCGGCTGGCTGGTGACCAAGCACGCGGGCCAGCTGGCCGCCGCGCAAGAAGAGGTCGTCTCGCTGGTCGGCTGTGAGCGGGTCGAAGCAGTACACGTCGCCACGCACCTGCGCGGGCCACGGCGCCGAGCGTGCCAACGGCAGCACGCGATGACCCGACAGGTCGAGGACCTGCACCGAGAAGTCGGGCGTCGCGGACACCCAGCGCCCGGGTCCCAGCTCGTACAGTAGCAGCCTGTGGTGCCATGTGATGTTCGGGTCGTCCGGGTAGTCGACCAGGATTTGGATGATGTCCGTATCAAGCGTGGTCACCATCACGCAGGCGTCGGAGCGTCGAGGGCGTCAGCCCCGCGGCCTCCGCCACAGGCTGAATGGCTGTCGGTGCCGCCACCGCGGTCCTCACGCCACTGGCGAGCGTCGCCTGCAGCCCCAGCGTGCACACTACGCCCAGCAGCAGGCCCAGCACCGCCGCGACCAGCAGGCCACCGGCCGACGGCCCGCACAGCGGCGCGGGCGGGCAGTGCAGGTGGTCGGGGCCGCAGCGGTCCAGTTGCGCTCGCAGGATGGCCAGCAGGCCCTCGTCAAGAGGGCTCGAGTCGAAGTGGCAGGCGCAGCTGGTGGACGCGCCCGAGGTGAGCCGTCCTATTGCCGCCCCGACCACTGCTGGCGCGAGTCCCCCCAGCTGATCGGCAGCCCACTGCATCAGCAGGCGTGGACCAAAAGAGACTACAAGAGCGCCCAATGATCCCCCTCGGACAATTGGCCTGAAACCGCCTCGCCGCCTCTAAACAAAACAGTCAAGGGCAAACATATACATACATATAGCCGTATGCAAAAGTTAATTGCATATGCATGTAACCTACACGCGCATGTACATGTACATGTACACATACGTGTACGCATGTGTGTATATACACATATTAGAACAATCGCGCGCTTCGCGCGCGCGCTCAAGTTCTAGCTAGGATCCTCATAGTCGTCACCATCGCCATCCTCATCGCCATGATCTTCATCGTCATCGTCATCGACATTGACATCGTCATCATCATCACTATCAACACCATCATCATCACCACCATCAGCAACACCATCGTCACCACCGTCGTCATAATCACAATCGTCATCATCGTCATTATCGTCACCCGCATCACCATCATTGTCGTCATCATCATCGTCATCATCACCATCGTCATCGTCATCGCCGTCATCGTCGTCGTCTTCGTCGTCATCGTCGTCCTCGCCCTCAGCATCCCTCCTCAAGACCGAGCGTCTTGGTAACTAGGGTTGTGGACCTGAGGCCGCCATGCCTGGGTGTTGGGCCAGTGGCCTACTGGATGCCTGTTCGGATCTGGGTGGTGGAAGTTTTTCGGAGGCCTCTTAGAGAGCTCTAGGGGGGGCTCTTGGGTACTTCGTGGTTGCCTCTTGGGGCCTTTTGGAAGCCTCTTGGGGCTTCCTGGGGGCCTCTGGAGGGCCTCTTGGGGACTCCTGGGGGCTTCTTGGGGTCCTCTGTTGGGCGAGGGCTCGAAATGTCGGTTCGTGTTGCCCCTCTGTGTCCTAGAACCACGCCCCTTTTTGCCTTGTCGGCAAGCCTATTGGAAACATGGTTGGGGCGGTGGGCGGAAGCCCAAGGAATCATGTTCCTGGAAAGCTGTCTGGGAAATACGATATACCGAAGTCTCGTGGGGGCCCGCAGGGGGGCTTCCCTGGGGGCCCCTTGGGAAGCCTTGGGGGCCTATTGGGGCTTCCGGGGGGCCTCTTGGGAGCCTCACGGGGCTTCTTGGGAGCCTCTTGATGGCCTCTGGGGGCGTCCTAGGAGCCTCTCAGGCCGGAGACCTTGAGAGGTCGCGCTCTTCGGGCCCTCTTGGGTCGCTTTTAGGGCTCTCTTGGGGCGCTCTCGAGGCCCCCTTGAATTATCTGGGGAGCCTCCTGGGCCGTCTCTGGGCTTTCTTCGGAGCGATCTGAAGGGCCTCTTCGAATGTCTTGGAGCGATCTGAAGGGCCTCTGACGCCGTCCGGGACCGTGGGGAGGCGGAACATGCGAAAGGCAAAAATGCTTCAAAAACCATCGGCAAATTTATGATTTTCGCTTGGGGCCCTGGGACCCCCCCAATACCCCATGGGGGGGTACGGCACCGGCCCGGGCCCACCCCCGGCCTACTCCGATATATATATATATATATATATATATACACACACACACCAAAGACATCGCGCGCACTTCGCGCGCGCTCAGGTTCCAGCAGGCCCCAGGTCTTGACGAAATCACTGCTCCACTGAAGTAGTGGACCACAGTACACGCATGCCAATCTGCATTCCGAAAGGCCTTCGAGGAAAATTGTTGTGTAGGGGGGCGGAGGCCGTATGAATCGGGTTCCCAGAAGGCCTTCTGGGAGCATGGGTATGGGGGCGTCTTGGGGAGCCTGTTGGGGCGTGCCGTCGTCGTCGTCGTCGTCGTCGTCGTCGCCGTCGTCGTCGTCGAAATGTCGTCGTCGCCTATTGGGGCGCGCCGTCGTCGTCGTCGTCGTCGTCGTCGTCGTCGTCGCCGCCGCCGCCGCCGCCGTCGTCGTCGTCGTCGTCGTCGTCGTCGTCGTCGTCGTCGTCGTCGTCGTCGTCGTCGTCGTCGTCGTCGTCGTCGTCTTCGTCGTTTTGTCGTCGTCGTCGGTTCAAGAGGGCACTTGGGGCAAAGTTGTGCGAAACGATCTGCGGAGGGCCGCGAGAAGGCGATCAGTCATGTTCCCAATGAACTTCCCAAACAACTCTCCTGTAGCATGATGGTACTTCGAAGCCTCCGGAGACTCGCGGGCCCATGATGAACCATGTCCCCGGATGGCTTTCTGGGGAGATGGTTTGTTGGGGTGTGTTGGGGGGCCTCTTGGGCGTTCCCTGGGGGCCCCTTGGGGGCATCCGGGAACTCTCGGGCCCATGATGAACCGTGTCCCCGGAAGGTTTTCTGGGGACATGATTTCTTGGGGTGTGTTGGGGGGCCTCTTGGGCGTTCCCTGGGAGCGCCTTGGGGGTGTCTTGGGGCTTCCTGGGGGCCTCTTGGGCGCCTCACGGGGCTTCGTGGGAGCCTCTTGGTGGCCTCCGTGGGCCTATAGGCGGCCTCTAGGGCCAGAGACCTCGAAATATCGGTTGGCGGTCCCCCTTGGGCCCTCTCTTGGGAAGCTCTTGGGGCCCAGTTGGGTTGTCTGGGGCGCCTCCTGGGCCGTCTTGGGGTCCTCTTCGGGGCCTCGTGGCCCGTCCTGGAGCGATCTGCAGGGCCTCCGAGCGAGGCCGTGAGGGAGCGCTGGGAAACGGGGAAAGCGAGAACGCCTAAATCCTTCGAAAAACCATCGGAAAATTAGTGAATCTTGCCTCCCAGGGCCCTCTTGGGGAGCCTCTTGAGTCCGTCCTGGAGAGTGTTGGAGTCCTCGTCGGCCGTCTTGAGGGCAGCTTGGGCGTCTTCGGAGCCTCTTGGGACCGTCTAGGGCCCTCTCGGGACCTCGATTAGCCTTTCGTGGCCTGCTTCGGGGTGGGCCTGGGCCGCCTCGGGACCCTTCTGGGCCCTTCTCTTGGCGCGCTCTTGGGGCATACTTGGGTTGTCTTGGGAGCATCCTGGGCCGTCTTGGGGCCCTCGTCGGGGCCTCGTGGGCCTTCTTGGAGCGATCTGAAGCGTCTCCGAGGTCGTGAAGGGAGCGCTGGAATGCGGGAAAAGCGAGAACGCCTAAATCCAAAACACTCAGAAAAACGAGAGAATCTTGCCTCCCAGGGCCCTCTTGGGGAGCCTCTTGAGTCCGTCCTGGAGCGTGTTGGAGTCCTCGTCGGCTGTCTTGAGGGCAGCTTAGGCATCTTCGGGGCCTCGTGGGACCGTCTTGGGCCCTCTCGGGACCCCCTTAGCCTGTCGTGGCCTGCTTCGGGGCGGGCTCGGGCCGCCTCGGGAGCTCTGGACCCCCCCCGCAACCCCTGGTGGGCACCGATGGGGGGAACAAGCAGCGGCCCGCCCCTCCCCGGGCCTACTCCGAGATAGAGAATCATGCTCCCAGGAAGCTTTCCGGGAGCATGCTTTGTTCGGCTCTCTAAGAGGGGGGCGTCTGGGGGCTCACCGAGGGGCGCTTTTTGGCCTTGTCGGCAAGCCTATTGGAAACATGGTTGGGGCGGTGGGCGGAAGCCCAAGGAATCATGTCCCTGGAAAGCTATCTGGGAAATACGATTTACCGAAGTGTCTTGGGGGCCCGCAGGGGGCTTCCCTGGGGGCCCCTTGGGGGCCTATTGGGGCTTCCGGAGGGCCTCTTGGGAGCATCACGGGGCTTCTCGGGAGCCTCTTGATGGCCTCCGGGGGCGTCCCAGGATTCTCTCAGGCCGGAGACCTTGAAATGTCGCGCTCTTCGGGCCCTCTTGGATCGCTCTTGGGGCTCTCTTGGGGCGCTCTCGAGGCCCTCTTGAATCATCTGGGGAGCCTCCTGGACCGCCTTTGGGTTTTCTTGGGAGCCTCTTCGGCCGTCTTGGAGCGATCTGAAAGGCCTCTGACGCGGTCCGGGACCGTGGGGAGGCGGAACATGGGAGAGCGCAAGAATCATTTTCAGCTTCTGGGGCCCTTTCGAGGAGCCTCTCTGGAGGCGCTCTTGGAGCGTTTTGGCGGCGTCGTCAGCCGTCCTGAGGCCATCTTCGGCACGTCCGGGGCCTCTGGGGGCTGTCTTTGGGCGTCCTGGGAACCCGGAAATCATGTTCCCCGAGAGGCTTCCGGGAACATGATTTCGAACGAGGCCCTCTTGGGCCTCCTGGAGGCCGTCTTGGGGGCCTCCTGGGCCGGCTTTGGGGCCTTTTGGGCCGTCTTGGGAGGTTCCGTCAGCCCCACAGGACGACCCTTTTGGGCCGTCTTGGGACCTCTTGGGTCTCTCTTGGGCTGTGCTCCTCGGGGGCGTCTGGGGCACTGCGAAGACGAAACAAGAGAGTATGCTGAAAATGCACGTTTTACGAAGGGAACAAGCTGATGTTTGCCTCTTGAAGGCCCTCTTGGGGCCCTTGTGGGCCTCTTGGGCGTCCTGGGAGCCCAGAGGTCATGTTCCCGGAGAGGCTTCGGGGAACATGATGTCGAACGAGGCTCTCTTGGGCCTCCCTGAGGCCGTCTTGGGGGACTCCTGGGCCGGCTTCGGGGCCTCTTGCACCGTCTTGGGGGGTTCTGTGAGCTCCACAGGACGACCCTTTCGGGCCGTCTTGGGCCCTCTTGGGTCTCTCTGGGGCTGTCTTGGGGCTCCGCGGGGGCGTCTGGGGCACTGTGAAGACGAAGCAAGCGAGTATGCTGAAAATGTATATTTGACGTGGGGAATGGGCCGATGTTTGCCTCTTGAAGGCCCTCTTGGAGCCCTCTTCGGCCATCTTCAAGCCATCTCGGGCCCTCTTGGGCCTCGCTGAGGCTGTCTTGTGGGCCGCTTGGGCGTCCTCGGAATCCCGAAATCATGTTCCCGGAGAGGCTTCCGGGAACATGAATTTGAACGAGGCCCTCTTGGGCCTCCCTGAGGGCGTCTTTGAGGCCTCCTGGGCCGGCTTTGGCGCTTCTTGGGCCGTCTCGGGGAGTTCTGTGAGCCCCACAAGCCGACCCTTCTGGGCCGTCTTGGGCCCTCTTGGGTCTCTCTTGGGCTGTCTTGGGGCTCCGCGGGGGCGTCTGGGGCACTGTGAAGACAAAGCAAGCGAGTATGCTGAAAATGTATATTTTACATGGGGAATGGGCCGATGTTTGCCTCTTGAAGGCCCTCTTGGAGCCCTCTTCGGCCATCTTCAAGCCATCTCGGGCCCTCTTGGGCCTCGCTGAGGCTGTCTTGTGGGCCTCTTGGGCGTCCTCGGAACCCCGAAATCATGTTCCCGGAGAGGCTTCCGGGAACATGATTTCGAACGAGGCCCTCTTGGGCCTCCCTGAGGGCGTCTTTGGGGCCTCCTGGGCCGGCTTTGGCGCTTCTTGGCCGTCTCGGGGGGTTCTGTGAGCCCCACAGGCCGACTCTTCTGGGCCGTCTTGGGCCCTCTTGGGTCTCTCTTGGGCTGTCTTGGGGCTCCGCGGGGGCGTCTGGGGCACTGTGAAGACGAAGCAAGCGAGTATGCTGAAAATGTATATTGGACGTGGGGAATGGGCCGACGTTTGCCTCTTGAAGGCCCTCTTGGGGCCCTCTTCGGCCATCTTCAAGCCATCTCGGGCCCTCTTGGGGCGCTCTTGGGCGTCTCCGGGGCCGCTTGAGGCTTTCTTGACCACCTGTACGGCCCGCGTGGCCTGTCGTGGGCAATTTGGAAACGGCCCGGGGCAGTCCCAGGGATTCTGTGACCCCCCAAAGGTTCCGGGAAGCGCCCATGGGGGATGACGGCACCGGCCCGGCCCCCCCCTTTAGCCTACTCCGATATACACACATATGTATGTATGTATGTATGTATGTATGTATGTATGTATGTATGTATGTATGTAGGTAGGTAGGTAGGTAGGTAGGTAGGTAGGTAGGTAGGTAGGTAGGTAGGTACATATGTATATGTATATATATATATATATATATTCAGACATACATATATATCTATATATATACACGCATACACACATACACATATATGCACATGTATATAGACATATACATATACATATACAAGTCCCTATACATATACATATACATATATGCATATACATATGCATATTCGTATACATATACATATACAGATGCATATACATATTCATATACACTTACATGTACATATACCTATACATGTACATGTACATGCACATCTACATCTACATCTACATCTACATCTACATATGCATACACATACACATACACACATACACACATACACACATACACACATACACGCATACACACATACACAAAAACACACATACACATACGCACACACATACATATGCACACATACATACATACACACACATACATACATACATACATACATACAGACAGACAGACAGACAGACAGACAGACAGACAGACAGACACACAGACAGGCAGACAGACATACATACACACATACATACATTCAACATATATATATATATATACATACATACATACATACATGCACACATGTATACAGACGGAGGTGTATACAAACAGGCATGCATCTACAGAAAGGTGACCATGGGGAAAAGGGCACCAAGGACTTCGTGGGGGCCCCGTGCCGAAAAGACCGGATGGCGCCCGTCTGCCCCAGGCAGCCGATCTCGATTTTTTCCAGACGCAGTCCCTGGAAGACCCGTTTCCCAGGGCCGGCTTTTCATCCCGAATCGTCTTTTGACAGCCCCAGGGACTAACGAAGGCCCCCTGAGGCCGAAACCGGGCAAAAACCTGCCGGCGTGATTTTTCCACGACGCGAGCATGCCTGGGTCGAGCCCTCGACCGAGCGAAGAGCGCCTCGGCCGGGTGCACACCGATGTCCACATCCTCGTACCGGCCTCGGCGAGCGCCCGCCGCGGCGCCCATGGGCGGCGCGGGCGGGGCGGCATGCGGCGGGGCTCGGCTGCGCGGACCGGGGAGATGTAAGCCTCGGGTTCGGGGGACGCGGCTTGACCCGACGGGGCAGTCAGGGAAACGACGAGACCCAAACTGAAATTTGACGCGAGCTCCCGGTGCTGATATCCCGCGAGAGCTGGACCCTCCAGATGCAAGACGGGCCCGTCAAAAAACGCCGGCACACCTGAGTACTGGAGATCTCGAGCCCTACATTTCCCCGAGCGGAGGCCGCGGCCAGCCGCCGCCGTCAGCCGGCCGCTGGGCCGAGAGCCGTGGGGGAGAGGGCGGGGCCCTTCCTTCGGGCGGGTCGAGCTCCCTGGTCCTGCAGGAGGGCCTCCTCCCTCCTCCTCCTGCTTCGTCAGTGTTTTCGTCTTCCTCGCCCCCCCCCGTCGCCGCCGAACCTCGCCGCCGCCGTCCTCGTCGTCCTCCTCGTCGCCGCCCCTTGTCCTTTGCGTCTCGGCCCCCCTGGGGGGCCGTCACCACGGGTGCTGGGCCCTGGCGACGAGCCGCGCCTCCCAAAGGATGGGGCCGGGGCTCGCGGCCGACGCGTGGCCGCAAGAGCCCAGGTCGCGAGCACGAGCCCGGCAGAGGGCTCCCAGATTCCCACGGGGATGCCCCAGACGACGAGCACTCCCCCCGCCATCGCTCGGACGTCCATTCCACGTACATGTTTTTCGACTTCGTGCGTTTACTTTTTCGCAAGATTGGTGGCGGGCCCAAACGCGCAGAACACAACTTTAAGGATGCCCCAATCCGAAGCCTGGGCTGCTCTCAGCGCTCGTGCCAGCTGTGCGGGGCGAAAAGGTCGTATCCTGGGATGTCCGGGGGTTTCCTTCAACTGGGCGTCCTTCCGCTGTGGGCCACCCCACGGGAGCAGCAAAGCGGCGGCGGTTGCACGCCTTGGGCAAGCGTCCGAGGAACAGTCATACTGGAGGAGGAGGAGGAGGAGGAGAATTCGGAGAATTCGGCGACGACGGTGTCGAGTTTCGTTTAGGCGTGCGCCGTGTCGGGGGCCCAGAAGCGCTTGGGCCCCCTAGAGCGGCGCGGCCCGTGGGATCCAAGGATTCCGAAAACCTGGGCACGGGCGTCAATGGGGTATGTCTTTACCCCCAGACAGGCGTGATATCGCGCACTTCCCATTCTTAGTGGGGGGTGCGCAGGGGTCGAAGAGCCCCTTAACATTACTTATATCAGACACTTTGGCGCGACGGCCACAGACTGTGCACCACCACAAGGAGGCATGCTCAGCATACTCCATGGTGTGAGAAGGGTGCACAGCTCTATTACCTATCTGGACACTATGTTGACCCCCCCGCTCCCACGGGCCCTAAGATCCTTAAGAGGGCAGGGGTTTGCAAATATTAAGCCAATGCTTAATGGTCGGGAGTCCAGATTGTTTGCTGATTGCCTCGCTGCAGACTCTACACTACCATCTACTACGAGAGGGGAGGAGGTTGTGGGGAGAGGTGGAAAGGGCCAGGCTCAGCTCACGAATCCTCTGGGACCTAGCTCTCCTTGACTCCGACTTCTCATGGATCTCCTGGGGCGACGGGCCTCGAGCGACAGCATCAACATGGGCGCGGATGAGGCGTTTCCATACGAGCGAGGCCGTCGCTCGTGCCCATTCGTACATGCGCATCTGCGCGGGCGGCAGCTCATGGAGCGCGGCGCCGCGCTCCGCGTCGGCGTCAGCCGCCGCGTTGCCGAGCCAGGCCTCCTCGTCCGCATTCTTCGCCACCATCTCCTCGGGCTCCTGGTGGCTGAGCACGCGCCGCAGCGTCGGTGCTAGATGACCCCCCAGGACCGGTGCGGAAACGGGGGCGGTGCCAGGGGGTCGCCGTTGATTGTGCTGCGCCTGCGTGTCCACGATGATCCTGAAGGCATCCCCAGCTGTTCCGGCACCCCTTGCTGCCCAAGATTCCCGAGCAGCGTCCAGGGTCGCCGGGTCGAGGTGGACCTCGCGGAACGCGGCAGCGAGGGCAGTCCCACCGTTCTCGGCGGCAGATTCCGATGTGAAGGGGACCAAGATGCGGCTCCACGTGCACCCAGTGGCATGTCACTGGTGGCCACCAGTCCTCGAACCCGTCTGACATTGTCAATGAATGCGTCGGCCCCGCGATGAAGGGCCATGGGGAGGTCAGCGCGCCCACTGAGCGTGGACGCCCTAGCGGGGGAGGGGGATGCGCCCAGGGCAGATCCGAGTCTGAAGTACTATCTCCCTGGATGTCGTCCATCTGAGCGTCGTTCAGACCCAGCGTGTCCTCCTGGACTGGAGTTTGCAAGGCTCGCATCTGGAGCGCCGCATCCCACCCGAGGACCACTCCGAGGGGGTCAGACATGTGCCGTCTTTCCGCCAGGAGGCGCATGCCATCTCCCCTGGCGAGGGAGGCGTACGAATTGACCACGGCTGTTGCTGCGATCGTCTCCGCTTCAATGTATGTTGTGGCTGGGCCATGGAATTGCGGCTCAGTGCGGGGTGCCGATGGGCCCACTCGCTGCCGGATCCATTGGAAGCGCGTCGGCCAACGGGGAGGGCCCCTGGGGCCCTGGTTCCCTGGCGGGACTGCCAGTGGGGTAGTCGCGTTGCGCCGGGGGGGGGGCCGGCTCCCGAGTAGACGGGCTTGCACTGGTAAGCATGTTTGCGCTCCTGGGGCATTCCCCGAGTTAGCGGGTGGGGCTCGTAGCTCGCTGCTTTGCGCCACGCGCGCGCATCGCATGTCCGAGCACGCCGTTGCTGCCCAGTCGAAAGGGGCGGCGCAGAGCCAGAATAAGGCGCTAGCGGCCGCGTGCACGCCCGCTTCCCTGGTGGGGGGGGGGCGGGATGGGTGACGTCGAGGTCGAAGCTGATGTTGTCGCTGTTCTCCACCGTGTGCTTCCATGCTCCGTGAAGCTCAGTCATGCGCCAGGTCGCTGCGTGGTCGACAATCCCGTCCTCTTCCCCGTGCACATGGTTGTGTATGGGGGCTATCTGTCAGCAGCCTTGGCCAGCTTCCTGACGAGAAGGGGACTCAGGTTGTCGAGTGGGAGAAGCGGAGCAGGCCTGGCGCCACTCGATCGGAGGTCACCTAGGGTCCCCCACGGGTCCCCCAAACGGTGGCAAGCCGGGCGCAGCCCCAGCGCGGGTTCCCGCAGCGCCCACGTGCCACGCCACCGGCACTGAGGGCCAGGGCTGAAGAAGGAGTCAATCTGGAGTCGTCTGGCCGTGCGATTCCACGGCCAGCGGGCGCTGGGAGAGCCCTCGGTCGCTGGGGGGCGGATTCCCTGGCGCGTGGGAGGTGAGCCGTTCCCGTGGAGAGGGAGAGGTGGGATGGCCACTGGGGTGGCCCAGGATAAGGGTCCGTCCCCGGACTGTGGGAGGGATTGGACGTCGTGTCCAGCACATGGCTCTGCGCCGTGGAGGCGGGCACATCGTGCTATATGCTCGTGGTCTGGGAGGTGCATGCTGCCCACTCCTCTGCGTTCGTCAACGAGGATCTTAATCGCCCGTGCGACAGTGCACGGGCCCCAGGGGTGAGGGTGCTGAAAGCGGGCCTCGGGCGCCGGCATGGCCTCTAGTGGGGGGGCAGGCAGGGGGGCTCGCTCCTGTATCTGCTGATCCGAGGGAAGGAAGCCGCAGTGGACAGCGGCTTCTACCAAAGCGTACTCCGCCGAGACAGCCTCTATCTCGGCAGCGGAGGCTTCGTGCAGGTCAGAAGGAGAGAGGTCGATCTCCCCCGAGTCATTGAGGACAGGGTCAGAAAGGATCGCCAGGAGTCTAAAGGCGAGCTGCTGTGCGCGGCGAGGCTTGACGCCCCCCATCCTTGCTTCGTAGTCGCGCCCGTTGGCAGACCAAGCAAGGCCTGTGATGTCGAGGTAGCAGAGCACTGGCTACGTGCTGAGCGCGCGGGTCGTCGTCAATATCGAAGTCTTGTCCGCTACCCCCCCGCGGGCGACCCGGGCCTCCGTAGTCGCGGAGGGGGCGATGCCCCGCCCAGGCATTGTGGAGGAGGGTTTCGAAGTTGCGCCGCTGCGCTGGAGTGCGTGAGCGGGCCCGCCAATCGTCCAACCACGGGCCGCCTGCTCGCTCTGCTGTCTCGAGAAGGGCGCCCAGGCCCCCCCCCCCCCGGCCTGCGCGGCGGGGGTCCTTAGTTCGAGGACCGCATGGAGCATCCTCCCTGGCAGGCCGTGGAGGAGGTTTGGCCCCTCCGCATCCGTGCCCTGTCTGTCTTGCGCGTAGCCATCCCCCCTGGTTTGGCGCGCCTCAGCGCCCGGCGGGGGTCTGGCGTTAGCTCTCGGCCCGGTGGGCGCGCCTTCGCCCCCGCGAGGGGGGGTGGGACTTGCCCCGTCGTCTTGCTCATGCGGCGTGGCCCTCCCGGGGCCAGGCGGCTGCTGATCTGGCGCAACTTCCTCTGCAGCGCGGTTAGGGTTTGAGCCGCGACGGAGGGGGTAGGGGAAGGGGGCCGGGGAGGGGCGAAGGAGAGAAGCGTCCGCTCGCGAGTCGATCGGCCCCGTCGAGGGGCCCTCGCCCCCGAGCGGGCTCGGGCCGATTTCCGAAACAGATCTGGGGGCGCAGCCCCCCCCGGACCAGCGGGGGGGGCACCCCCTCGCTGCAGCGAGCCCGGGGGGGGGCCCGCTGGTTCGAGTGCGTGTCTGCAGGGGGCCCGGCTCCACAGGTCCGTCTGCTCCGTCTGTCAGGGGGCTCGATCAGGCCCGGGGGGGCCCACCACCTGGGGCTGCGTAGAGGCCCGGAGGGGGGCCCCACCGTTCCGAACTGACCCGCCTCCTGGCTGGGGAGCTACCCCGCTCACCTCGCAGCTGGTCAGGCGACAGGCCGGCGAGTGGCCCGGAGATGCGTCTCCAGGAAGAGATCAGATCGAGGCTCAGCTAGGACGCATCTAACAGCACCAGAATGGCGTGGAGTAGACCTGCCCGATCGATCGGCCTCGCGATCGGAGCGCGCGCGCCTCCTTGGCGGGAGGGCACCGAGCCCCGCCACGCCTTGCCTCGCTGCCGGTGAGGCGCTTTGTTCCCCACTGCTGGGAGGAGCGCCTCCTGGGTGGAGATTCGATCGCGGCCAGGTAGGTAAGCAGCTAGCAGCCGCGGAAATGCGCGAAAGGCTCGCGCCTGATCGATCGGGATGATCCGCGTGGGCATTGTCCGTCTCCGTCGCTGGCGTAGGTAGGTGGCCTGGTCGGGGGGCTCTTCGGAGGCCCCGCTGGGCCCGCGGGGGGGGTCGGAGGCTGAGCTCTGGGGGGGGTCCGCCCGAGGCCGCGCGGAGCCCTGGGGGGGGGGCCCACCGCTTCGCAGCAACCCGCAGCCTCTGGCGGCGACGGGCTGCCTCGCCCACCTCGTCTCCAGCCAGGCGGCGGGCCGGTGAGCCGCAGTAAAAAGCCTGGTGGGTGATCGGATCGAGGTTCAGCTAAGAAGCAGCTAACAGCCGCTGAATTGGGTGGAGTAGTCCTGCCTGATCGATCGGCCCCGCGATCGGGGTCCACATGCCCGTCTGTCGGGGTGGCGCCGGGCACGGCCACCTGCGGCCCCGCCGCTGGCGAGGCGCTCGGTTCCGCGCTGCTGGGGGGCATGCGATTCTCCTCGAGGGAGGTCCGATCGAGGCCTGGTCGGCACGCAGCTAACAGCCGCGGAAATGTGAGAGGCATTCGCGCCTGATCGATCGGTCTCTCGATGGGGGCCCCCCAGTCCCCTGAGGGGGAGGCCGTCCGCTCCGCCCGCCTCTTGTCCCGTTGTCAGCGAGGCGTGCCGATCCATCCGCGTGGGGGGGGGTCGAAAGGACGTCGCGGCGTCTGGCGTGGGGGGGCCGCCCAGCGAGTCTCTGCTGGGGACATGTCGCGCATTCTCTTCCTCCGCTGACTCACTGCGAACGGGAGACGGCCCGCCAGGGCCGCAGTCGACGCGGAAAGTAGGCCAGCAGCGAGATGCGCCTCCGGGGATGGGCCCTGGGGAGTCGCAGCTACTCGCCACTGGAGCAGAAGTTGCCGAACCTGGGGCCTGAAACGACAGGCCGGTAGGCTGGCGCGCAGGGGGGGGGTGCTTCTGCCGACGCCCCCCTGTCACCGAACAGTCCCCACAAAAATCTCGATTGATGGTTGGTGTGTCCGATTGCGGCCCCTTTCATTGACTCGGGGGTCGCAGCTGACCGCCGCCCATCACTATGCGCCCCCTGATCCCAGTGCAGCAACGGACGACGCGGGCTCCAGCTTAGCTTCCCACATCCCGGCACTGCGCCGGAGCATGTGGAACCCGATTGACTGGATGGTGCCTCCACCTCCGCTGAGCCGACAGCACCGGGATGCAGGGGCACCTGAACCCCAGAGGGCGAGCCCGAGCCCGAACGGCAGACACCCCGGGGAGGACAGCGCCGAGATGCAAGAGCCCCAGGAGAACCCGCGGGACACACACTCAGAACCCACTGCAATCACAAATGGGCGGGAAGGAGCTGCTGCCGGTGCCCGCCCTTCACGCGCCTGCTCTCAGCGCTGCATCTGGTGACAGCGGGCGCCGCGAAGACAGAGCGCGCGCGGGGGGGTGGCGAAGGGCGGCCCTTGGCTGCCAGAACCGGGAGGCGAGAGTGCCTTGAGTCCCCGTGGGGTGCGTCCAGAACCGCTGTGTCCGGTCGCGGTCCCTTAAATGACTCGGGGGTCGCAGCTGACCGCCGCTCATCGCAATGATGGTAGGTGTGTCCCCTGATCCCAGCGCTGCCACTGTCGAGGCGGGCTCCAACTTATGTCGACGCGGGCTCCAACTTAGCTTGCCACATCCGGCAATGCGCCGGAGCATGAGGATCTCTATTGATTGGATGGCGCCTCCCCTGAGATCTTGCCGTCTCAATTAATTTGAGGCGCTCGGAATCGGCTCAATTAATAATTGAAACGTCCGAGAAAATCAAGACATGAGCAAAAAATTGAGACAGGCGAAGATCGAATCCGATGCGGTAGCAGCGAAAAGCCGTAACCGACATCGAGGCCGTCGCGGATGTCAGTGCGCCCCGCTGCAATCTACACCGACCGTCCAGGGGGCCAGTCCTTGCTCCGCTACCATGTATACGATCGAGCCACGCGGTGAGGAGGAGGAGGAGGAGGAGGAGGAGGAAGAGGAGGTGGATCTCGAGGAGGAGGTGATTTTGGACGATGGGACAGCACGAATCGGTCGCCGCCGCAGTACCGAACGTCGTACCACGCTAAGTGGTACTTATAGAGGGCTCGATACCCCGGAGGCGCCCGAACCACTCGAGCGCGGCAGCGGCGGGTCCCGCGGGCCACACCCACGCGGGGCCCTGGGAAACACCCGCGCGGGCAGGCGGTCCCGCGGGGCCCTGAAAAACAGGTATACCCGCGGGGCCCACCATGGCGCCCGCTCCAGGGCTCCATTGGGTCGAGCCCAAGTGGCGGCCCTGGGAGGACCACCGCATCGGCCGCGGGGGGGAAAGGGTCGAGGGGGGGCCCCCAGGCCACTCCCAAAACTTGGCCATGGCTCAAGCCCTTGATCGATCAGGAGGCCCGACAAAGAGAAAGAGGAGGAGGAGGAGGAGGAGGAGGAGGAGGAGGATCGAGGAGGAAGAGGAAGAGGATCAAGGACGAAAAGGGTGATGAGGATGAGGATGAAGATGAGGATGAGGATGAGTATGAAGATGATGATGCTGCTGCTGTTGCTGATGATGATGACGATGATGATGATGATGATGGTGATAATGATGGTGATGATGATGGTGATGATGATGGTGGTGGTGGTGGTGATGATGATGATGATGATGACGATGATGATGACGATGATGATGATGATGATGGTGGTGGTGATGATGATGATGATCCTCTATGAAGAGGAGGAGGAGGAGGAGGAGGAGGAGGAGGAGGCGGAGGAGGCGGAGGCCCGAGGAGGAACAGGAAAATGAAGGCCCTGAATTCGGAAGCCCTGGAGCGGCCTCGATCGAAGGCGCTCGGGGGCTCGACGCCTTCGGCCCCTCCGCGGGGCGGGGGGGGGGCCCAGGAGGGAATGGAAAACGAGAGAGGACGAGGAGGGGGAGGAGGAGGAGGAGGAGGAGGAGGAGGAGGAGGAGGAGGAGGAGGAGGAGGAGGGGGAGAAGGAGGAAGAGGAGGAGCAGGAGGAGGAGGAGGAGGAGGAAGAACACGAGGGGGAGGAGGACGAGTTGGAGGAGGATGTGTAGGAGGAGGAGGAAGAAGAGGGGGAAGGAGGGAGGAAGAGGAAGAGGAGGAGGGGGAGGACGTGGAGGAGGAAGAGGAGGAGGAAGAGGAGGAGGAGGAGGAGGAGGAAGAGGAGGAGGAAGAGGAGGAGGAGGACGAGGACGAGGACGAGGAGGATCGAGGAGCAGGACGAGGAGAAGGAGGAGGAAGAAAAAGAGGGAGAGGAAACGGAGGACGAGGAGGAAGAGGAGGAAGAGGACAAGGTGGAAGAGGAGGAGGAGGAACAGGAGGAGGAGGAAGAGGGGGCGGAAGGAGAGGACAAGGGGGACAAGGAGAAGAAACGGAAGAGGAGGGAGAAACGAGGCAGTGGAGCCGGGGCCGAGTAGGGAGGGGGGGGACAGGAAACAGGGGGGAATAGGGAGCGGGATGCCGTCAGGGGGCACTATGGAAGCATGGCTTCTGCCGAGGTTTCTCTCGCCTGCGGGCCAGCCTGGCGGTGCCCACGCGCCTCCTTGGATCGCTCCTCCCTCCTCCTCGTGCCCTGGGGAAGGAAAAGGGGTAAAACGACGGAGACGACGGGGGGGGGGGGCGACGGTGGCGACGGGCAGAGGGGACGCATGGGGAGAGAGCAAGGACGGGGCGGCGAGGACAAGGAGGAGGAGGAGGAAGAGGAGGAGGAGGAGGAGGAGGACAAGAGAGGGAGGGAGAGAGGATTGATCCTGGAGGGGGGGGGGGCCGTCTCTGGCCTGCAGATCGGGAAGGGTCTGGCCTTCCAGTCGCCAGCATGGCTGCGTTTGCTCCCTGAATCACCCTTCCCTCCTCCTCGGGTCCAGAGAGGGGGGGGTGGCTGTGACGGCGACGACGGGACGGGGGGGGGGGCGACAGGACGCAGACGATACACGCACACACTTTTTAAAGCCAGTGCGCCAGCATCTTCTCCAGGAGTGCAAAGTAAAAGGTGTGTCCGTGGTGGAGACTCTTTGCCACCGTGCCAAGGATTCTATTTTCAGCTTCGTCCATATAAGTCCACATGAAACGCGGGTTGCCCGCTTCCCGAGACTTTTTAATTATATGAAAGCACATATGGTGTTTGAACACCATATGCGCGCCAGACGCCTTATAATAATTCAAAAAGTTCATCATGTGAGTCTCTAGCGCCCGCTGGGCGCCTGCGTTCAAACGCCGTGGACTGCTCATATACAGCTTCTGGAAGTCAGCAAACGCACGGCAAGCAAATGGCAGCATCACTGCCGTGCCTTCTTGGAACAAGTGCGGGTTCTCTGCGCAGACCAACGGAAGCAGCGGCACTAAGTGCCTGGTCTCAGCTGCTTTCGCGCGCAACTTCATTTTGTCCAAGTGAGTGTGTTTGCCGAGCATCTTCAGCGTCAAGCGATGGATGGTGGAGCGGCCGCATTGCTAAAAAATCCCTTCTGCGATGTAAAATGCCTTGATCCTCCGCCTTAAATGCAAGATGTTCTCATGATTCCGCACGAGAGTGGTGGTGGCATGGCTTCTTGCAAAGTTTCCAATGATTAATTGCCAAAAAACGGTTCCTATCAGATGCTGAGACGTGCCTAAATCACAAATGCGCAACAGGTCGAGAGCGAGCATTGAAACTGTAAACCCTATGACCCCAAAAATGGGTGCCACAAAGCTCAATCCAACGTCGTTTTTGGTATTAAACCATGTAAGTTCAAGGGGCTCGCCTGGCAGGATGTGGATCGCATTCAGTCTGTGCGTGTCGGAAACCCGTCCCCGAGGGATTAAACGCCAGCCGGCTTCGAGCCCGAACTCGGGCACGGCCCTCCACGTGCCGTACCCCCACAGGTTCTCATCGTGGCGGCACGAGCGGATGATGCGATTGAGCTGGGCATTGCTGGTCACGCTGATTTTTTTGATGGTCGACCTCACCATGTTATTATATGCAGCCTGGTTCTTGTCTTGCCACGTGCTCGCGTCTATCGACATCGGGAAATTGTACAGATCGGCCTTGGTCGCGTCACAACACATACAGGGATTCAGGACATTGTCCCAGCGGCGAAATCCAAGGGCGGAAACGAACTCCAATAAATCAGCTCTCATTTCAACCAGTGCCCCACACAGGCCTTCCGCCAAAGGGAAACCGCGCACATTGTGCCGCCACTCGCTGTGGAATGGCGTGCCGTCGTGGGCTAACTCAGGAAACACCCCCGACGCCAGCACATTCAAAGACCATACCACCACTGACATAATTGCGCCGATCGTGCACATTCCTCTGCAGGCGCAGCTGCATAAATCTGCCTTTCGGATTGTAGCAATTGTGTGGCGCTGCATAGTTTTAAAGTTATTCCAATACATGCAAATTATGGAATCACGTTTAGTATGTGGCACGCCATCGGAGTAAAAGCCGATGGGGAAGGTCTTCTCGCGGCCTCTCAGGCGGGTCACATCGTGCGTGGCGTAGTGCGCTGGCAGATCTCCATCGCTCACGCTGGCGAGGTCAAAGTCTTCTGGCGCCTCGAGGAATGACTGGTGGAACGATTCATGCGGCAGCATGATGGGGAATTGGCACGTACTGCGTTGATCTGTATCTTTGTCCCAGATCGGAATAGTCGTAACATAAAACCGTTCTCTGCTAGCGATGCGCAGCGCCTTCCGAAGATGCTCTGCGTGGTGATTCGAAGTCTGGTTTGGGTCCAACGCTATGTCACCCACGCCGATCGCACCAGCTCTCTGACTATGCCATGCTATCGTACATACGTCCTGTCCGAATAGTTGCCCCCGATCGTCCGTCTCTTTTTGGTGGGGGAGGGGGGCGCTTTCTTCCCGAATGAGCAGTCGTGAACCATGACTTCCCTGCGCCTTCACGAGATTCGTTTGGGGTGTCTACGGGCTGATCGGGTGTAACTGTTCGGCCCCTCTCCTTCGCTGCCAGTTTGCCCTCGCCCCAGCGGCGAAGCAAGTACTGTCGCAGCCCAGCGCCACCGCCACCCTGCTCCGAAGCTGCATGAAAGAAGGTTGCACCGTGCATGCTGAGGACCGCTCAACCCACCCTCGCGCCCCACTCCCGACTTGGTGATCCATGGGGTCTTGGCTGGGGATGGTGAGGGGGATGGGGTTTAGCCATCGAACAAAAGGCGGGCCCCCCCCACCCAAACAATGACACCCTGGATCGCCAGGTCGGGGGTGGGGGGGTGGGGGGTGGGTTGTGCCGTCCCACATGCGCCAAAAGAGCCTTCTGCCCTCCTTACTTCGGCCTCTCCGTGATGACATGCATGATGTGAGCTTGCGCGCGCACTCACGCTCTATATGTTTCCTCGTATAGCTTGCCCCCTCGCCCTCCTCGTCCTCGCCGCGCCCCTGCCCTCATCAATGAACCGTCTGAGTGGGCCTCTCGGTTCTCTCCCCTCAGCTCTTCCCAATCATTGCCCTCCTCTTCCTCCTCCTCTTCCTCCTCATCCTTCTGCTCCTCCTCCTCCTCCTGGCGAGCCAACGCTGCTGAAAACGTGGCGCAACCGTTTTTCAAGCAATCGACCTCCTGCTGCTCTGCCGCCGCCCGTCGGCCCCTGCCCTCGAGGTCAAGTGAAGTCCCAGCTGCGCGACCTGCCATCGAACGAACGCGATTCGAGAGGTATGCGCAGATACGATACGCTGAAATGCAAAATGCGAACAGCTATACCCTGGGGCCACAACGACTACGGATATCGATGTCCAGGATGCGTGCAACAAATTTCGAACCGGATGGCATCCATGGGAGATAACGGCAACCGAACCCGAGCGAAATTTTGGTTGGCGGTTTCTGGATGCACACTGGGGATTGTTGCGCACGTTGGCCAGCGCTGAGTGCGAGAGCGCCTGATACCACATCAGAACACTCCATGTCCTATCATTCTCGACCTGATCAGGAAATGTCCAGACCTGGAAGCCATTGGGGGAGGCTCTTGGCGAGCGCACTGCTGGGCCCACTTGCCTCGAGGAAAGCTCCGCCCGCCTTTTCACGCCACAGAGCCCCAGTCTCGGAGAGGCACAGCGCGGGTATATGTATCCATATACAACCATAGTGCGTCGACCGTGCACGGTCACCAGCGTGCGCGGTCATTAGCGTGCACGGCCACTAGCGTGTCTCGACCGTCGACCGTCCACGTGCCTCAAGCGTGCGACGGCCAAAGAGGAGGCTCAGCGCCTCCCCCCCTCACCCCCTCACCCCTTTTCATTCCCACATTCTCCTCCGCATCTCCCATCTGTCCCCTCCTCCCTCGCCTCGTCATCCCATCGGGCTGCGCGCGCACTCTACGAGATCGAGGTCTCTCGCATTCCATGCGACACGCGCTGCATTGCAGCACTCGCCAGCCGCACATTCAATGAAACAGAGCGCACTCTGGGGAGGGAGACTGGAGAACTCAAGCAAGAAACCAATTACCAGGAGCAATGCTTGCACTGCGATTCACGCGCAATCCGAATGCGACATCTGCAAAGTGTACCAAGACATTAGTGTACGTAGGTGTATACAAGTAAACATTGCATATATGTATGTATCTACATATGTACATATGTAGGGTTATGCTTGTAAACAGGGGGCGGAACCATAATGGGAGATGGGGAGAGATCACGGGCGAACGCATAAACTACTCAGCCTCTTGATCTTTCAGCGCGTCCGTCGCCGCGGCGACCGACGCCATCACTGGACTAACGAGCGCCCAGACGCGGTTGGCCTCGCAGTAACGGGCGAGCCCAATATGTCTGTGTGTCTCTCTCTCTCTCTCTCTCTCTCTCTCTCTCTCTCTCTTCCTCGCAAGCTCCTCCTCCTCCTCATCCTCCTCATCCCCTGCCTATCTTGATTCCCTCTCATGGTTCCTTTCTCTGTTTCTCCTCGTTCTCCTCTTCCCTATCATCCCTCCCCCTTCTCCCCCTCTCCCTTCTAACCTACTCTCCGCCATTCTTGTCCTCATCATATCTGGCTATCCCCGACGAATCGTGGCGGCAAGCGCGCCTCCTCCACCAGAGCGTTCACGTCCTCGAGCACGGGCTCGGGCCTGGGGGGGCGCACGCGGGCGGAGGCATCGATGAGGAACGGTGGAGTAGACGAGTCTGGATGAGGAGGAGCAGTGGGAGGAGGAAATGAGGGGGGGAACGGAGGAGGTAAGCAAGAGAAACCGACAGGAGCGCCGAGAGGAGGAGGGAGTAGCCCTGCCTTCTTCTCACCCTCTCTCATCACCACCCCCCGCAGTTTCATTATCAGCATGGTCCTTCATCCTCCTCATCCTCCTTCCATCCCTGTCCTCCGTGTCCTCGCTCATTGTCTCTCCGTGCCTTCGATGTCCCTCCTGATTATCACTCCACATCATTGTCCAGTTATCCTCCTCATTGGGTGGGGCGGGGGGGGGGCTGACTTCCCTTGGATCCCTTCGGTCAACTCTTTCATCGCGCCGCCGATGGCGGTCACGCACTTCTTCACTTGCGGCGTGAACGGCTTGAGGAATGGCATCTTCACCACCTGCCCTACCAGCTCGACTTTCCTGCAACTCGAGCAGACGGGGGTCTAGAAGAGTTGGAAACGGACGAGGGGGACGGACGAGGAGGAGGGAAGAGGGAGGAGGATGCAGGGCAGGAGGAGCATGGGGGGTCAGAAGAACGAGGAGGGCAGCCACCCATAGCGTCAACCATCTTAACACCACACACGATTCGAACGCAATATTCTGCTCATCTGGACCCCCCCCCCCCCCTGCCCACGTCGAGGCCGTCCAATAGCGCGTGGATCTGGCCGCACTCGCCGAGCAGCCTGCCGCACTCGCTCGTGTGACCGCGACCGCTGCTCGACGATGCTTGGACCTGCTTCTGCTTTGTGGTGTTCTCCTGAGCTCGCGGGCGATGGCACGAGGCGGGCAACGGTGCACTGGTGCACGGGGCAGGGTGCAGTCAGCCCGCATAATAGGGATGCTCGGCGAGGGTGCAAGGACCTTGGAGGGACATGTTGACACGTTTCGAACGAGGTTGGTTGCGAACTTCACCAAGGATGGGCCAAAGGGACAAGGATGCAAGGCTCGCCTTGGAAGTCGTTCACCCTTACTATGCTGGTTGACTGTCGGGGAGGTTGGGGGGATTGGTAGGGCGGGGTGGGGGGCATCTTCATCATCATCGTCCTCCTCGTGCTCATCCTCAACCTCGGCATCATCATCCCCATCAGCATCCTCATCCTCCTCACCAGCGTCATAAGCATCAGCATGATCAGCAGCATCATCATCAGTACGCACGGCGCCTGCTCGCTGCTGCTCTCGAGCAATACGTTGCGGCCTACGTTACCCTCTTGAAGGGCAGGGGAATGTTCGGTAACAACATCGGCCGCGTCGACCTCTGCCCCTCCCTGGGGTCCTCCTCGTCTGAACTCGAGTCGGATTCATATGAGTAGTCATCGTGCGAGCTCTCGGACTTTGCGGAGCGCTTCTGAACCGCCGCCCCCCCTGCATAATGCCCGAGGGCGCGGGCGACAGGATGAGGAGGAGGATGAGGAGGAGGAGGAGGACGAGGAGGAGGAGGCGGGAGGAGGAGGAGGAGGAGGAGGAGGAGGAGGCGGGAGGAGGAGGAGGAGGAGGAGGAATGCTCTGCACCTCTCACCCCTGGCCCTATTTACCCCTCCCCTCCACTGCTAGTTCACCTGCAACCTCGCGGCCGACGCCGCCTCCACCCCACAGGCGCTGGCCGACAGCGTCCCCGCTCGAATGTTTCAGCCTCTTGGGCGCCGCGTCCGTCACCTCATCGTGTCCGACCAGGCCAGTGGTGTTCTTGGTCTCGATCTTCTGGATCCTGGCCTCTTCGGGGCCGCGTCGCAGGAGGTGGAATGCCGAAATGTGCAGCGAAGCACCTCCTCACCCATGTCCTCTTCCTCCTCCTCCTCATCCTCCTCCTCCTCCTCGTCATCATCATCATCATCATCATCACCATCATCATCATCATCATCATCATCATCATCACCACCACCATCATCATCATCATCATACCGCAACCATCACCACTACAACCACCATTACCATCATCAGCATCACCCTCACCATCAGCATCAGCATCATCATACTGATCAGCATCATAATCATCCTCATCCTCAACATCATTCCCATACCCAGCATCCGCCTCATCATCCTCAGCATCACCGTCATCGGCATCATCAGCATCATCATCAGCATCATCAGCATCATCAGCATCATCAGCATCATCATCATCATCATCAGCATATGCATCCGCATCAGCATCATCGCCATCATCATCATCATCATCATCCTCGTCCAGATCCCCATCCTCATCAGCATCATCAGCATCAACATCATCACCCTCGGTATCATCGCAATCGGCATCGCCATCAGCACCATCATCATCATCATCATCATCATCATCATCATCATCAGCAGCATCATCATCATCATCATCAGCAGCATCCTCATCAGCATTATCACCATCAGCATCATCATCCGCATCAGCATCCGCATCAGCATCATCCGCGTCGTCATCATCAATAGGCGCGGCGCCTGCTCGCTGCTGCTCTCGAGCGATACACGGCGGTACAGCGTCTCGCCAGTCTGCGCGTCGATCTCCCCCGATACCCCGATGAATGGAGGGCGGGAGGGAGGGATGCACTCCACGTGCCATTTCCTCATGCATCGTCCAACGTGATGAGGGGAGGGAGGGGCGAAGGCTGGAGGGAGGACGAGATGACCTCCCGATGGAGGGGGGCATGGGCAGGGACCCTTCATGGACGGAGGGATGAAACACGAACTCCCCATGGGGGTGGTGAACTCCCCATGCCGGAGGGAGCGAGGGAGTGAGGGATGAGCTCCCTGTATCATGCCCTCCCTCCCTCTCGCTCTCTATCGCTCTCTCTCTCTCTCTCTCTCTCTCTCTCTCTCTCTCTCTCTCTCTAGCTCTCTTCCCACCTGTAGATTGCACCATCTTGCCATCATGGGTGTCAACGCGGTGCCCCACCGTCCAACCTGGATGTGGGTCTTCTTGAGCTTCGTGTCATAGTCTTTGATGGTCTCCGCGCGCTGCCAGGCCCTGGCACGGCCAGGGATAGCACGGAGGATGTGGAATGCCGAAGTGTGTATTGGAGCATTTCATCTTCCACCTCCTCCCCCTTCATCCACATCCTCTTCCTCCTCCTCATCCTCATCACCAGCATCATCACCATCACACCCACCATCACCATCATACTCATCACCCTCATCCTCATTGTCAGCCTCATCCTCTTCATGCTCATCGTCATCATCATCATCATCATCAGCATCCTCATCAGCATCATCATCATCATCATCAGCAGCATCATCATCATCATCATCCTCGTCGGCAACATGGCATCATCAGCATCAGCATCAGCATCATCATCATCATCATCATCATCATCATCAGCACCATCAGCATCAACAACAGCACCATCATCAGGCCAGGCGCGCAAACTGCAGCGGACGCGATCATGACAACACGAGTTCTCAGCCTAAGCTGTACACAGCAATGTCAGGGGGCACCGTTTCGTCCCCCCCCCTCCCTCGTCCCCTCCCTTGCCCCTCCTTACACCCCACTCCTGGCATCCCGTCATCCCTCCTCCTCCCCCCATCCGTCCTACTCATCCTCCCTGTTTCCCTCTTTCCCTCCCTACCCCCATCTACTAGCATGTCCCCCCCGTACCCTCTCCTTTCCTGCTCCTCTCCTTCCTTCTCCCCCACCCAGCCATGGACAAACATAGGAGGTGTCCGATCCTCATCCCGAAAGGGGTGTTCTGGTTCTCCTCCGCCCAGCCCTCCTGGTGCAACAACCCGTCGAACGTATGCCAGGTGATCTTCTTGACGTTGGAGTCCGTCTTTTGCTGGGCCTCGATCTTCACGCACTCGGCAAAACGGAAGTCACCTCCGCTCTCCTTCCCATATGATTCGTCATAGTCCTCACCCTTTTACCGACTCACTCTTCTCATCAATATCAGTATCTTACTTCCTCGTCTGTCTTACATCCCTTCCGCACTTCGCCCTGAATATCGATCTGTCCTCCTTCATCCTGCTGCTCCGTACTCCTCTTGCCCATATCGCCCGTTTGTTCCTCCATGTTGTTCCCGCCTGAACACCCCTTTTCCCCCTCGTGTTGCTCCTCCTCCTCCTCCTCCTCCTCCTCCTCCTCCCCCCCCTCCTCCTCCTCCTCCTCCTCCTCCTCCCCATTCATCCTCTTCATCCTCCTGGTCATCCCTCGTCCTGCCAACCCCGCCCCTGACACCGTAGGTCTGCCACTGCTTCAGCCACCTGCTCTGGCCAGAGCGGCCCTGGCGCGAGTACTCTTGCTTGATGGCTTCCTTGGACTGGGCGATGTGGTTCCTGAGCGGGCGGCGCTGTGAGGGAGAGGCGCTTGCGTCTGGACCACCCTGCGGGACAGGAAGCCGAGGAGACCGAACTACTCACCCCCATGCAAGAGCATCATGGAGGAGTTGTTCGGTCCCCTCGGTTTCCCTGCCCTGCAAAGGGGCCCAGGCTTTAGCACAGAAGTGAGGACGGTGCTAGGAGACTACAAGCCCAGCCACACTTGCTGATCGTGCGTTCACTGGCTCATGTGTCGGGTTGTTCATGGGCGCTAGCGTGGCAGCCAGGGGTCCTCATCCGTTGCATCTCGTTTTCGTGCATGCTGTTTTCTTTCCTCTTTGCTGCTTTCTTGGCCTTCGCCTCGGCGATCTGCTGGGGCGTTTTCTTCTTTGATTGCTTTTCCTTTTTCGGCGCCATCGCCTGCCCTCCCCACACACCACCATCTACGTTGCCTGACGATCGGAGCTGCGTTTCCTCCCCCCACAATTGCACACAATCCTAGGGAGCATGCAATAACCAGATCGGGAATGAGATTAGGTGCAATATCCAGATCGGCGCCAAAGCCGTCAACACGGCGCACGTCAATTTCACGATCGACAAGAACACACCAGCCATGGCACATTGCAATCCGTCTGGGTCGACAGGAGCACACCAGAAGCCAGACGTAACCGTGTACCAAAGCAGCCACGGCGCACTGCAATATCCAGATCGACAGGGGTGCACCAGTCATGGCACATTGCAATATCCAGATCGGCAGCGGCACACCAGAAGCCAGACGAGAACGTTCGAGGGCGCACGTGCGTAAGCGTGCGTATGTATGCGGGACGCAAATCGTGTACAAACATTACATGTACATGTAAAAGCACACACATACATTATGTGTACGCCGAACGTGAACAGGTGTCGATGTATGTAAGCACACACATTAATGTCTACGAACTCGTGATCACATGTGTATGTATACGAACACACGCACGCATCCAGTCACGCAACCACACCAACACAAACGCACACACACACACACACACACACACACACACACACGCGCACACACACATACATAACGCGCCAAACATGTGCTCGCCCACACACACACACACACGCACATACACACATTTCCCGTGCAATATCCAGATCGGAAAAAGGCACCCCTTTCGCCTGCTGGCCGAGTGCGGCAGCCAGAGCACCCCTGGCTCGCGCCAGGGGTGCCTGTATGGCGCGGGCAAGTCCCCATCTTTCAGGCATGTGACATCGCGGAGTGTGCGCGCGCATATGCTTCCTACACGCATCGCCCTTAACCCACGCGCTACGCGCACGCATGCACACATTTTTAGCGGATGGTGCAATACCCAGGTCGGCCAGGCGCGCTGCTGTCGCATGCTCCCCGCGACGGCCACGCCCCCCCCTCCCCCCCGTGGCGCGGGCGCCACGGGGGCCGCGTTCATACGAGCGGTCCGCTCGATTGCGGCGCCGCGGGCCTGGCTCGTCCGCCGCCCAGGCCGATTGCGGCTTGGTCTGGTCGCCGCGATCGGCGCTGCGCCGCGTCGCGCGGCGCGTTGTCCGCGGCCAGCCAGCGCGGCGGGCAACGTCGCGCCCAGTGCAGCCCATTCGGGCCGCCCCGACGGTCTCGGGATCGCTCGCGATGGGCACGCGGGGAACCCGATAATCGCCCGCGGATGCGATTTTTTGGGGCGGATTCACCCCTCCCGCCCAGCGGGGCAGGGGGCGTCGAGACCACCCGAAGAACATTAAAGAACATTAAGAACATTAAAGAACATTAAGAACATTAAAAGAACATAAAAAACATTAAAGAACATTCAAGAACATTAAGAACATTAAGAACATTAAGAACATCAAGAACATCAAGAACATCAAGAACATTAAAAGAACATTAAAAGAACATTAAAGAACATTAAAGAACATTAAGAACATTAAGAACATTAAGAACATTAAGAACATTAAGAACATCAAGAACATTAAAAGAACATTAAAAGAACATTAAAGAACATTAAAGAACATTAAGAACATTAAGAACATTAAGAACATCAAGAACATTAAAAGAACATTAAAAGAACATTAAAGAACATTAAAGAACATTAAGAACATCAAGAACATTAAGAACATCAAGAACATCAAGAACATTAAAAGAACAGTAAACGAACATTAAAGAACATTAAAGAACATCAAGAACATCAAGAACATTAAGAACATTAAGAACATTAAGAACATCACAGTGACAGCAATGTTCGCGGGGGGCGCGCGCTGGCGCGCCTGGGGGCGCAAGGGAAGCGCGCGTTGGCACGAGGAAATCGACGCGTGCGGCCGCGCGCCCTCCGAGACGGTCGCGGAACCCCTCGGCGCCCCAAAGGGGTTCCGCGGCGCCGTCGCGGAGGGCACGCGGCCGCCCGCTTCGACGCCCCCGCGCCAAGGCGCGCCACCCCCCGAGACCCCAAACGCACAGGCGCGGCCGCACGCTGGGTTCTGGGGCGTCCTGACCCCCGCGGGACCGACGGCGGCTGGCGCCCAGACAGGGATCGCGGGCCGAGCGAACGCCTGGGCGCGCGGGGGGGAGCTCGGAGCACCTACGGGGATGGCCCGTGCACATTGCGGGGCGGGGTTCCGCCGCAATGTATATGGGCCAACGAACCCCCACGGGTGTTCGAGCCCTCCCCGCACGCCAGCAACGCTGCGATCGGCCTGCGTTCCATGCATGGAGCGCTTGCCGCTTAATTCGCAGGGCACCCCAGACCCCGCAAACAGATGTGTCCAAGTGCGGCTGCTGCGGTTGTCGCGGTAGCAGTGGTAAAACCGTATGTCCAGCGAGTCTCGCCCCCGTCCGTGAGCAAGCCCTGGTGCACCTGGGCGGCGCTGTCTCTTGCTGCTTGCGCATGCGCGCACATGTGCGCCATGAGCACGCGCATGCGCGTGCTAACGTGGCCGCAACACGCGGGTGCACACGCGTGCACGCATGCTCGACACTTGTACATTGGCATGCACACGTATACGATTGCACGTGCATATGAACACCCGTGCACTTATGGACGCACGCGTAAATTCATACCCAATGAATATAGGAAGGCAGGTGCGCGCGCACACACACACACACGCACACATACACACATATACACACAACCCTATATACATATATATATATATGTATATATACACATGTATAAATACATGGTGTACACCTGTAGAGGTGCGTGTACATCGGATGGGTGGGCGAGGTTCGGACGGGGGCAAATGTGTAAGTCATTGCTCTAGCCCTTGTCACAGGCAACGTACTTATATACACAGATGTATATGCACATGTACACAAGTACCGTGCAAACACCTACCCGTGCGCGCGCACCCAGTATAGCGTCATGTCTTGTTTCATCACACGCCTCTTGGGATCGTCGTGCGATTTGCCCTGGTCGCCCTCCTCCTCCTCTTCCCCCTGGTTGTTCCCCTCCCCCTGCTGATCGTCATCCTGCCCATCCTCCCCGTTCTCCTCCTCATCATCGTCATGAGCTCACCTCCTCATCCTACTCCTCCTCATCCTCCCCCTCATCATCAGCATCCTCGGTTTGCCCCACCCTCACTCCTCACCCTTATCATGCTGATCCTACTCGCCCACATCCTCAATATGCCTTATCCTCATCCTCGTCTAGTCCTACCCCCATCCTCATACTAATCCTCCTCATCCTCATCCTCCTCATCCGCATCCCCGCCCCCGCCTTGTCTCACCCTCCTCCTAAGCATAATCATCATTCTCGTCATGCCTCATGCTCACCCTCAACATCCTCATCATCAGTAGCATCCTCGCCGTGTCCCATCATCATCTTCATCATTGTCCTACCCATCCTCACCATCATCCACATCATCATCCTCATGCAGCCGCCTTCTCCTCATCCTCGTCGTGCCTCGCATCTGAACTCGCATCTCCATGTACACTGGTCTGCCTAGACCTGCCCATCTCAATGGGTTCCCCCTTTCGCCTGCTGCCTCGATGTTCGCTCTGCTCCAGGGCCCCGCGAGAGGGGGCGGCACAGCTTGATCTGGATGGCTGGCACCCCTCCACCATTCCCTCATCTGCGCAAACAATGGCGTCACTCCCAGCAAACACGCGGAAAACATTCAAAGACAAGCCACCTGCAACAGACATTCGAACCCCATCAAACGTCAGCGCCATACACTCCGAGCAACAACAAGGCATGGTGCTCACAGGTCTTCCCTTCGCACTCGATGATCAGACCACTCATTTCCAATCGAGGCCTCATGCGCCTCGCAGGGTGCACGGAGTCAACCAATCGAAAAAGAGGCCGAGCAACCAAGAGATCCCCCTGGCCCCCTAGCCGAGCTCGTGCCGCTGCAGCGCGAATCCCAGCTCACCTGCGGCCGCGCGGCTGCATGAGGGATGGGTCAAGTCAGTAGTCGAGCGATCGATCGATTACCAACCTGACTTCTGCCCGCCAGCCCTCGATCTATCGGCGCTCGCAGGTCCTGCCGAGGTCGAGCGAGCACGATGGGGAACGCTGAAATGCTGAATCGAGCGTGGCATGAAGGCATAGATCGGAGACGATGGCCTGTAACCTTGTCGGAGGGGTGATATTCGAAGCAAGCGCCCCGCCCTGGCTGGCCTCTATACGAAGATGCCATTGACATCGGGCACGTGGTTCAGCAGCACGCGATATATGAAGATCAGCAGCACGCGATGCACGAAGGGCAGCAGCACGCGCTGCGTCCCAGCAAAAACATTGGCGACTCCCTGCGCTGCGTCCCAGCAAAATCATTGGCGACTTCCTGCTGCGTCCCAGCGAAAACATTGGCGACTTCCTGCTGCGTCCCAGCGAAAACATTGGCGACCCTCTGCTGCGTCCCAGCGAAAACATTGGCGACTACCTCCAGCTGCGCCTCGTCGGCCCGCCACCTGCCGGAGGCGGCGCCGCTCTCCCCCCCTCCACCCCGCACCTCCTCCTGCCTACATCCTCGTCTTGTTTCTCCCCCGAATCCCGCCTCACCGCCATCACATGCCACATCCTACGCCATCGCGTGTACCATCAGCATCAGCATCATCATCATCATCATCAGCATCATCATCATCATCATCATCGTCATCATCAGCAGCAGCAGCAGCAGCATCCTCATCACCATCACCATTATCATCATCATCATCATCATCATCATCATCATCATCATCATCGTCATCAGCATCGTCATCATCATCGCCATCACCGTCACCATCACCATCAGCAGCATCATCATTAGCAGCATCATCATCAGCATCATCATCACACTTGACGTCGTCAGCATCCTCATCGTCGTCATCGCCAGCATCGTCAGCATCACCAACAATACCGTCGCCATCAGCATCACCACCAACAACATCAACATCATCATATTCATCATCAGTATCACCATCACCATCATCACCAGCACAACCACCATCGTCATCACCACTGGCATCGGCAGCATCAGCATCATCAGCATCATCAGAATCGTCATCATCACCAACATCAACAACATCGTTACCATCATCAGCAACATCCTCATCACCAGCACCATCATCATCATCATCAGCAACGTCATCATCATCATCATCATCGTCGCCAGCATCATCATCATCATCATCATCATCATCATCATCAGCCGTGGCATTAACAGCGTCATCAGAACCGCGTCTCACGGTCACCATCGCCATCATCGCCGTCAGCATCGTCAGTACCAGCATCGGCATCACCAGCATCATCATCACCATCACCGTTGTCGAACGCCCTTGCCACCTCAGAGCTGCTTAATGACGTTGAACCTGATGATCTTCGCCTGCTCTTTGTCGACCGTGCCGTGCTCAATGATGTGGTAGAAGATGCGGCCGATGACCTTGCGGCTCATGGCCTCCCTCGTGTCGCAGGCGTGCTCTTTCATGAGCTCCTCGCTCCACGTCTTGTCATCGACCTGGATGAGCTGCTTGTACTCGTTCTTGCCAACGATGCCCTTGACCCTGTACCCCAGCGTCATGAACCCCTCCGACTTGCGGTATTTGACCACGACCTCGTATTCGACCTCGTTGTCCACGACGGTCTCCTTATGCAGATCGGCTCCGTACACGCCGTCATCTGGTGGCGTCAGCACCAGCGCGTCTGCCAATGGAGTATCGTCCTCGGCCTGGTGCTCGTCGGCGTCTGGGTCGACCTCCGCGTCGACTTCGAGCGGTGTCTCCTCCTCGCCTTGCTCCTCGCCTTCCTCTCGCTCCTCGGCCTCGGGCTCAGGGCCACCAGCCGCCTCCGCGGCCTCCTCGGCCTCGGGCTCGGCTGCTTCCTCGGCCTTGGGTGCCGCCGCAGGCCTCTTGAGCGCCCCAGCTGGCTTCTTAGTCACAGCGGCCTGCTTTGTCTTGTCGTCCTGGGCTTTCTTCGCCGCGGCCAGAGCGGAGTGGCCAGGCACCTTGGCGGTCGCTTTCTTGGCTTTCGTTTTCGTGGCTACCACCTTCTTGTGCGTCGACGGCCCCGCCAGAGAAGGCGGGATCGAGTCAACCAGCGCCTCGACGCCGTGGGTGCCCTTGCGGGCGCTGTCCTCGGCGCCGCCAGCCTTCGCCCTCAGCTCCTTATTGGCTCGCTTCTCTTTCTTGCAGCTTTTCTTGTGCTTCTTCCTCCCCCGCTGAGCGCGACCTGTGAGGCTGTCCCAGAACGGCGCGCTGATCAAACCCGAGCTCGCTCCGCCAGGCGAGCGATGTCGGTCGACTTCCTCTGCCTCCACCTTCATGCGTTCCACGGCCTCCATTGGTACGTGCCCATCCTCCCCTCGCGTTTTGGATGGGGACCCTTGGGCAGCAGCTCAAGGGCGAGGTGGATCCGACGAAGGGAACGAGGAGGCAGAGGAGAAGGGGGGAGGAGGACACGCTCAGAAAGGCTGCAACGACCTTGGACAGCGATGACAGCGTTTTTCCAACGCGGCTGACCAGCTTCAGATACCAAGGATGGGCCGAAGGGGCAAGAATGCAAGGGTAGCGTTGGAAAGTCGTTAAGCCTTGCTTTGGGGGTTGACTGTGCACAACCACTGGCCTAACAGCAAACATGTCACGCACGTTACTGCTGCTGCTGCTCCTGCTCCCATCTCGTCCTCAGCCTGATAGTCCTCATCCTCACCATCCGTCGCATGATCATCACCATCATCATCATCATCACAACGTCATCATCATCATCATCATCATCATCATCATCATCATCATCAGCAGCAGCAGCATCATCCTTTCCAGCACCCTCATCCGCCTCATCTACGTCATTCATGCTGGCGACGGCCCTGTTGCGCCCCATCGTAGTCGCCATTGCCGCCGTCGTCAACAACATCGCCGTCATCGTCAACACCATGATCGTCAACATCAAGAGCATCGTCATCGTCAGCATCATCATCATCGTCGTCGTCGTCGTCGATGTAGTCTGCCCCGTCATCATCACCAGCGGCGCCGTCATCAGCATCCTCAGGATCACCACCATAGTCGGCACCATCACCAGCACCAGCATCATTATCATGGTCACCATCATGACCAGTATCATCAATATCGTCAGCATCGTTATCAGTATCACCATCATCATTATCACCATCAGCATTGTCATCACAGTCATCATCCTGTACATACCCATACTCATCATCACCACCACCATCATCATCATCGTCTTCATCACCATTAGCATCAGCATCAGCATAACCACCATCACCATCATCATCATCACGACCATCATCATCATCATCATCATCAGCATCATCATCATCATCCAGCGGTGCACCCTTCCCCGCGCAGGTCGCCCCCCATTGCGTCCACGGGGATCTCCAACGACTCGTGTAGGTAGTGCATCAGCGCGATGTCGCTCACGTCTTCGACCTCCTCGTCGTCCTCGACCTGCCGCCCGCGCTGCCCCCAAGGAGAACAACATCACCGAACCCACAACCCATGATGAGACAACCATTGCACCACTTCGCCTCCTGCATCTCCATGTGTTGTGCCACTCATTCTCGGTGCTCCTTGTACATGCCCCTCTGCCTCCCCATCGCGACACTCCGCTTCGTCATCCTCGCGTTCTTCCTCACTTCTCCTCCTACTCCTCCTTGATGACATCCTTCATTCTGGTATAGGGTACCTCCTCCTCCTCCTTTCCTCCTGCTCGTACCTCCCTCGCTCTTTGCTCCACTTGGCGCTTCCCTGCGCCAATGCGACCTTCAGCTCAGCATTGCAGTCGCGAGCCTTCATCCTCTGGTGGTGGGCGAAGCCGATGCGGAAGCTGCGGCGCAGCAGGAACCTCGCATGGCGCGATGACCCGAGAGTAAGACGAGGCGGAGCGGGAACGACGATGATGCGCAGTGGAGTGGCTGAGGAAGGACATCTGGCGCGGCACACAACCAATAACAGGGAAATGAAGCTGTAACGAAATTGCCCCCTTCCCCTATCAGCATCATCATCATCATCATCATCAGCATCATCATCATCGTCGTCATCAGCATCATCATCATCAGTTTCATCATCATCGTCATCATCATCATCATCACTAACCTCATCATCAGCAGCATCAGCATCGCCATCTTCACCCTCGTCACCAACACCATTAATTAGCATCATCACCATCGTCATCATCATCCTCATCACCATCCTCCTCGTCATCCTCCTGTTCCTCCCCCTGGTCACCTGGGAAACCTGCCGTGACACAGAAAACGAACGTAGAATCGCGAAATCTGTTTCTCCTCATCCTACTTCTACCCCCCGACTCCTCCTGCCCCTCATCCTCTGCCCCGCGCTGACACGCCAGCCTGTGGCCATTCAGCACGGTCGACGTCGGGAAGCGGCCCTTCGTCGCCTTGTACTGCTCTGCCATCTTTTTTCTGTAGCACACGTCCCACACCGCCTGTGCTCAGCGTTCGGAAGGCGAGCGCGAGTGGAGCGGGCGGCAAGAGGAAACGCAAGGGTTCATTCCAGACGAGGGGGTGGGGGAGGGGGGTCGGGCGAGAAGAGGGATAAAAGCATTAAGGTGTCTTGCCACTCGGGCGCACGGACGAGCGAGCACGGGATCAGCATCATCATCATCAGCAGCATCAGCATCATCATCATCACCATCATCGCTATCGGCGCCATCAGCATCGTCACAACTACCATCAACCCCATCATCATCAGCAGCATCGTCATCATCACCACCAGTATTATGATAACCAGCATCCCCATCATCACATCATCATCGTCACTTCAGCGGGCCATCCGTGTTAAATTTTGGGCATACAAGGAGCACCTGTCGCCCCGATTTCGGTTATGTTAACAGCACTTGTCGCAACAGTGTGTGTCATCCTCCTCGTTATTTTCACTCCTGATCGTCCGTTAAGCAACGTCTCGCGGACCATTCGCATCACCAGCATCACCCTCATCCCCCCCGTCGCCACCATCACCATCAGCATCGCCAACATCAGTCATCAGCATCAGCATCATCACCACCACTATCATCATTACCGCCATCCCCACCATCACCACCACCACCGTCAACAGCAGCATCAGCATCTGCATCATCTGCACCATCACCATCATCACGAACACACCCATCATCATCATCATCAGCATCATCATCATCATCATCAGCATCATCATCATCAGCAGCACCACCACCACACGAAACGAGGTACACAAGCTGATCCCTCCCGCAACGCGGCCCCCATATTCTTCTGGCTGATCCTCGCGCCGCTTGTGGCTTCTTCCACGGCGTCGTATGTTGTGCTAAACACCTGCCCTCGCCTCTTCCTCGCCCTCCCCATCGCCATGCCACCCCTCGCCTTCCCATAATCACCCCCACCCTCCCTTCCCATCCGCATCCCTCCTCCCCTGGCCCCTTCCACCCATACTACGACTACTACTACTACTACTACTACTACTACTACTACTACTACTACTACTACTACGACTACGACTACTACTACTACTACTACTACTACTACTACTACTACTACTACTACTACTACTACTACCACTACTACTTACCACTACCACTACCACTACCACCACCACTACTACTACTACCTACTACGCCTACTACTACTACTACTACGTACTACTACTACTACTACTACTACTACTACTACTACTGCTACTACTACAACTACTACTACTACTACTACTACTACTACTACTACTACTACTACTACTACTACCACTACTACTACTGCTGCTACTACTACTACTACTTCTACTACTGCTACTGCTACTCCTCATGCTTCGCTTGCCCCTCCCCATTACCTCTGCGCGCACATGCCGAGCGCAGCAATAATGATCCCACAACATGGCAATCCTATCAGCTGTCCACTGCGCCCACCCTCCTCCGCGATCCTCATCTCCCCCATCCTCTTCCCACTCAGCTCCCTCACCCTGGGAGCCAACAAGAGAGGCCCTCCCAGGCACCTTCAGCTGATCTTCTTTTGGGCGGTCGGCCGACTTCTCTGGAGTGTATGCGCAGAAGTTCGGAATGTTGTGGTAGCCTTCAGCTGGGGGGAGGGTGAACTTGCACATCATTATCTTCTCGCCCTCATCCCGATCATGTCCTCATCCTCGTTACAGTCGGGCTGCTGAAAAAAAGGAACGCTAAAGACTGAGCGAAGCCGCTCGCTGGCATCAAAAGAGCCTGGGTGCACGAGGAGGGCTAGAGGAAAGATAAGATAAGACGGTGGACATGAGCCTCGATGATTTCTCCCTCCTTCCATATCCTGATCCCTCACTCGTGTCATCCCTTTGCCCCTGACCCCTCCGCATCTTACTTATTCGCCCTCGTCGTTCATCGTCTTCACGTCGTCCCCGCCATCTTTCGCGTCGTCCTCTCACTCATCACCAGTTGCCCCCATCTTCGTCGCCGTGGCCATCCTCGTCGTCATCGTCCCAATCGTCATCCTCGTCATCGTCGCCATCGTCATCATCATCGTCGTGACCACCATCACCATTGTTCTCATATGGGTCGTCACCTCATCGTCGTCATCCTTATCATCCTCTCTATCCTCATCAAGGCTCCGCCCACCTTGCACCATCGGCACGTCGTCGCACAGGTCCTGGGTCATCAAGGCCTGAATCCGGCAGGGTCTCTCGTTTTCTTTCTCTCTCTCTCTCTCTCTCTCTCGCTCTATCTCTCTCGATCTGTACATTAATGCAGAACTGTGAATAGTACACGTCCCACCGTCTCTTCTGTGTTCGCGTATTTCAGCAATGTTGGTTGGTTATCCGTGTGTGACACCCACGTGCATACACATATACATGTATATATACACCTACATACATATATACACCAAGCGTGCATCCACATACATATGTACACGCTTGTATCCGTAGTCATACACTTGTACACACATTCAAACATACATACATTCATACATACATCCATACATGCATGCATACATATATACATACATACACACATACACATACATATATATACATACACCCATACATACATACCTACATGCATATATACATACATACATACATGTATGCACGCACATCTACGTGCATGAATCAGTGTAGTCATGAGGGGTACATGTCGTGCGTGCGTGTGCTTGAACATACATGCCGTCGAGTATACTCCCTTCCTCCTCCCATCTCTGCCCCCCTTCGCTCATCCATCTCTTCCCCTGTCTTTCTCTCCTTCTGACCATATTTCCTCTTGTCTCACCCCTTTGCTCCTTCCTCCTTTACCCCACCCTCCCTCCCCGCAATGGCCTTCGCCAGAGGATGATCGTAGTTCATGTCCACGATCTCGCACGTCTTGCCCCGTCTGGGGGTCTGCTTCATGGCCTGCCCACTGCGCGCGGGGCATCGGGGGAGGGCGGAAGGGAGGGGGTAAACGGCAGCGAGAAGGGGAGGAGGAGGAGGAGGAGGAGGAGGAGGAGGAGGAGGACGAGGAGGAGGAGGGGGAGGAGGAGGAGGAGCAGGAGGAGGGAGAGGATGGGGAGGAGGAAGAAGAGGAGGAGGAGATCCGAGGACGATGGGGAGGGGGAGGGGGGGGGGGACAATGAGGATGAGGAGGAGGACGACGAGGAGGAGGAGTTGTATAGGTTGAGGGAAGGAGAGCCTTCACCCACTCCATGTGCCGCCGATAGCGGTCCACGAACTCCTTCCGCCACGCCCTGCACAGCCGTTTCGGCGGCCTGGCGTGGTGCCCCATTTCGGGTTGTGCCCGCCGCAGGTTGGACAGGACAACGGGCTTCGGAATGTCCTGACACCCGCGGTCGGGGAAAGGAAGAACAGGAGGAGGCCGACGACGAGGGGAGGGGACGGGGCTGGAGGAGGAGGAGGGGGAACGGGAAGAGGGATGAGGTCATGGGAAAATAAAGGATTGAGGCGATTCCTCGGGGTCCCACACTGGGATCCCCGCGCGATCGCAGCCCTGATCGAAGAGGGCGACGGTCTGCGCGGCGTCCACCATATTTTGGGCTGGCCTGGCGCGGGGACCCCAGTATGTCCGCCAATCTCGATCCCCTATCCCACCATGGTGGGATAGAGGGTCGAAATTGGTGTTCAGTTTCCCATCCCCCCCCATCCGCGCCTTCTTGGCGAGCGCCCCGCGCGGTGCGGGGGGGGGGCGCGGCTGGCGCGCGCCCGACACGCTAAGCGTGCTCGACTGCCTCGGAAGAGGCTGCGCCGAGCAGCGCGCGCGCGAGCGCGGGCGCGAGCTGAGGCGGAGGAGCCCCGAGGAGTAGGTGGAGGAGGGGGGGGAGGAGGAGGAGGAGGAGGAGGAGGAGGAGGAGGAGGAGGCTCGAGGAGGAGGAGGAGGAGGAGGAGGGAGAGGAGGCGGGGGAGGAGGGGGGGAAGGGGGGGGGCAGAGGACGAAGACACCGAATGAAGAGGAGGAGGGGGAGGAGGAGGAGGAGGACGAGGGGGAGGAGGAGCCTCCAGTGGGCGGAGGGAAGGGGGAAGCGCCAGGGGGAGGGTCAGGTTTGTTTTGTTGCTGTTTTGTTGTTAGGTCGCCCGCGCGCGTGATCCACGCGGCGCGAACACTTGGAGATCCAACATCCATGCGCGCGCGCGCGGGCGACGCGTGTCACCCGCGCACGCCGCTCGTGATTCTAGGCCAGCGTTGTGTTGCCCACTCATGGCTAATGTATGTTAATTTGGAAATCCAATCTGCCACCGTTAAGGTTTCACTTTAGTTTCCAGGTCAACTTGGCGACTTTTCCATTGTGGGCACTACAACACTTCGCGGTGAAAAGCAACTGTGGTATTTGCAGCCTGGGCCTCACCATGGGATCACGCATTGTGAACTTAACAACGCACTGGTCTTATTGCGTTCGCGCGCGGGCGGCGCCATGCGAAAATAGCACACTAAAGCTCACGGGTGACACGTGCCACCCCGAAAATTGAATGTTGAAAACCAATTGTTTCACTTGTATTCTGGGCATCGCAATGAAGTCATACATGATGAAACGGCGCATTTTTCTCATTGCGCGGGGGCGCGCGCACGCTCGCGAGTGGCGCCGTGCGAATAACACATGGGTGACACGAGCCACCCCGAAAACTGAATGATGAAAACCAATTGTTTCAATTGTATTCTGGGCCTCAACATGAGATCATCTATATATATATGTGTATATATATATATGTATATGTATACGCATATACATACATACGCGCGCGCGTGCGCATCGAGCGACCCCATGCGACAACAAATGCGAAGCAGCGCGTGGGTGACGCGTGTCACCTCTGAGCTTCACTTCTATATTATTCACCATGAGTAAATCTACATTTAATTCCAAAAACGAAATCGCAAATTTCTGGGGCCCTTTAAGGAGGCTGAAGGAACGCGTCGGCTTTTTATATCTTTATAATACAGAAATGAAGATGTCTCAAGCGAAACAAACAAATAGCGAAGCTCAGGCGCGCCGCCGCGCGCGCGGCGGCGCCCCGATAAGCTTCACTTCTATATTATTCACCATTAGTAAGCCTACATTTACTTCCAAAAACGAACTCGAAAATTTCTGGGGCCCTTTAAGGAGGCTGAAGGAACGCGTCGGCTTTTTATATTTTTATAATACAGAACTGAAGATGTCTCAAGCGAAACAGACAAATAGCGAAGCTCAGATGCGCGCCGCCGCGCGCGCGGCGGCGCCCCGCTAAGCTTCACTTCTATATTATTCACCATTAATAAGCCTACATTTAATTCCAAAAACGAAATCGACAATTTCTGGGGCCCTTTAAGGAGGCTGAAGGAACGTGTTGGCTTTTTCTATTTTTATATTACAGAACTGAAGGTAGGAAGCGCGCGCGCGCGGTGACCGGGTCACCGCGCTTGTATTCTGAGCCCCAACCTGAATTTATGCATGCGCGCATGCGCGCGTGCTGGGTGGCCCACCCGAAAACTGAAGGGTCAAAACCATGCGGTTCATGTATAGTCTGGGCATCAACATGAGATGATCTATGTGCAACAGTACAAGCTAGCTTTCTTGCGCGTGCACGCGTGCACGTACAGGCAAGTAGGAGTTGCTCTTGACGGACATTGGGCCATCTAGAGAAAATTGAGACGTCCTGAAGAAAATTGAGACATTGCGAAAGAAATTGAGACATTGCGAAGGAAATTAAGACATTGCGATCTGCGGTCAAGAAATCGAGCGTGCGCCCAGAAATCAAGTCAAAGCGTCGTCTCAATTAAATTGAGACGCCAAGATCTCAGGGTCCACCTCCGCTGAGCCGACAGCGCCGGGATGCAAAGAGCACCTGGGCCCCAGACCCGATCCCGAACGGCAGACGCCCCAGGGGGGACAGCGCCGGGATGCAAGAGCCCCGGGGGAACCCGCGGGACACACACTCAGACCCACTGCAGACACATATGGGCGGGAAGGAGCTGCTGCCGGTGTCCACCCTTCACGCACCTGCTCTCAGCGCTGCATCTGGTGACAGTGGGCGCCGCGAAAACAAAGCGCGCGCGGGGGCGCGGCGAAGGACGGCCCTTGGCCGCCAGAACCGGGAGGCGAGAGTGCCTTGAGAGGCCCCGGGCCCGTGGTCCAGGCCAGCCCCCGCGCGCGTCCAGGGTCGCTGTGCCCGGTTGCGGCCCCTTTCATTGACTCGGGGGGCGCAGCTGACCGCCGCTCATCACAAGTGCATGGAGGTAGTGGGCGCCGCGAAGACGAAGCGTGCACGGGGGGGGGGCGAAGGGCGGCCCTTGGCGGCCAGAACGGGGATGCAAGAGTGCCTTGAGCCCCCGAGGGAGGCCCCGGGCCCGTGGTTCCGGCAGGCCCCCGCGTGCGTCCAGGGTCGCATGGTGGCCCCCCGGGGTCGCAGCAGACCGTCGCAAATGTTTGTGCTCCAATCCTCGGGGGTCGCAGCTAATCGCCGCTGTGATCACTATGCAAACGGGTGAGCTCAACGGGGTCGCAGCTAATCGCCGCATGGGTCAGAAGATGGAGGAGCAGTGAAGGTGCCACTTTCCGCCTCCGCCACGCGCGCTGCGACGCCCGCCTGGCCCCCAAGGAGAGAGGCGGGGGGAAGCCACCCCTCCCCTCGGTAGGTACCACACCCGTGGGAAAGGCGGCGCACCCGTCGAGCGGGAACAGTGCGAGGGTTCTGTGAGGTCTCGCGGGTCTCTCGTCCCCGGGGTGGGTCTGCTGCTGTTGGGGCTGCTGTTGCTGCTGCTGCAGCACCTGTTGCTGGTGGTGCGGCTGTGGTTGTGGGTGCTGCGGCGGTTGCTGTGGCTGCTGAGGGGGGTGTTGTTGCTGCTGCAGCCGCGGGTTGCTGTTGCTGCTGCTGCTGCTGCTGCTGCTGCTGCTGCCGCTACTGTAGCTGCTGCTGCTGCTGCTGCTGTACACGCTTTGAAGGGTCCGCGACTGCTGCTGCCGCGGCTGCTGCAGTTGCTGCTGCTGCTGCTGCTGCTGCCGCCGCTGCTGCTGCTGTTGCTGCTGCTGCTGCTGCTGCTGCTGCTGCTGCTGTAGCTGCTGCTGCCGCTGCTGCCGCCGCTGCCGCGGGGGGCCGCCGAGGGCGGCCGCGGCGGCCGCGGCGGCCGCGGCGGCGCCAGCCGCGGCGCCGCCGGGGCTGGCCGTGGGGCTGCCTGTGGGGCTGGCCGTGGGGCTGGCTGTGGGGCTGGCTGCGGGGCTGGTCGTGACGCCGCCGGCCGCCGCCGGGGCGGCCGGCGCGGGGCCGGCAGCGGCGGCGGCAGCGGCAGCAGCGGCGGCCGCCGCGAAGGCAGCCGCGGCGCGGCCGCGGCGCCGCCGCCGCCGCCGCCGCTGGGGGGAAACCGGAGGCGGCGGCGGCGGAGGCGGCGGCGGCCGAGGCGCAGGGTGGCCGCCGGGGCGGCCAAGGCGCCGCGGCGGCGGCAGCAGCGGCGGCAGCGGCCGCCGCGAAGGCAGCCGCGACGCCGGCCGCGGCGCCGCCGGCCGCCGCCGCCGCGCCGGGGGGAAGCCGGTGGCGGCGGCAGCGGAGGCGGCGGCGGCCGCGGCGGCGGCGGCGGCGGCTGTGGCGGCTGTGCGCCGCCGGCCGCCTCCAGCCGCCCAGGCGCCAGCCCCCAGGGGAAAGGCAGCGGCGGCGGCGGCGAGGCTCGCCGCTGGCCGCCGCCGCCACCGCCGGCCGAAGCCGCCTCCCGCGCGCCGGCCTCCTGGGTGGAGGCGGCGGCGGCGGCCGCGGGAGCAGCCGCGGCCAAAGCAGGCGGCAGCCCGGCGCGCGCGGCGGCGGCCAGGCGCTGCCGCCGCCGCAGGGCGGCGCCCGAGGGGGGCGAGGCCATCGCGAGGCCGGCCCGGCGCAAACCTGTCCAGGGGCGGGCTCGACCCGAGACGGCTTGAGCCAAGGCTTGAGCCAGGCTACGGACGCTGGTGGGGATACGCCGCGCGACAAGAATTCCTCTGCCTCGGGGGCGCTTGCAATAACCATGCGTGGCTGGATGGCGATAGCAGCAAGGGAGCGCATACGCCGCAATACGCAGCAATGACTTCTTCCTCATGCTTTTCGTAAGCTGTTTTGGCGTGTGTGCTAGGCGCGCAGCGTTCCACCAAGTGTAGGCCCATGCCCTGCCCGCGTGGGACAACAAAAGCAAAGAATTGGGCGGGCGGGTTGAAGATGATCGAATGCACGCATCCTCGGCCAGACCGCAAAGGGCCGCAGATGGGACCTCGTCGCGCTCACATTCTCCCATGCGCTCGGGTACGCTTCGACCGGCGTGGGCCGGCGCGCACAATGCGCGTGACGCGTAAGGGGGTGGCTCTGTGACAGTTGCTTTGCCGGCGTATTGGTCTGAATGATTTTGAGTCTGGGTCCCGAGATGTTTTTGCGTTCCTCCTCCCAATTACACTCTCTCCGACTCTTTCTTATCCCTCTCTCCGCCGTCTCCCCCCCCATTCCTGCCTCTGACTGCCCCCCCCCCGCCTCCCCTTGTCCTCTCCTTCTCCTCCCCTCCTCCCCCAGCCAGCCGCTGCCCCTCCTACTCCACCCCGTTCCCTCATCAACAGATCCTCCCTGTCGCGCCACACGACGTGTCGTTGGGGCGGGCTGGGCGCTTCGCCCGAGACTTCCCCACCGTCCACGTTCTTGAAGCTGGGCAGTTTCCCAACAGCCACACGGACGGAAGGCAGCCCATTTTCAACATTGGGCCCCAGCCCTGGCGCAGCGCACACCCGTCTTGAACCCTCCCAAGGATCACACGGATGGAGAGCGGCTCCCTTCCAAGAAGGCGCCCTCGCCCGTCTGTGGATGTCCATGCCCCTGGCTGGGCCCCGCCGCCCGACGCCGCCGCGCGCGACCCCCGAGCAGCGCCGCCCGAGATGCGCCCCAAGAGCCATCGCATTTAGAACAGCCCGCGCTTCTGGCCACACCGCGGCGACGACGGCGCAGCGGGAGAAGCTGAGGGGGAACGTCAGGGGGGGACGGGCTCAGGGTCGGAAGCGTCGACTCGGAATCGGCCCTGCATCGCCGATGGATCGTTGATAGGCTTTCGATAGCGTAACCGCACGCTCCTGGGCGGGGTGGGAGATCGGTAAGACAAAGCCAAGACGAGGATAAGATCGGGTGAGGAGAAAATGGAGTATCTCTTGGATCCTGCGGCTCTGGAGGATGCCTCGGACGCCGCGGCCTTCTCAGAGCTTTCCGGAACGCTCTGAGAGCGTTCTGGAACGCTCTGGGACGGATTTCTTCTCGTCCTAGCCCCGTCCGAATCGGGCCCCTATCGGTGATGAATGCGCTATTGGGGGTCGATGCATCCCCCCCCCCACCCCCTGAGCCCATCCCCTCTTGACATTGCCTCTAAAGAGCGGGGGCGGGACTCCCCTCCTCACCATGAGTTCAGACGATCTTGACATTGCCTCTAAAGAGCGGGGGCGGGACTCCCCTCCTCGACCATGAGTTCAGACGATCCGGGAGGACTGGAGTCCTGGAGTGCTCTCGCCATTCTCGGACTCGTGTCGGGCCCTCCCCAGGCCCTTGAGCCGTCGCACGACGGCTCGGGATGAAAAACCGCTCCGGGGGAAAACCCCGGTGCCAG